>CM065478.1:19159240-19759240 GCA_032873175.1 Leptopilina drosophilae
TCATTCCAAATTACATTGTTAATTTTTGACATTTTTGCAATATAAATTGTTTTTAGTTTTAAGTTTTCGTATAAATGTTTTAATGAAATTATAGTGTTTTTATTTTTTGTTTAGTATTATTTAAATTAAATTTTCTTTCATTTCATTTTCTATGGAAAGAGCAATGTGATAATATATACCTTTCTTAATTTTTCTGCTACACCTAATTCACTAAAATGTGGTAGTTTTTCTTGTTTTACCAATGATCTTAAACTAAAGGATCTTGTGATCTAAAGGATCACCGTTAATTAAAATAAAATAAGTTAAGTTGTCTTTGCGAATCTTTAATTCGACGCCTCCCGTTCATATAATACTTATTGAAAAACGAATGCAAGATGATTCTTATTCACTTTTTGGTGCAAGACAATGCTTATTCGATTTTCCGTGCAATAAAATGCTTATTAAAAATTCTATGCGAAAATGTACATTCTGAAATTAGCTTATTCTATGAATTTTATAAAATTTTCAATTCAGTATAATTTACAATTGCAATTGCTTTAAAAATATTTCTTAATACGTGTGATAGGATCCGTGTTCAAAGTTTTTTATAATAACGATAGACACACACTGAAATTCTCAGATATTTAATTGCAATTTAATATTAATAGAAAGATTGAGGGTTGCATTCATTGTTCTGTCAGTGGCAATTGTTTTGCACACAATTATGAATAAGCATTTTATTGCACGGAAAATGGAATAAGCATTGTCTTGCATAAAAAAGTGAATAAGATTCATCTTGCATTCATTTTTCAATAAGCATTATATGAACGGGAGGCGTCGAATTGCTCTCTATAATCGATAATATATTTTTCTTGTTTGAAATTATCGCAATCTTCTTTTGCCAATAAATTGTCTTCGACTTCAGATGATGCTTCAGAATTAGAATTTCTGTAGCCTTGATCGATATCTTCACGTTCTTCTGTTTTTGCTTTTTGTTTAATATACACAGGATCAGATTCAATTACATTAGTATAAGCTTCATAATAGAATTTCTTATTTTTTGTATTACATACCTTTTTCGGTCTTCCTCTCTTTTTTTCAAGGAAGTATTATAACGTGTGCTTTGTTTCTTTGGTCTACTTCGTTTCCTCTTTTTATGTGCTTCTTCTTTTGAATTTCTTGATTCTTCTGTTCTTCTTGAATTTCCAGTGTTTCTTGATTTTTGTTTTCTCATATTTTTTCTTCTTGATTATTGTTTTTTTTGTAGTCTTCGTTGATTTTTTGTAACGACATTACAAGCTTCACTACGTGTACCATATTTTTCTGTTTTGCAGCATTTATTATATAACACTCTTTCAATATGGCGGAGATTTTTTATTACCTCTAAATTTGAGTAATTATTTTCACTTGATACACTTCGCCTCGGGCGCGAAATTGTGTCCCCTCGGTCCCTTCATCTCGCTGTACTCGGAATCACCTATTTTGCGCCCTTAATACGGAAATAACTATTTTTTCTAATTTTCACATTATTTGATCTAATTAACTAAAAATGGGTTTATTAGTATATTTTTACAACCTGATCACACAAAATATATTAAAAAAACCTAAAAAAAATTTTAAATAAAATAAAAAAAAATTGGACAAGTGCGAGTTGAACTCGTACTGCAATGGCGGGTTCCGTACACAAATATTAAAACAATACTTATAACATTTATCAGTAAATTGTAGAATTAAAATAAACAATTATAAAATACATTAAAATCATTTGATAAAAAAATACTTAAAAAAACTAAAGTATTGTATATCTAATATTGTAAACAATAATAAGTAGAGGAACTAATTGTGAGAATTTTGTTCCTCTCCTTATTATTGTTTATAATATTAGATATACAATACTTTAATTTTTTTAAGAATTTTTTTTATCAAATGATTTTAATGTATTTTTATAATTGTTTATTTTAATTCTACCATTTACTGATGAATGTTGCAAGTATTGTTTTAATATTTGTGTACGGAACCCGCCATTGCAGTACGAGTTAAACTCGCACTTGTCCAATTTTTTTAACATTAAAACCGCCATATTTAATTTTGGTTTAGACAAAATTTATTTTTGACACCGGAATTGGAACAGCACATCTAAAACCTATAGAAAATGTACATCAGGTTTAAATTGTCAACCGTTTTAGTTATAATTACGTATGTTAAAAATGACTAAAGAATTTTCACAAGTTGAGCGTTAATGGATTAATTATTTATTAACTAAATGGACAAAAATCAAACATCAAAGTCAATTTTTGTTAAGGCATTAATAAGAAAGAGTGAAAAATTTTAGTTTGATTTTTTAATTTATTTTAATGCAAATGCTAGACAAAATACTGAAACAGTAAAACTTTGTTTTTTTGCATTAAACAATAACACAGGCCTGTATCATTTCGAGATAATGAATGCGATAAGGTGTTTCCGAAGGCAAATTTTTCCCTGAACACGAATCTGAGGTCCAAAATACTCCATCACGTCATAAGTTTCAGATCAAAACGGGGTTGAAACCCCTAAAAACAGCGTTCTTTGCACTTTTTGAAAAATTGTGGGGCAAAATCCTGTTGCGATAAAACTTCGCTATTATCAGAAATTAAAGGTTAATTCATGCCCTTCCAAATGAGCATTTAGCCAATTAATATACTTTAACCCTTTAAGCAGAGAGTGTGTTTTTGTATTGGAGTGCAAGAACTTTAAAATACAAAATATTAGAATTCTAAAGGATAAAAAAATGATAATTGCAGAAGAAAAAATCGTGTAGTCAAATTTCTTGTTAAAGAAATTTGTCTTAATTTACTACCCCTAAAACCGACCCTTAAATAATTTTTTCTGTAAAGTGAAATATCTGCAGAAAAATACTTTTAATTTTATATTGACCATTCTCGTACACTAAGCAATATTACAAACAATCTAGAACATCATTCTGGATAAAAACATCCATTTACTCACCCTCAAAAACCACCCTTAATTTCGAAATTCATTCCTTACATTTACTGGCAGCGAAAAAAATTTAAACCTTCTTTTTAAACACTAAGTAACCGTTATACATTGTTAAACAACTCTTTGCTTAGAAACAATTGTTTATCCGCCACCAAAAACAACCCTTAAATTTAAAATTCTCCCCATAAATTAATTGGCAACTGACAAAAAATTTAAAGCCAAATTCTTCAAACACTGAGTAACCACAAAAAAATTTTAAACATCCCTCGGCTGAAAACTTACTCTTTACCCAGCCTTAAAAACAACTCTTAAAAGAAATAATTTTTTATTTTTAAAAACAAAACCATTTAGCCACCCTTCTAACCTCACACATTTGAAAGATTAAGGTTGTTTTTAAGGGTGGATAAGAAGTTAGTTTTAAGACGAGGGATGTTTAAAATTTTTTTATGGTTACTCAGTGTTTAAACACTTTAGCTTTAAATTTTCTGTCAGTTGCCAATTAATTTAAGGGAATAATTTTAAACTTAAGGGTCGTTTTTGGCGGCGAATAAACAATTGTTTATAAGCAAAGAGATGTTTAACAATGTATAACGGTTGCTTAGTGTTTAAAAAGAAGGTTTAAATTTTTTTAAGCTGCCAATAAATGTAAGGAACGAATTCGGAAATTAGGGGTGGTTTTTGAAGGTGGGTAAATGGTTGTTTTTATGTAGAATGATGTTCTAGATGGTTTGCATGGTTTCTTAGTGTATGAGAATGGTCAATATAAAATTAAAAATATTTTTCTGCAGATATTTCACTTTATAAAAAAAATTATTTAAAGGTTGGATTTAGGGGTAGTGAATTGAGACAAATTTCTTTAGCAAGAGGTTTAACTACACGCCTTTTTCTTTTGCAATTATCATTTTTTATCCTGTAGAATTCTAATATTTTGTGTTTTAAAGTTCTTGCACTCCTATACAAAAACACACCCTCTGCTTAAAGGGTTGAAGTATATTAATTGGCTAAAGGCTCATTTGAAAGGGCATGAATTAAGCTTTAATTTCTGATAATAGCGAAGTTTTTATCACTTCAGGATTTTGCCCCACAATTTTTCAAAAAGTGCAAAGAACCCTGTTTTTAGGGGTTTCAACACATTCTTTTCAGAAACTTGACGTGATGGAGGATTTTGGACCTCAGATCGTGTTTAGAAACACCTTGTCGCATTTATTAACCCCAAAAAGAGTTTCATTTTGTAGGCCTGTGTAACTTATACTATGGCATTGCCAATTGTCAAAATAAAATATTTGCAATACTCAGAACATCTTGTAGGTGACCTGAGGTAAAAATATTGATGTCGTACTTAATTTTAAATTTGTTAATTTAGCTGAAACATCTACTATTTACATTTACCCCAAATGACCCTATATATTATTAAAATAACTATGTCATTTATTTATAAAATTTCTTTAACATGTTATAAATAATTTATTTAAAAATTTGTAATAGGGCAGAGTGGAGTAAAAAAGCCACTTTTTATTTTTGGTACTATAAAATTGAATTTTGAATTTCTTTTTTCAAATTTCAAATTGTTACTGAAGTTTAGTTATTGAGCTTCAAAATCCTTGTAAAACATTTTTTTGTATTCCAGGAAAGGACAAAGTTATAAGAGTTTTACAAAAGTTCTGCATATTGCTTTTTTGCACTACTTTGTGGAGTGAAAAAGCCATTTGGTTATTTTGTCAAAATATTTTGTTATCAAATTTTGTAATATTATAAGGGTAGCTCCATGCCTAAAAAATCAAAATTGTACACTAGTTCTTCAATTTTGTTAAAACTTCTAAATTTTGAAGTGGAATACATGCCAGTAAAGAGTTTTAATTCGATTTTAAAAAATTTTTAAAAATTTTAGTTTAACGAGGTTTTTAAAATTTTTTTTGAAATTTTGAAAATGGTATATCTCTAAGGAAAATGAATGAAATTCAATGAAGAAAATATTAATATTTTAGAAAAAAATTTTTTTTTTTTAAACAAATTATTAAAAACATAATTTTTAAATAAACAATTTTTTAAAAAGTGACACATTTTTCTTTTTAATAATAATGATTCTATTTCCACTTATTTCACGAGTATTTTCAAAAAAAAATTGATGGAGGGTCTGAAACTTTAGGAGATATTAAATTTTTTGTCCTTGCGCGCAACCGTAAAAAGAGCATTTTCCAGCTATATTCTACATACAAACTAACGTCGTAAATTTTAACCGAATTCGATTTTTCTTTTTAGAGAATGTCAGGCTATAAATTCGTAAGATTACTGTGCAATTTTTAAATTTATATTTGTTTAAACAAATTATTATTATTGTTAATTACTAACTTTTTACATATTGTACCTAGAGAGGTGTATTTTTTTCTAATTTTGCTATTTACCGGACCTAACATAATTACCGATGCAAAATATAATTATTATTGTTTAAGCAAGATTTAAACAAATTATTATTGTTAATTACTAACTATTTACAGAATAGTATACTTAAAAGATGCAGTTTTTTCTAATCATGCAAATTTACCAAACTTTTTTGATATGCAGATTTACATTAAAAATAAAATTATATTTTAAACAAAAATAAGAATAATAATTTATTTAAAAATTAATTAACTTTTTATTAGGGTTGGTAAAAATTTCCCTAATTATATTATTTTTCTTTCAAAAAAATTAAATTTTTGTAATTACTAAAAAAAAATTTTAAAAAACTAAGCTTAAAAATTGTTTAAATAATTGTTAACAATAATTCTATTTAATATTAATTTTGTAACCGACGGAATAGCTCAGTTGGTTGGAGCTCCGGCTTTGCGGGTGGTGCGAGCGAGGTTCGCGCCCTCCGTCAGCCTGGGATTTTTTCCGACAGGTGAGATATTCCGAGCGGGAGGTTTGACGTCTAGGTGCGACGGTGTGCATTGTCGATTATTGTCCGATGCCTACCACCGAAACTAGACTGTCGATAAACCGGTTGTATTATGTCCGGTAAATAGCAAAATTAGAAAAAAATACACCTCTATCGGTACAATATGTAAAAAGTTAGTAATTAACAATAATAATAATTTGTTTAAACAAATATAAATTTAAAAATTGCACAGTAATCTTACGAATTTATAGCCTGACATTCTCTAAAAAGAAAAATCGAATTCGGTTAAAATTTACGACGTTAGTTTGTATGTAGAGTATAGCTGGAAAATGCTCTATTTACGGTTGCGCGTAAGGAAAAAAAATTTAATATCACCTAAAGTTTCAGACCCTCCATCAATTTTTTTTTGAAAATACTCGTGAAATAAGTGGAAATCGAATCTTTATTTAAAAAAAAAATAAAAATGGCACTTTTCAAAAAATTGTTTATTTAAAAATTATTTTTTTAATAATTGGTTAAAAAAAAATTTTTTTTCTAAAATGTTTTCTTAAATTGTCTGTAAACGATAAGCATTCCCTGAAAATTTCATTGAATTTCATTCATTTTCCTTAGAGATATACCATTTTCAAAATTTCCAAAAAAAATTTAAAAACCTCGTAAATCCAAAATTTAAAAAATTTTTTAAAATCAATTTGAGGTTCTTTACTTGCATGTATTCCACTTAAAAATTTCAAAGTTTCAAAAAAATCGAAGAACTAGTGTACAACTTTGATTTTTTAGGCATGGAGCTACCCATATTTTTCTTTTATTTGTATAACAAATAAATAATTTAGAAAAGTTTTTAGCTTCCAAAATTGTATTTTATGTTAAGTTTACCTGCTGTCAATTCACAGTCATCGAAACAAACAGTTGAAAAATACAAATTACAATGACAACTATAATATTATCGATACGATAGCCAAACTAGAATCAAAAGTTGAGTTCTACTTAATTAAACTTATATTTAAAATGGCTGGTAAAATAGTTCAATAGTTTCAAAATAAAGCCAAATGGCTTTTTGCACCATTGGCTACTTTACTCCAATCTACCCTAAAATTTTTTATTTTTATATTAAAATGGTGGCAATACAAGCCATTTTCGAAAATGCTCATTTTCGGTGGTAAGATCGATTTCAATCTTTCTAAAACAGAAGAAAACAAAAAATGGCACATTCCCTTTGTTAAATATTTCTTTAGGTGTGGAACTTCAAAAAAGTAGAATTTTCTCCCCCCCCCTTTTTTTATAGTACTTTTTCCCAAATACATGCAAAAAACAGGTGATTTATTCAGAATTTCGCTTATAGAAAAGAAGGGAGTTGGAAATTTTCTAGTTTATGAGGTTCCACTTATAGGCATGATGATGCTGTATCAAATGCCATTTGATTTTTTAAAATCGCTTTAGAAGAACTCAAGATATCTTTCTCACCAGTTCAAAAAAGACATTTTGAGAAAAACGCATTTAAAATTTTTTTCTGATACACGCACCGAAAGTACATCATTTCCTACCTGTCAAGCGGAAGAAAAAGTTGATCTTTTCCTGCGAGCGGGAGGAAAAGTACTTTGTCCAACGCCTGCAGTGGAATCGCACTATTGTACGCTAGGCACCAGTGGAGAAAAGTGCTACTTTCCTCCACTGGTGGTTGGCCAGTGGAGAAAAGTACTACTTTCCTCCACTGGTGGTTTGGCCAGTGGAGAAATGAGTTTGATGACTGGTGGAAAAATAGAATTATTCGTATTTTCCTTTTAAATTGTTAATATTAATATAACTTACGTAACTAAACTAAGGGTATGACTTACGTAGTTTACGCAACGTACGCAATTTACGTAAGTAACGTAACATACTGTTGCGTTCTGTTCTCTGCTGTTCTTACGTAAGTGACGTAAGTCATGTTTTTACGTAAGTTACGTAAGTCATGTTTTTGACAAATTGTTGAGTTGGTTATGATTTTGACAAATTGTTGAGTTGGTTATGATTTTTTAAAGAAAAATAATTTTTTGAAGAAAATAAAATTTTTTTTTTCTAAAATTTTTTTTGCGGTTGTTGGACAAAGTATCGTGTACAATTCGTGGAGAAAAACGATTTTCGCTCGCTTGATTGCTGCACTAGCTACGCTCGAGCAGCAAACTTTAGCTCGCGAGAAATCACCCTTTTTCTCCACTCGTTGCACAATATACTATTTCCTCCCGCGGACGTCATTGGCAGGGAGAAAAAGTAACTTACCTTCTCGTTAATGTTATTATTAGGTGCGATGTATAAATCAAAGTATGACCATTAGTGAATCAGTTGCGTGAGTTACGTGACTTAAACGACTGGCGTAACTTACGTATGTGATATTAGTTACGTTATTTACGTGTGTGATGTTAGTAACGTAACTTACGTATCTGATCTTAGTAACATAACTTACATATGTGATGTTAGTAACGTAACTTACGTATTTGATGTTTGTTAAGATACTTACGTAATTTACGTAACTTAAGTAACTAACCTTTTGTTTACATTTAACAGTTACGAAACTTGCGTTAGTTACGTAATTCACGTAACTAATTTTATTTATTTACATTCAACAGTTACGTAATTTACGTAACTACCTTTTTTATTTGTATTCAACCGTGGCGTAAATGTATTTAAAGTTTCATTCAATATTTGTGCTTTCGGTATACGTGTGTTGAAAAAAATAGTATGTGCAACTCGAGAGAAAAAATGATTTGTGCAACCCCTGCTGGAAAAGAGCTACTTTCCTTTAACATAAATGCATCAGAAAGTGGTCAATTTCTGCGCATTTAAAAGTGTGCAGGAAAGTGTACTTTCCCGCACACTTTTGAGTAAGTGTGCAGGAAAATATACTTTCCTGCACACTTTTCTGTAAACAGTATAGTATACACTAAAATCAACATTTATCGATTAACATTTTTTCGGTAAACAGGTGTTGCACAAAGCACATTGGGCAACACGTAGGAAAGAAGATTTCCGACCACGTGCGAAACAGCTTCTTTCCGTACTTGTTGCACAATGTACTATTCCAACTCGTGTGTTTACAGTTCTCGACTTCGCTCGTGCGCTCGCTGCGCCTCGAACTGCAAACGTCACACTCGTGGAAACCACCCATTTTTCTCCCTAGATGCACAATATACTATTGTTCATAAGTTTCAAAATTTTGTTTAGAAAATCATTGCATTTGCTTAAAAATGGTTACTCGAGAGTTCGAGTAACGATTTTTGAGGTCGCTAAGTACGAATATGGAATCAGATTTTTAAAATTCAAAATGGCGGATCCAATATGTCGGACAATTTTTTTTTCAAAATCATTGAATTTGTTCTAAAATCGTTGCTGTTGGCTTTTGGTGTCGCTGATTACGAATGTAATATTCGACATTTTGAATTTCAGAAAACTGATGTCAGTTTCGTAATCAACGACCCCAAAAGCTCCCGAGTAACAATTTTCAAGCAAATTCACTTGATTTTGAATTTCTCTTCCGCCATATTGGTTCCCCCATTTTCAATTTTGAAAATTTGATATCTGATTTGTGATTAGCAACATCAAATACATTTTTGTTCGTCTTTTTTAAAAAATGTAAATGCGAAGATTTTTTTGGAAACTTTGACACTCTAATTCATCATTTTTGTAAAAATAAGTTTTCTAATGGTAATTTTTGTGAGAAAAAAGGCTGTTTGAAAAATGTAATTTTAGTGCTTTGTTTGTTTACATGTTGGTTTGTTTACATTTCACAACTTGGACATACCCTTAAAAAATAGGTCAATCCAAGCGTTTTTTAATGCTCTACAAGCTGCTAACTATAGTTTCAAAGTTAATACTACATTTCTCAACAAAATTTTCAAAAAAGTTTGATTTTCCAAAATTTATTATTTTTAAATTTTTAATATTTCTGTTGAATGTGGACGAAAAATGTTCATTGAGGGCTCAAAAGACGCATCTAAAAAAACTCTATAAAATTAAAAAAAAACATTTGTAGGTGCCCTAACATTTTTTTAATGTTATGGGCAAAAAAAGTTTTTTTGAAATATTAAAAATAAAAAAAAAATGAATAGTTAATCTTTATTAATCTATCTCAAAGACCAAGTTGAAGTCCATAACGTTGATCAACAAAAAAAAGTTGTTCATTAAATAAATTATTTAAATATAAGGCATCAATTTTGACAGAAAAATATTTAAACAAAAAGATTGTTGTTTATGTTTTGATGATAATTGTTGCATAACTAAATATTCAATTAAAAATAATATTTTATTAATATTAAAGAGATTTTTTTCGTTGATAAACGTTGTGGACTTCAACTTTTTTCGCAAAGTACTCTCATTTTATGTCCCCAGGTGAGACCTACAATTTAAAAAATAATTCAGCCCAAAAGCTCTTTATAATTTGGAAATATTTATGAAAATATAATGTTTACACACAGACACACATACGAAATGACATTTTTCAAAAATGTTATTTTTGAACTCCTAAGGTCAAATAAAATTAAGATATGTTAAAAAATCGAATCTAAAAAATTTCGGTATCACAATACATCATGTTATACATTTCTCATTTAGGAAAATTCTAGGTTAATTTAATTTTAAATATGTACGAGACTCTCGTTGAAATACGAGACGATACTAATATAAGTCTTGGTCTCGTCTCGAATTTTTGTCTGTCGTCTCGGTCTCGTTACTGAAAATCGAGACGAGACTGTGACGAGACCGAGACTTTTCTTGTCTCGTGTGCAGCCCTACAACAGACCGACAAAGTGGTCCCTTTTTTAAAAATGTGTTTTTTAATTAATAAACTTGATTTTTTGGGAAGTTACTGGTTGTAAGTTATTTTATTAAATTATTTGAAGCAAAAAAAGAGACAGTAGACATAAAAAAATTTCTGAGGGACTTTATTGTGAATAATCTTATGAAATATCATAATTTTCATTTAAAAAAACGAAATTAATAATTATTATGCGAATTTCTTTGATTCTTCTAACAATGAAATAAATTGCTTAAAGTTTCAATTAGTGATGCACTTCGAGCGAGTCTCGTCTCGAAAAACCGAGAATCTCGCGAGAAAAACAATGAAAACAATTGAATATTA
Organism: Leptopilina drosophilae; assembly: GCA_032873175.1. Lineage (NCBI taxonomy): Eukaryota > Metazoa > Arthropoda > Insecta > Hymenoptera > Figitidae > Leptopilina > Leptopilina drosophilae. Next base: position 19,170,187 of record CM065478.1, read on the forward strand.
TATTTTCATCTCTTTTCTTTTATGAAAGAACAGAGTCTCGTCGTGCATCACTAGTTTCAATAAATTAATTAAAAATGCATAATTCGACGTATTCTACCCTGTAGATTAAGAAAAAAGAATACAAAATTTTTTGATAGTTTTTTTCAAAATTAGTTAATTTTGATTATCTCGGAATCTACACTGAGAAAATGTTTTGTACAAACTTTAGTCAAAAGTTGAGTAAAATGGCTACACATGCGCTTTTGAATAAAGTTTAACCAACTGTAGTTCAAAATAAATTTTTCGTTGGTGAAAATAAAATTGGTCCGTTTTTAAATTAAATTTCATATAATTTCAACAATACTTTGTAGAGAAAAGAAAAGTGTTAGAATAAAGCCTAGTATACGTTTGAACACAATATAAACAAAAAAAGGAGAGAACGTATTCAACACATTTCAGAGAGTGACCTATGGAAACTTAAATTTCAGTCAAAAGTTGAGTAAAATGTGAACAAGCTATTGGTAAAATGTGGGGAAGGAAATGTGGTGGGGAGACTAGTAAAATCATCATTCCTACATACCGACGGTTGATTCCTAGGACTAATTCCTGTATTACCAACATTTCTAAAACGATAAAAAAAATTAATTATCGATTGTTGATTTTTATATGTTGTACGAATTTCTGCATTACCTACACATTTTGCATTAAACAATATGTCTATTTCACTCATACACCTTATAAATACTCAAACACAAATACAACACTCTTAACATATAACATAACCTAACCTAATACACACATATAACGTAAAACTAAGTTCGCACACATTTACATATAAATTAATGATTTGAACTGTCCTTATATAGTAAGTGGCAGAGTTGATTCACAACTTGCGAGAAACGGATTAAAAATGAATAACTAATTAATTACTTGTTATTTTAGTTTTATTATTTTATTATTGGTTTTAAATTAAATAAAACAATTCGTGATCAATTAATGAAGTGTTATTGTTTATAAATTAAAAATTTCTTTGGATTTTTCAACTTATCTTTACAAATATAAATAAAACATTAATCTATTTAAAAAGTTTAAATAAATATTTATCCGAATAAATTTTATTTTATTTTAAAATAGATAACTAATTAAAAGATAAAATAATTTTTAATTTATATATTAACAGATTTTTTTACGTCTATATATTTCTATATTTATACATATTTTTTTTATAAATTTATACATACACAAAAGCAAATAAAAAATAAAAAAATAGTTTAATTTAACATCATAATCTATAATATCTTCATTTCATGTAAATTATAACTTTTAAATAATTAAAATAATAAATTATTGATAATTAATATTTTTGATCTTCCTTAACTATTTTGTTAAAAGTAAATGTTAATTAAGTCTTGATAGATTTTAAAATACATTTATAAATATTGTTAAAAGGACAAATTTCCTAAGGGCTCCTAGAATTTTACATACAGTCCTGATAGTATAGTTGCGTGGTGGGGCTTTCAATTTACCCAACTTCTGGACAAACTGTGACACACGCAGGTAAATATCTGCCAAAGTACAGCATAAAGTATTAAAAATAATAAATCAGTTTATAATCAAATGCATATTAAAGTTTAATCTAATGTCTGTTTTAATCTTTAAATTACTTTTTGAACATTCTTTGGAAAATGCATTTTAATAACCATACAAGAGAATTTTAAACATTATTAAAATGCCTATGTGTAGCCATTTTAACCAACTTTTGACTAAACTTTATATAAAATATTTTCTCAGTGTATAGAATCGACAAAGTGGTCCCTTTTCATGCGGACGTCCACATATGTTTCTGTTTTAAAAAACAATAAGGTATTTCATTTTTTTTATTATACGTTTTGAATTTTTACATTTTAGGGGTAGTTTTTTCAATTTAAAAAAACAGGTTGATGGAGCAATTTTGACATTGCTTTTGAGTCTATGCATACTTTCTTAGTATTTTCAATTTTGTTTCATTACAGCGCAACCGTAACTCGGAAAGACAACTTTCACCTGATGTATGCTTCTTCTGATTTTACAGTCGTGTGCATAAATGTATGCTCTACTTGATTTAATAATTTAAACCTTTAATTACAATTTTTCTTTAATTTTGGTTAAGTTTTTGCCTATTTTTTGCCGTGATATGATGCAACGTTTGCTTTACGCGTCATGACGTCTTTGAAAAAATGAATAAATCAGAAGAGTCTTGACACAATTAAAAATATGAAAACTAAAACAAGTACGCATAATTTCACTCAAATTAAAGTAAAATATATCATTTGATTCTATCCTTTTAAAGTGAAATTAACATTTAGAGAAATTCAGAGAGATGGAAAAAGAAATGAGTGTGAAAAATGAATAGGCTGCGTAGCGATTAAAGTGAGACAGATTTGTATCTTTTTGCGTTTTGCCACGTGGGAGATAATTTTGACAAATATACAAGGGAGTGAAACAACCAAGCATGCGTGTCTCCTGTGAGCTCCGCCTATCGTGTTTGTCTCGCAATGGTGCGTAAGGTCACATATCAAGAATCAAACATTGGTACACCATGAGGCAAAAATCTTTTTCATGTTTCATACTTATAACGTATGATAAATATGATACACCCACCTAATATTTTCATTACATTACAAACTAAAATTTGTTATCATTAAAATTTTTCGGGAAATATTTTCAACTTTTTTTATATTTAACACATCTTATAGAAATAATTATATTATTATTTATCAATACTGAATCAAATATTTTGAAATTCATTCACCCAAAAATAAGAATGATAAATCAAAAAAAAAAGAGGTTAAATAAATTGTAAAACTGTCATTTAAAAGATTAAGGTGAAAAGGAAACTAAAAACTGATTCCGATCGAAGAATGTGTTTTTAAATCTAAATCCTCTTTTTTTATATATACTAGTGAGAGACTCCTTGTGACAAAGTAAACGGAGACATTTTTTCTGAATGTTCGGATGTCGCCAAGCATTCGCAGGGCATCGATCATCTTTGTTATCGAAATCTCGATCCCAGAACGACAACGACGACATCAATGGAGATGATCATGAGAACCCTCAGAAAATTTTTGATCACGCCTGATTGGTTATAGGAATAAGTGGTCGATGTATTAAATCAGAATACTCTCATAAGTATGCACATCTTGCCTTCTTTATAACGTTGCACAGAAAATTGTTATACATCAAGTAAATTAATTTGTCGATCTTCAAAAAATGTATATAGAAATATTTGCCCTCTTAAATTATGGGTCTCCTAAACACCATGTAATCTAATATTTTGATATTAGATGTTAATACTTATTACATTTATTACCTGAGGACTTTTATTATTTCATTAAGCATCATTAATGATATACTAATTCATTTTTAAGCCATTTAAGTAGCTTATTACTAACTTATTCCAAACTGAATGAGTTGTAAATTAAAAAGTAATATTGTATAGCAATATTCCTATGAAATATTTCTGTCCGAAAAAGTAATAATATTTTATCATATATGTTTTTTACTCTTGTCTATAACGAACATATAATTATTGTAATAAAAATTATTTATTGCTTCTTATAGAACCAAAACCATAACTAAACGAAAAAAATCTAATATATATATATATACACACCCAGAGAAAAATGTTATTTAAACCAAATATTCCCTCATACCCAAGAATGATATTTATTCCTTTTAAATACAAATTTTATTTAAACGAAATAAAATTTTATTTCAAACAAATAAAAAGTCTAGTTGGTTCTGTATTAAATATATATCTCCCCCTATTATATAAAAATATTTTTCCGCTCAAGTCAAATTTAACCTATTTTTGGACCTACAGGACAAAAAGAGGTGTAAAAACGGCATTATATTACGTCAAAATCTGCGTCTCATTTGACTTATTTTTTACCTAATGGTCAAACAGAGGCGCTATGACAGTCCTACATTACATCACATACATTATATCTATGTCATCAATTTCACCTACACTATATTTACTAAAGTACCTACATGTCTAAAATTTAGGACAATTTTAAGGGCAGTTTTGACATACAGGTCCCAAACAGTCCTATTACTTTTCTGCTTACTATAAAACAATTTTATTTCGTTCTTACATGTTCCTCTCTAACATTTAATTAAGCTATTAAATTTATTTTGTTTAGATTATTGTTTACAATTTTTTACGATGTGTATTTTTGTAACATTTATTAAAATATTAAACTTATTTTCTTTCAATCTTCAGTTTACAATTTATAGCTCATATTAAACGGAAAATACTGCAAATAAGATGTTCCAATATCAATTTGTTTTTACGCGTAGTTTTTGATAAAAATATAAAAAAATTTTATTTTTTAAATTTACGAATTTTTTTTTTTATTTTTAAAATAAAATTTTATTTTTAAGAATGTATGTATCGATCGACTTTTTTCAAATTTTTTTGTCCACTAAAAGATCCATATCCGTAAAACCAAAAAAAAAATAAAAATTTTTTCAAAAAAATGGGGTTGAAGTTACCAAAAATGTAATTTTTAGGGTCGCTGATTATAATCATCAGATTATAACATTTTATAAGATTCTGGCACGTCAGATTATAATTCGCGACCCCAAAAACCCCCGATTACCAATTTTCAAGCGAATCCGATCAATTATAAATTTTGACATCCGCCATTTTGGATCCGACATTTTGAATTTCCGAATGCAGAAGTTTCTGGCGCGGATAAAAAAAAATTTTGAAAACTTTCAAAAACACGTTTTTATGGTCTTTACCTCCCCTTTTCTCAAAATCCTGACGTGATGGCCAATTCTGTGACCCGGGATCGTGTTCAGCGTCTTTAATGGACACTATGATATCTCATCAAAAAGTAAGACTTTTTTGTTGACCTGTGTTATTAATAATTTTTGCTTAAAAGCCCTATTGTTTGCTATATTATATGGATATAAAAATTAAGAAATTCGAAATAACTAGATCCCATCGTTTGCCCACAATCAGACATCGCCTAAAAGTTGTTAATTTAGTTCTAGTTTCTTACAAAAAATTTTGAAAAAAATGGATCGATACATACATTTTTAAAAATAAAATTTTATTTTAAAAATTTAAAAAATTTTTCGTAAATTTAAAAAATAAATTTTTTTATATTTTTATCAAAAACTACGTGTAAAAACAAAAATTTTCATATACAGAACGTCAAATTTGGTCAATTTTTGACCGAGTTATAACCATTTCAAAAAAACATTTTCGTAGAAAACGTGATTTTTCAAAAACCTCTATCTCTTAAACGACTTGATGAAAAAATTAAAAAAAAAATCATGGTAGCTTATTTCAATGAGCACTAAAAGAAAAAAAATATTTGAAAAAAATCTGAGATGCAAAAGTCATATACTGTCCGATTTCGCGTTGGGCCGTTCAAAAAATACGTAACGCTGTTTTTCGGAAATTTGGACCCCCCCTCCCCACACGTAACATAATGTTATATACATTAGCGCCATTTTTTCTCCTTACCGTAACAAATTGCTTGACCCCCCTCCCCCTAAAACGCGTTACGTATTTTTTGAACGGCCCCCGTGGAACGCCCCATATACATTACCATCTCTCAAATACCTCAATATGGGTTTAAACAGCAATACTGTATGATTAACCCATGTTCACCAGAACAATATCTGAGAATTAGACGTAATTATGGCAGTATAACAAAAATATATTTTTTTCAGTGTGGTTCTCTTTGGTTGAAATGGATTCTCTACTTCTTTTACTTCAACTGTTAAAGGGTACCAGTCATTTGAAAGCTATTTCCATGCTCTACAACTTTCAATAACAACTTTTTCATCTAAAATGTAACCCGTAGCGTCGGTCATCGAAAAACCATGTTTTCCAAACTTTGACGATTGTTTATGGGAGAGTAGGCTACATTGAACCAGCGTCAACAGTGAACCACTTTAATTTTCTAAGAAATGACTGAGTGGAATTTTTTTTTATTTAATATATAAATTAGTAATACCGAAAGCGACTACGTTCAAAAATTTCGAGCACGTAGGTTTATTATTTACAAAGAAAAACGAAAAAAACTGTTTTTCACGTACAAAACAAAAAATTTTGTGGAAATACAATGAATTTTTTTTATTCAAATAGGAAGTTTTAAAAATTAGTAAACTTGTGATTTATGTCGCTTAGGGTGTCAACTTCAATATTCCGATGTGATAAAGAATTTTAAGCCTTACATAAATTTATTATAAACAATTTTTGTTGTGAATGTTATGTGAATGCAGTGAGTGCGGCATCATTGAACCACCCGAAAAAGCAAAGAATTTTCAATTTTAAGAGTGGTAAAGTTGTCTGCTCTACTAATTAGTAAGAAAAATACTAGAAGGCATGCTTTCATCACAATTGTGAACTAGATAAACTCAAACTGTCACTTTACCTACCTAACCTGACATCAAAATATATTAATCTCCTATATTAACAAATAATAACTCTTTAACAACAATTTTCTATTTTTTTGAGTGAAAAATAATATTTTTTACAATGTGTAAGTGGAAATATTATTTTTGAAGTAAATTGTAGTGTTTTATTAAAGGTGGTTCAATGTAGACACAGATTCTTCAAAATAAGAAAAGTGTAACTTGTTAGAAAAACATTAAATTTAATTATTTAATCATAATAATTTGTGTTTGTAACGTGTATATTAACTAAAGGAGTACTTCAGCTTAATGTTGATACAAAAACCTGATCAAAATTTGTAAAATTTAATTAGTTCTTGGACCTTAGAAAATACCCGGTTCAATGTAGCCTACCCTCCCCTACACTATTTTTCGCAACTGATAATCGAGAGCAAACTGTGGGTCTCTTGTCTGGAGCCCCCTAACTACAATATACCACTGAAACTTTTCAGGTTGCATTTTTGTGCCCTTTTTCGATCCAACGACTGGCCTATAGTGGTTAGCGTGCGAGATTTCGGTGTGGAAATTTTCGATTAGGCGTAGGTTCGTACTTTTAAGCGTTAGGATTTTTCAAGTGTCTATGTACACTGTAAAAAATCTTTAGGATTTCCAGTAAATTCAACCAGTTCCCCTAATTAATTCCATAAATTTAAATTTTGTAAATGTAACTCTGCATTCCCTGGTCAAATCAACTAGGATAATTAGTTATTTTGAAAATTTTCTGAACTGCGCATGCGTCTATTCATTTTTTGACAGTATTCAGCTCTGTGTCTTTTGTGATTCATGATTATTTTCTCGTACAACGATTTTTATATTTGTTAATAGTAGTTATTTTATATGCAAAAAATATAAAATTGAAAAACGAGTAAAAAATCTATATTTGATGTAATTGAAAGATTATGAATGCTTTGAAGTGAAAGTAATCGTGTTACATCCAAATATATACAACTGCAGAGACTGGAATGATGCACACACGTGGCTGCAGATTTCTTGGGGTGGGTTATGTCATTAAGCCGACATGGTTCGCCGAACCCTTCGGATACGTTCGATCAGTTCAAGTGACATATCGCATATGACGTTGCACCTGTACTAATGGGGTACCATAAACGTGAACGACACGCAAAAATGTACCAGAAACACATGTACAAGTAGGATACTCTGGTTACTAACGAGGGTTGTCTCTATATACGTATATATGAGTTACCAATTATCAAGCTATGAATCTTTTTCCAGAATCTACCAGCAATTAATCTAAATTCCCTTTCTCGCGATCCAAACCTACCCCTAGAAATATTTAAACCGTTCATTCACATCAACGATGCGGAAATAGTTATCACATCACAGAATATCCCCTATAGACTATGATTTTACAGGTGGTTAATGTAAAGGGTGACAACCCCTGTGTATGACTCTCTAAATCTGAATAAGCAGGAAAATGGTATATAATTTTTCTACGTATAAAATTATGGGTACAAATGCACAGTTGGTATTTATTTATTTTTTTTATTTTTGAAGTTTATTTTCAGTAAAAAGACTGTTGTAGTCAGAAATGTTTTTTAATTTATGAACTTTATATCAGGTGTAAATGTCAATAAAAATATTAGACTATTTGTCTAATTTATAATTGAAGAAAACTGGAGGGTCAAAATATTAACCTAACTATTATGATAGTTTAGTAGTCCCTCCTCTGATTTTTTTTTTATTTAAGAGAACTCTTCTTATGTTTTGTTCAACTATCTTAGAAGGATAAAACTTAATCGAAGAAAGAAAAGTGCACACATGATTCAACATAACACACAGAACAAGCCACACAGAAAAAATTAATGTTAAATGTGTTGCGTATAGTTTTAACACTACTTTTAGTGTTAAAATAACACTTCTTTTTTCCTGTGCACGTTAGTTAATATATCCACGCCTTCAATTAAGGTTATGTAATCAAGTACTTTTTTCTCTCCAAGATAGTGAAATTATTTCTCGAAATTGTTAACATTTTCTTCAAGATTACTTGGTTATTCCTCTGGAGAGAAAAGTTAATTAACTGGAGGAATAACTAATATCAATTCTAGATACACCATCTGTAGCAACGTATAGCTGGTTTCTATTGCAACGTGAGTGGTAAAGTAGAACGGGGCGAGGCAGCCAAGACGACACATTTTGGTTTGCGAGGCAGTTATTTAAAAAGGTTTTTTTAATTTCAATGTCGTGTTAAAAACCTTTTCTTTTGGGCTAAAAAATCGTCATAGGACATTCTGACGTAGGTTGCACTTAAAAATTTCTACAACCGTTTTTCCAAAGGACCACGTTTTTGACATAGTTGCAAAAACGTGGGGTGAGACAGCCAACTGTTTTATTAGTGAATTAACATAACTTAAAATAAAAATCAGTGAAACATAACAAGGTAGTTGTCCTTAATTTACTTTTTTTTGTTAAAAAAAATTAACATTTGAATAATATTATAATAATAACATTAATTAAATCTAATTCTACATTTTAAGGAAAGATAAATTCTTTTTTTTTAAAAAGAAAATGGTTTATAAAATTCAATGTTTTCAAGTTTTATATTGATTGGAGTAGGAAAAAAAGAAGAAAACATTTAGAAGAACCAATAGAATCAACACAAAAAGACAAAAAATTTAGCGTTGTCTGCCTAACCCCACGAGCACTTTTTCATGAAAACTTTCACAAAACCCGTAATATTAAAAATATCGCAATTTTATTTACACCATCGTCTTCAGCACTAAATTCTGCATTAAAAAACACTTACAAGAATTTTATTCGTGTAACTGAAATCAACTTAAATGACAAAAATTACTCCTAAAAAAGTTAAATCCAAAAGTCAATTTAAGGAAATATTTTAGAAAAAAAATTTTTTTTTAAACAAATTATTAAAAAATAATTTTCAAATAAACAATTTTTTGAAAAGTGCAATTTTTATTTTTTTAATAATACTGATTCGATTCCCACTTATTTGACGAGTATTTAAAAAAAAATTGATGGAGGGTTTGCAACTTTAGGAGATATTGAATTTTTTGTCCTTGCGCGCAACCGTAAAAAGCGCATTTTCCGGCTATACTCTACATACAAACTAACGTTCAAAGTCGCCTCTAAGTCGTAAATTTTAACCGAATTTGATTTTTCTTTTTGAAGAATGTCAGGCTATAAATTCGTAAGAATACTGTGCAATTTTTAAATTTATATTTGTTTAAACAAATTATTATTATTGTTAATTACTAACTTTTTACATATTGTACCTAGAGAGGTCGAACGAAGAGTTCGAAAATTAAAGAGGCACAAAAATATAAAAGTCAAACCCTAGAGGTCATATCCCCCTATCGCCATGTTTTTGGGGTCGCTGAAACCGAATATGACCATGAAAATTTTTTTTCATTGCCCATTTTCCCGCTACCACCCCGTTACACCTACTCCTAGGAGTTGGAGTTTCACTTTAAATAAAAGTCAATTAGGGTGTCTATTCTTATGTTTTTTGATCGCCGAAATCAAAAAAGACAACCGACAACAAAATCGTCTCTCCCTTAACCCACTACAACCTCTTTAACACCCCAGGGTGATTTTCACAAAAATTTGATTGCGTTATCAAATCCCTGGGGATTTTAAGGGGGTTGATCATTGATGGGATTTGTTTTTGGTCCTCTTTTTTGGTTTCAGCGCCCCAAAAAACGTCGGTTTTGACACCGTACTCAACTTCTGTGAAAATTCCAATTTAAACCCCCATCCTGGAGGTGTTAAGGTAGTTGTAGGGGGTTAAGGGTGTGTCATTTTTCTTTTCGGTTGTCTTTTTTGGATTCGGCGACCCGAAAAATTAAGAATAGGCACCCTACTCGACTTTTTTTTAAACTGAAACTCCAACCCCCGGGAGCAGGTGTATGATAATAATCTTTCTAACCGTCTTAACGTTTTTTGTATAATTATTTTTTTATTCCCAAGATGTGATGAAAAATGGGATAGCATGTTTTTTCATAGAGTCGCGTGTAATCGTGTTGATACTCGTGAACGGTAGTATAAAATTTAAAATCTGGTGTCATACCAGGCCAATAATACCTTTGATCGATGCTGTCAAGACTTTAATGTTTGTTAATTCGACCTGCATGTCGTAAATCATGACTCTCAAGAAGAACAGTCAAAACATTCGAGGGCTAAACTACCTTCTTCCATGGGTTCTTCCAAAAGTTCTGATCTGGGTGTCTCACTGTGTAGACTTTATGTTTCTTGGGTCACTGATTCCGAATTCGAGGTCCATTCAATACCATCAGATTAGGATTTTGACATAACCTCAAAAAACCAATATTGAGGCTCGTTTTTAAAATTTCTTCGGATTCGCTTAAAACTCGGGGGTTTTTATGGTCGCTGATTACGAAATCGAGATCAGTTTATTGTTTTCAAAAAATGCTTTTGACGTAATAACCCAAAAACCTACAATTTGTTTTATTAAACGCACGTAACAATATGGACACTTTTCGCTTTCAGTCGCGAAAGAACTCTCCTCTCTCAAGGCAAAGATTGAAGCATCGAAGCAGAATCTGGGGTGAAGTTTCGATTGCCAGTTTTAGGATCTCGTTACTTATCCCATCGATTCCAGGCGCCTTGCCTGTTTTCAATCTTTTACCTGCATTTCGTAAATTAGTAAGAGTAAAGAGTTCATCCTCACCGACTTCACAGTCCATCCTAAGCCATGGCTCTGCAGGAGGAAAGAGAGCTTGTATTATCTCTTTGGCCCTATCGGGACTGTCTAGGCCGGGGGTCTTTTGCCTCGTTCCTAATTTCTTAGTAACGATTTTAAAAGCCAGACCCCATGGGTCCTTATCGACATCCTCGATTAAGTCTTTCCAGCAACGGCGTTGCGACGCACGAATCTCTTTCTTGAGGTTTTTCTTGGCCTCCTTGAATGCTTCCTTCAGCAAAGGATCTCCCTTAGAACAGGTGTAATTCCTTTTAGCTTTGAAGCACGCTTTCCGCAAGGAGGCCAGCGCATCCGACCACCAGTGCACCGAGCTTTTACGTGAAGCGGTACATCTGCGACGCGGCATAGATGCATCGCAGGCAGCGGTGATGGTTTTCCTCACCGCTCGTACCTCTGCATCCAGGGTATTTGGCCTCTGCACCCAACCCAATTCTTCAATGAGGCGGGATTCTTCCAGGGATCGGACAAGTTTCTCCTTATCGATTTTCTTCACATTCCAGGAGAGGCGTTTTCGACACGGTGCTTCCTGTCTTCCGCCATTTCCTGTGTCTCCCACTGAGACTGAAAATTCGATGGTCACATGCGGTATACTCCTCAGAGACTCGCCATTCGTTTATGCGTTTGAATAGAGGAGATGATGCAATCGTAAGATCAATTATCGATCCAATTTCACCCCTCCTAAACGTCCATGTCCTTCCCCGGTTCACAATCGTTAAATTGCTCCTGGAAACCATTTCTCCGATCACTCTTCCTCTTTTATCGAGCCTTGACTCGACCCACTCCGGCGATTTAGCATTAAAATCCCCGGTGTGGAGTACATCCAGCCTGGATTCTCTAAGACTCGACTCGAGTTGCTGAATGTCAGCTTCGAAGTTCGTCAGTGCATCGTTCAGCGAGAAGTAGCAACTGTACATACGTATACCCGCAACCTCGACCCAAACGAATCCACTGCTCGTCTTTAGGTACCTGGCAACCCGCAACTCAGGATTGCACACTTGGACAGCGGCCCTACCTGATTTATCCTGGTACCAGGGAGCGAGATCGTTCTTCCTGTGTTTCTCACTGCAGAACAGGATGTCGATTCCTTTTTCCTTGACCGTCTGCGTCAGGAGAGCCTACGCCGTCCTGCACAGTTCTTTGCCATGTGACCCTCACCGCCGCATGTCCGACAGTTTTTAGTTCTATCGGGGCCTTTGCATGATCGGGTCACGTGTCCATATGTAAGGCACTTTAGGCACCTCACAACTTCCAGATGTTCTCTGACTTGGACGTTTAGCCATCCTATTTTAACTTTGCCCATCTTTAACAGAGTCTGACTATCAGTTTCTGCCAGGCGGACCAATGCGACTTTTGTGCCACTAAAACATGGCAGAAATCTGCACACCATGTCCGTGTCAGACTTTCCCAACTTCTCTCTCAAAGCCGAAACCACATCCTGCTCGGTCGTAGTTTCATCGAGGCCTTTCAATTCAAGACACCTCTTATTTACAAGAGCTGTAACCTCAGCTCTGCCTTGTGGGGCCGACGCTAGAGCCCCCGCAAACTTTAAGGTGTCGCCTCCTTTTTTCAAGACCAGGAGTACATCTTTATTGAGTGCCCTCCTGATCCTGAGGACCTGTATATTAGACTCTTTCGGCCTCACAGAGCGGTTCATTTCTGTCAGGATGTCAGCGATAGCCTTTGGGCTTTTTGCCGAAATCTTGACTGTCTCTGTGTTGATCGACTTTGAGGGATACTGCTGGTGCTCCCTTTTGTCTTTCTTTTTTAATGCCTTCCATTCGGCCTTTCAATTTTTATTGATGACAACAGCAAATCCGTCGCCATCTACTGAGGAATTTTTTGAGGCAACTGCAACGTAAGTCTCTTTGACTTTTTCCTCGGCTGCTCCTCCACTACCTGGCTCCAACGGAAGGGTTTGCGCAGGTACGTCCTCGCGCTTCCTCTTCTCAGACTGGCCATCAGGATGTGGACTCGCTTCCGGACCATTTCCGCTTCTCCGGCGCTTTCTATCCTTTATTGCACTGCTCGGACTCGCCGCAGCACGCCTCTGTGATAGTGATACAGAGTTTGCGTTTGTTGGTTCTGGGATTATGAAGGGCTCGGGGATAAATCGCATGTTTCTGCGAATTATTTCGTGCACCTTTCCCAACGCCACCATTCCGTCCTGGACGTCCTTGCTAATGTTTTTTTTTTTGCTTTTTTATGGACATACAGTCGACATTAACTTTACCCGATATACACCGTGAGAACGTTGCATGATCGGATTTTGTACATCATGTAGCCCTTAAAAGGGCTGATCAGTATTGCTATTGAGAAACATATATTATTTTAATTCTTCTCCTTCTTTTAACAGTATTGAGTTCTTTTTTCTTCGGATGATCTATGTATTCTTTGGAACACAAGAGAATGCTGACGTAATAAGACGAATTTTTGTTCACTTCACGTAGATATTAGAAAAATTGTCACTGTTCGCTAAAGTTTGGAGAGCCCATTTTCATATTCAATCTCTCGACTTAAGTTTAAGGCAATGTCCAAGTTGTTAAATTTAAACAAACCAAGAGGTAAACAAACCAAGCACTAAAATCACCTTTTTAATACATCTTTTTCTCTCACAAAATTTACTATTAAAAAACTTTTTTTACAAAAATGATAAATTAGAGTGTCAAAGTTTACAAAAAAATCATTTTTGAGTGTGATCAATAAATACCAATTAGTAAAATAACTAATTAAAATGACCTGTAAAATAGCATTTTTGACGCGTCGCGAGAAATAAACTGTTTGAGTATATCAACCGCACTGACGATGAAGAAGTTTCATATCGGCGATTGGACTTTTAACATGTGGAAGGGGAAAATTTTCCCTTTCCTCCTTGAAATTGATAAAATGAATGAATGAAAGCATGTGAAAATAACTGCGTTTCAGAGTAAAACAAAATGTGTGTTTCTGCATAGTGATATCAATGCTTCCTTAGCAAGGTTTGCGCGTGCGCGTAGAGCATCACAGTTCACGTCGCGAAAAATAAAGTGTTTGACTATATCAACCGCACAGACGATGAAGAAGTTTTTACCCTTTCTCCTTGTAATTTCATGGAGGAAAGGGAAAAATTCCCCCCTCCACATGTTGAAGGTCCAATCGCCGATATGAAACTTCTTCATTGTCAGTGCGGTTGATATACTCAAACAGTTTATATCTCGCGACGCGTTAAAAATGCTATTTTACAGGTCATTTGAATTAGTTGTTTTACTAATTGCTATTTATTGATCACACTCAAAAATGATTTTTTTGGAAACTTTGACACTCTAATTTATCATTTTTGTAAAAAAAGTTTTTTAATAGTAAATTTTGTGAGAGAAAAAGATGTATTAAAAAGGTGATTTTAGTGCTTGGTTTGTTTACCTCTTGGTTTGTTTACATTTTACAACTTGGACATAGCCTTAACTATCGACCAACACATGTTATGAAGGACACATGTTTGTGACAGTGGTAATAAAGATAAAATTACAATAAATAAATTTTTAATAATATATTTGAAATCTATTATTTTAACCGATTCAATTGATATATAATTTTTTCCACTGGATAGCTCGATGCCTAAAAAATCAAAGCTGTCCCCTAGTTCATCGATTTTGTTGAAACTTCGAAATTTTAAAGTAGAATGTATTCCAGTAAAAAGTTTAAATTTAATTTTGCAAAATTTTCGATTTACGAGATTTCTAAATTTTTTTTGAAATTTTGAAAATGGTATATCTTTAGAAAAATGAATAAAATTTAATGAAATTTTCAGGGAATGCTTATTGTCTACGGAAAATTTGAAAAAAAATTTAAATCAAATTTTTTTAAAACAAATTATTAAAAATATAATTTTTAAGTAAACAATTTTTTTAAAAGTGTCATTTTTTCCTTTCAATAATAATGATTCGATTTCCACTTGTTTCACGAGTATTTTCCCCAAAAAAATTACATGGAGGATCTGAAACTTTAGGTGATATTAAATTTTTTGTCCTTACGCGCAACCGTAAAAGCGTATTTTCTGGTTATACTCTACATACAAACTAATGTTAAAAATCACCTATAACTCGTAAATTTTAACTGAAATCAATTTTTCTTTTTGGAGAATGTCAGGCTTTATATTGCTAAGAATACTGTGCATTTTCAGAGTTCCGTACACCTTCGGTGTACTGACGGAACCCTATTAATGAGACTCTTGTTTCCGTAGCCGAATCGTGTCCCTTCCCCCTAGCGGCTAAACTATTTGACCTAGAGAGCTTAAATTTGGTACAGATACGTATTTTAACTTGTAGATTACAGGAAAAATATAGAGATTGTGATTGGAGGTGATGGCCATAGCGTTGTCAAGGAAATAACATGATTTTTAGCCAAAAATGCACAAAAAGTGACCATTGCCCCCCCCCACTTAACTTCTAAACTATTCAACATGGAGGGCTAAAATTTGGCATAGGGGAGACCGGGGCTAAGCCGGACACGGGGCTAAACCGGACAAGTCAAATATTTCCGAAACCGTGAAGAATTTCAAATCGTGTAAATAACCTATGAACGCGCAATTTCGTGATGCATATGCAGCATGAGGATTTAGGGACGTGGCATTTTTCTTGTAATAATAGTTGCCGTTAATATGTGAAAATGTCATTTTTTGAGGTAAAAGTAAAAAAATTTTTTCTTCATTTTTTTGGGTTTTTATCGATAAAATTAAAGTGCAAATATCGGACATTTTTCTTTTAGCTCAAGGTGTACTGAGTTTAGTAGAAAAAAAGTTTAATGGAAAACATTGAGAAGAAAAAATATATTGCAGGTTAATTATTAGATGTCGGTGTGGGGCTAAATCGGACATCGTGATTAAAAACAACCAAATCTTTGAATTCTTTAATTTATTTTATATAAATTAACTATTTTATATTATATTCTTTGCTTAGAACCACTTTATAAATAAATAAAAAATTTATTTTAAAACTCGAATTCGCAAGCAAGTTGCTACAAACAGACAATCCTGAAAACTGTAATTCATTTTATATTATTTTAATTACCGATTTTACATATTATATTATATTCATTGTATAGAACTATCTACAAATAAATAAAAGAAGAATTGATTTGACTTTTTTAGCAAGAAAAAAGAAAATTTGTATCTCATTCTTTAATTAATTGGCCGTGTTCGATTTAGCCCTATGGGGTGTCCGGTTTAGCCCCACCAATTTTCGGATTTTCGTTTTGGAGGTAGTCACCTTCGAAGCAATATACCTATAAAATTATTGTACTTTTTTTAAATCGAACAAGTGCGATTTGTAGGTGAAAGTACAAGCTTCAAAACGGTATATTACACTTTAGCAAATAGTATGTTTTTGTATGAGTTTTCTGGTCGAAGACCAAATCCGTCCGGTTTAGCCCCGGTCTCCCCTACTGGTGTATTTTAACACGAATATTACAGGAAAAATATAGAGAACTTGCTATGTTATAATGGTTATAGCGTTGTCAAGGAAAAATTAAAAAAAATTTTTTTCTAATTTCCACATTTTATGACCGAATAAGCTGAAGATTGGTTTATTAGTATATTTTTACAGTCTGATCACAAAAACTATATTAAAAAATCTAAAAAAATAAAATTTTTTTTAATTTTTTAATTGTTTTTTAATTTTTATTGTTTTAATATTTGCGTACGAAACCCGCCTTTGCAGTGCGAGTTCAACTCGCACTTTTTCAATTTTTTAATATATATTTCTTTAGGGGAGAGTGGGGCAAACCGGACCCCCTAACGGTTTTTTGACTCTTGTGACTAAACGAATCAACCGATTTCATTTTTTGAGGGCTTGTTTGATAGATCATTTAATTGCGCAACTTTTTCCCAGAGACACCTATACTTTATCTTTTATTGCTTAGTTGCTGTGTTAACTTTAAAAAATTTTGCAAACGGTCCGGTTTGCCCCACCCCCTGGGGTAAACCGGACCGTTTGGTTTTTCATTTATAATATTGCATGTACATAATCAACAATAATAAAAAACATAAAGAATCATGTAACCAATGGTTGTAGAAATAAAGATAATAATTCGGGATTAAATTTTAATTAAATAAATATTTTTTTAATAAATGAATAAAAATGTTAAAAGTTTGTTTTGATGTTTTGTCCCATATAATTAATTTAATAGTAGTTTTAAAATTTTAAAACTATTATTAAATAAAAATGTTTGTCATTATCAGAGAAACAATATTAAAGGGTCCAATTCTCATTGGAAGACAATTATTATTCATTGTAAGTAAATATTTTAATGAAAGAAACATTTTATTTAAAAATAATTTTTATGAAACTTTAATTCAATGGAAATATCCTATGGCCGGTTTGCCCCACAGGCCCATTTTGAGAATAAATGTTTGTCAAAAAGAAACGCTTTGCAAATTCATCAAAGTTTTTGGTGGTAAATATTCCTGAGGTGTATACCTTCAAAACCCAAGACCTAATATTTGGAAATATTACACGATTTCCTCAGAATTTCCTTAAGAAAAAATTCGTAAAAGTGGAGAAAAAAACAAAAAAAAAACTTTTGCTCCCAGCGTTTCACAAACAAAAGTAAAAAATGGCAAATTGAAAAAATAAGGTATACTACACATGGTTGTTTCAAATTTCTAAATAGCACTTTTGACAATTTCGCCATTTCGGAAATATTGAGGGGGGTCCGGTTTGACCCACTCTCCCCTACACCATTGTTTAAACCACAAGTTCAATGAAAGACAAAAAAGGCTTCACCATGACGCAAAATAAATACTTTTTTTTAAATAAATTATTAGCAATTTTCAATCGGTTTCATATTCCTATCTTTTATATTCACTAAAATAATACGACTAGGGTAAACGTACCAATTGTCGAGGGTGGTTCCTATTGTCGAGTAAACAAACTTCGAAATTTATTTAAACATTGTAGCACATTATAAATGGATAAAAGTGATAAATATTAATTTTCTTATGCATTATAAATGTAAAAAAAATTTATTAATATTATATCCACAAACAAATGAGACGTTTTAGACAATATTTTTTGGTTATTACCATGGTAACATCGACAAATGGGACACCCTCGGCAATTGGTACACTTACCCTATACATTATTTGCTAAAAAAATGATTATTTTTTTATTTATTATGAAAAATGTGAAGGCTTCACCACGACGTTTCTGTGATTCCCTGTACAAAGTTGACGCTTAAAACGTAAAAAAAATGAAATAAAGTATAACAATTTTTTTCTTTTGTAGTGAAACACTATTGAGGGAACTAAATTTATTGTTGCTTGTACTAAAGAATACCGAAATTCTGATTTTATTTTTATGAAATATTTCAATTTTTTAAAATGGCTTCACCATGACGCACAAAACTGGGGACAAGAAATAACATCAGAAAAAAAATTAAAAAATAATTTTTTTTACAATCAATTTAATTTTTTCAATTTTACACACTTACATTTAAAAAATGTTACCAATCATTATTTTTATTTGAGAATTTGACTAAAAATATTTATTTTTGTTTTGTAACTGACCCTTGGGACAGGCTTCACCTTGACGATTTGGCTCTTAAATTTGCATTAAAAAAACATTTAATCTTAGAAATTAAAGTGGCTATAGGTTTTTGTTTGTAATCACCAGAGTTACTTTTTAACGTTGGATTCATTATTATATGTGCAATCTGTTTCTTAAAAAACACTAGGGACATGAAATTGTCGGTTTCGTGGAGAATCACCCATTTATGGTTTTTGATGTGCTGAACATGAATCCGATGTCAAAAATAAGTTTTAACAGCTTCCATCTGTCAAAAAAAGCTGTCAATCTTTTTAAAATGACAGTTTTTTGTTTAATTTAGTAAATCAAACCAAATTTTGCTCATATGAAAATATTTTAAGAACAACAAGGTCAAACTAAATAGAAATATGTAATATTGACAGTTGACAGCTGTCAATTAAATTGTCAAACTTTTAAAAACAAGTTTTTGACAGTTT
This sequence comes from Leptopilina drosophilae, assembly GCA_032873175.1. Taxonomy (NCBI): domain Eukaryota; kingdom Metazoa; phylum Arthropoda; class Insecta; order Hymenoptera; family Figitidae; genus Leptopilina; species Leptopilina drosophilae. The sequence goes on from CM065478.1 coordinate 19,189,314, forward strand.
TTACATGAAATTACTCAGACAAAAATATTTTTAGGGTATTGAGGTAAACGTGAATGGAGTTATGTAAATTTGATAATTGACAACTGTCAATTAAGATGTCAAACTTTTGAAACAGAGACTGTTTACATTAAATTATTTGCATACAAGTGTTTTTAAGCACACTGAGGTTAATCATATTAGCGACATGTTTTTTTCAGAATTGGCAACTGTCAAAAAATTAACAAGAGAATTTTACTTTTTAACAATACAAGTTTAATTTTTAAGTGAGTACCTTTTTTATAAATTTGTTAATTTACACTAGTTTTTGTACTAGGATTTCAAAAGTTTGACCTCTTAATCTACAGTTGCCAACTGTCAAATTTACGTACTTCTATTTAGGTTTAACTCAATACCCTGAAAATATTTTTACCTAAATAATTTAATGCAAAAACTGTCAAAAACTCTCGTTTTTAAAAGTTTGACAGTTTAATTGACAGCTGCCAATTGTCAATATTACATATTGCTATTCAGTTTGATCTAGTTAATTTTAAAATATTTTTATATGAGCAAAATTTGGTTTGATTTATTAAATTAAACACAAAAACTGTCGTTTTAAAAATATTGACAGCTTTTTTGACAGCTGGAAGCTGTCAAAACTTATTTTTGACATCGGATTCGTGTTCAGCACATCAAAAACCATAAATATGAATGTCGCCAAGGCAAAATATTTATTAAAAACAAAGTTCTCATACAAAATACAAAAAAGTGCACTAATCCTATGTTAAACTACCTTTAATCTTTAACCCTTCGGTGGCACGGGTTAATATTGATCGATTAAGTTTTTCTTGTGCATAGCTCATTTTTTTCACATTATAAGGTAAATTTTGCCCGGCGACATAAGAAATTCCAACTTTTGCAAAATAACGGTCACCCTAGTGATCATCTTGTCAACTAGTTTTTTGTATTGTGGACTTTTTCTGATTTATAGGAAGTTTTGAGCAACTGATTGAAAACTCTGCTAGGCTGCTTTCTTCCAATTATTCATTGCTTCGATAAATTTATTATCCATGAAGAGTTTTTGAATTTGTGGACCATCAAATACCCCATCTTTAATTTTAACATCGGAAAGTTTAGGGAAAACTTTCTGCAAATAGTTGAAACATTTACATGTATTATCAAGAGCTATAACAAACTGCTTCATAAGATCTAGCTGTAAATGAAGAGGAGGAGGCAGGACCTTTGATGGATCTACAAGGGATTCGTGGCTAACATTACGTGAACAAGGTGGAACTACGGACCGAATGACAAACGAACCGAGCCTCGCAAATCAGTTAGGAAGCCATGTACGCGCAGGTACAGGTGTCCCGCGGTACGACAGTGACGAGGCACTTCCGAAATTCGGTATCGAAGCACAAACGTCTACTCCTAATACACCAGGCTTGGCTAGAAATTTCGAATTACCCGAAAGTCCGTTTGTGATTCCAAAAGAAAATAATTTCCCAAACTCAAATGGAATAAGTAGAGTTTTCCTACTAGAAAATTTCCATACCACCTTTCCCTTACCCAATCCAGCATATTTATACGTAAATACTGATCGGAGGGACAGGGTATCAATAGACTCTTGCTTTGAATTTTCTGACAAATCGGAAATCCATGAATTGCGTGAGTCAATTTCACTCATGCTAAAGCAAATAGAAGCGCTAATGACACTGGTACAGAAACAGACAGAAAGACCAATGACAGTTCCAGTCGTCAAACAGCAGACCAACTGACACATACATATAATTCCGACCGTTATCTCAGACAATAGGAATATGCAATTTCAGGGCTTAAGTTGGAGAAGAAACGAAGGTCGAGTACCCCCTCTGCATCCATCAGATAATGATTTAAGTAACGCGCGCGGTCAATTACATCTCAGGGATCGACAAGAAGCTTGGGGTTACCAACCGACATCAGACCAGTATCCCCAAGAACCGTTTGGACACCTGTCAGTTGAGTCCAATCGGTTATTTTCACATAGTCAAAATTACCTTAAAATTGTACGTTTCCGATCGAGTTGAAGTCCACAACGTTGATCAACGAAAAAGAATGATTCACTTAGTTTTCTTGGGAACATTTTAAGCGTCAATTTAGAAACCTAGAGAACCAGCAATCGAGCTTTTAACCTGCATGTATGGTTTATACCAGTTGTCAAGGAGACCAATAGACATGACAACTCAAATGGATCGGTTATACGCGAATTTAAGAGCAGATTATCGAAGGGCAATTAGACGCCATGAATTTTTCGATTATAACGGTTTGACCGAGTTAGCAAATGAATACGAAAGAGCAATAATGACATTTTCATTGGAAAAAACTAAGCAATCATGTCACTTTTGAAATCGGACATTGAACCGAAGTTAAAATCGGAAAAAAAACCGCTGCAATTAGAAATTAGGGAACCCCCAGCGGAAGATAAAGGTTTTAGTTTGAGGGTATTTACGAGTATACAAATAGAAAATACCCCTAACGTACAAGCCTTAATAGATAATGGCGCATCGCGCACAGTATTGGTAGATATCGGTTTAGCAATTGTTTAGTCCGGTAGTTATAATCCGAAAAGCGAACAGAACGTACCGGTTATACATAGACTTAAGCTTGATAAAATAGCCAAAACCGACGCGTATCCGCTGCCAAAAATGGACATGATACTAGAGAAGCTCAGAAAAGTCAATACAAAAAAAATTAAATTTATTCAGAGCCCTAAAAAGAGGGGTTGAATTATTAAAAAACGGTGTTTTTGGACTTTTTGAAGTCCTGTAAAAAGAAAATGGGAAGACATAAAAAGCTCTAATATGGCTTAAGACAAAGGCATATCTATTTTTCATAATCGGATTGGGTTCAAATTTGTTACTCGGGAATATTTTGATATTTTGATAACAAACCATCCGTTCAACCGCTGGCGCATCTTTAAACATTTAGTATTTTGTTACTAATTATTCAATTGTAATATAACTTCACAAAAAACTTCTTTAAACTTCGATAAACAACTTTCTCACTAAAAGTTTGTTGTTGCTCAAAATTCGCCCGTTAAACGAAGTCCGTGAAAATTTCACTTCACAATTTTTGCAATTGTTTAGAAGAAAATTAATAACAATTTTATTTTTAATTAAAACAATTTTTTTCTTCTTTTATCATTCTCAGGATATTTCAACGAGTAATTTAGTTTTTGTGATATTGAAAAATATGCACAATTGACTGAAATATTACGGGTTGAAGTAAAAAATTTAATTAAATTTCATGTTTTCAAAAAAATGGTTTTTCTTTTTGAATTCAAAAACGGTAATAGATAGAAAAAAATTTTATTAGAAAAAAAGATGCGCAATCAAATTTTCTATAATGATATGCATAATAAACATTTAAAATCAAAAGTTTAATTTTAAGTGTCCAGGGGCCAACGTTTTTCAGCGCGGCGAGTTTATGTGCTCTTCTTTGATCCGGCAGCTCAATTGTTGTATAGGTCTTGAAGATTTTGTTTTAAAATGTCTTAAGTATTAAGAAAGTAATTTTAGTTCCAAAAAGGTAAGTTGTAAAGATAATAACAATAATTCCGTCTGATCTAAAAAATTCATGAGTTCTTAGCTGAACGAATTTTAAAATTTTTCCACCATTTTGGACCCGCGATTTTGAATTTTTAAAATGTGACTTTAGATTCGTCATCAGCACAACAAAAAAACATTTTATCCGCCATGTTAAAGTCGCCATTTTGAATTTTTGAAATCTGCTTTCGGATTCGTAATTAGCGACCCCAAAATATCCCCGAGTAACAAATTTGAACCCAATCCGATTATGAAAAATTGATATGCCCCAATGCTTAGATTCCCAGTCATTTTTACCAGGATGTATGATACATTAGAGGGGGTACTCAGTAAATACAGGTTCTCTGCAATTCTTAAATTACTTTTCAGTTTTGGTTCTTAAAGATAAAGGTTTAAGCTTTCGTTTAGGCCATATTAGAGCTTTTTATGTCTTCCTATTTTTCTTTCACAGGACTACAAAAAGTGCAAAAAACGCCTTTATTAATAATTCATCCCCTCTTTTTAGGGCCCTGAATAGATTAAAATTGTTTTTGGTATTTTCTTGTTCATTGACACTCAAACTTTCAATAAACACAAAAATTTTGGAATAAACACTACATGGCCATTTTTTGTTACCTACTGTATTACGACCTTAGATCTGAAATGGGGTTATCATCAGATCCCACTTTCGGAAAAAGGTAAAGAATATACTGCTTTTACCGTTCCAGGTCTTGGACTTTTTCAGTTCACTTGTTCACCGCTAAATAAACTGTTGAGGACAAACGTCTCCTGGCAATAGAATGAAAGCCAACAAATCGCGTTCGACAGAATTATGTAATACCTCGTGACAGCTCCAACTCTGATATTTCCTAACTTTACATTACTGTTCGAACTACACACCGATGTGAGCGATTTTGGTTTTGGTGTAGTTCTTACCCAAGTACAAGAAGGGAATAAATCGAGCAACAGCTTACGCGAACGGAACGTTAACATCAGCCGAACGGAAATACTCGGTCACCGAAAAAGAATGCCTCGCGGTAATTTGGGCTGTAAAGAAATTCCGCCATTACCTCGAAGGGTTTCATTTCACCGTTATCACCGATCACAGTTTACTACGTTGGCTTCACAACTTGCATAATCCGATTGGACGGTTGGCTCGGTGGGCGTTAGATCTCCGAGAATACGATTTCGACGTAGTGTATCGAAAAGGTTCAGAACATTTGGTTCCTGATGCACTATCATGAATGTATGTAGAGGAGATGGTGCTACCAATAGCTGCAATGGAGCCGGTAGAAGTTATATGGTATTGCCAGCGTGTAAAGGAAGTGAATGAAACTCCGAGAAAATTCCACAGATGGAAGGTAACTGACGGTAAACTTTGTCGTTATCTCCCAAACCCGCTAATAACTCGGTAATCGATGAACTCGACGCGTGGAAATTTTCAGCGTTGTATACCATTCACCAGCAGTTGAAGTAACTATAGGGTGGGAGTCCTACTGACAGATTGATAGATATTGATCTGTCAGTAGGAATTATTGTTAATCCCCCGAAAATTATTCCCTTTGTCTTTGGCTTGTGTGGTGGTCCCTCCTGTCTCCTCACTCGATCTTCCCTTCTTTGACTTGGCTGCATGTCCCTGGTTTGTTGTATGGGCCTCTCTTTTGGCTAAGCTCCTAAAATTCGTTTTCGTTTGTTCAGTGGTCCCGGTTAAGGGCTAGTCGACTTTTTCTTCCTTGGTGTGGGTTCTCGGCTCTCAAAATCTTCGCTCGTCCACTGTCTCTCACTTCTCTCTCGAATTGTCTTTGTTTGTTTGGCCCTGGCTCTCTCTAAGGGTACCGTTGTCATCGGTACTCTGGAGTTTATGAACATTTCCAGCTCATATTCGGTCAGTGTGCTCTCATAAGCATCGCGACTTTCATGTAGGCTCTGGTTGACAGGCCACCGTCTCGTTCTCATCCTTTCCTACTCTCTCAATAGGTCTTCTGGCCAATAACGGCTCCTCGGATTGGCGTTCCGTGATTTTGAATGATAAATATGACGGCCTATTCATTAGGGCCTCTCCCTGGCTGAACAATGGCGATGGACGGTGACGACTCTGGCTATTTAACGTATTAGTCGCGTAAAATGGTTTTTGTCAGATTTTTTTTCAAATTTTTGCTTCCTCGTGAGGAAGCTTTGTAGTCGTTTAATTTACAAAATTTTTAAAAATCCTTTTGACAAATTTTCTTCTATATGGGACTATGTTATATAAGACCCTGAACAATTGTCCGGATGTATGTATGTGTGTGTGTATGTGTGTGTATGTGTGTGTGTGTGGATCCCGATTTTTGTGAACACGATAACTCGAAGAGGTTATAACGAATTTGGCTAAAATTTACCAGGTATATTTATCATAAAAATATCTCGAACTGGATTGATAGACTTTAAAAAATTCTCAGAAAAAAAATTTTTTTTTACTTTTTTTCTAAAAAAAAATTTTTTTCAAAAATTTTTTTTTAAGTTGGTTATTGAAGTTAATATATAATAAAATCTTATTCTTTGCATCAAGACGAATCGATTGGTATATAAAAAGAATAAATTGTATGAGAATTTATAGAGTTAATCACAATTAAAGCTGAAAAATTCGCATTTTTCTCAAAAAATGAGTTCTGTCCGCAAAATTATGTTGCTGTATAAGAAAATCTTACTCACTTATTTCTAAAATTTTATTCTTTGCATCAAGACGGATCGATTGGTATATATAAAGTCTATATTGTATTTAAATTTATAAAATTAAAACCAATTACAGACACAAAATTTGCATTTTTAATAAAAATTCATTTTTTCTTAAGAATCATGTTGCTGTACAATAAAATGTTATTATTTATTGAAAAATAAATGTAAAATCTTATTCTTTGCATCAAGACGAATCGAATCGAAATAATTGTAATAAATATAACAAATTTTTAAAATTAATTTTTAATTAGATTTGAAGGCAACAACATGGAAAATATGTCAATACGTGACAATAAGTTAGTGCTTCCTCCATGAGGAAGCAAATTTTTTTGCTGATCGTATAGAGGAAGCAAAATGTTCATGTAATAAACATCTGGATTTACAACTTGTTTATACTTATTCCTGAAGTATTTATCTACAGAATGAGACCAATTTCATTAATTTTGACCGTTTCAAAGCTTCAAAAAATAAATTCAAAGTTCATACATTTTGCATGGAGGGAGCACCCAATGCATGTATCGAATTTGTTTAATAATTATTTATATCATAACTAATCGTCAGATTTTGAAATAAAACTACCAAAGTATTTAACTAGATGAAACAAGTGAATAAAAAAACATGACATTTTTTGACCGCCCAAACTATAAATATATTGACAGAAAGTTAAAAAATAACTAAATTATATAAATTTTCATACGAAAGAATAGAGTGGGTTTAGCCTGGTAAAGTTTTGGCCAGAGCCAGCAGCGCAACTAATACCTTAAGAACTGTTCGAATCACAAAAAAGGTTTTAAAAAATTGTAATTAAATTTTTACATTATATTAATTGAAATATAAAAAAAGAATCGTTATTATGATCGAAGATTAATAGAAAAGTTAAAGTTTTAATTAATGTAATATTATATTACCAAAAATTTAGAAAATTTTTTAATTTTATTAAGAAAAGAAATTTAATTACATATTTTTTCATTTAAAATATTGATAAAATAATTTAGTCAAGTTTAATTTCTTGTAATTTATAGGGGTGGGTAGGGGTCCCCTCTCAATATTTCCGAAATGGCGAAATTGGAAAAAGTGTTGTTTAGAAATTTAAAACAATCATGTTTTTAGTACACCTTTTTTTCAATTTGCCATTTTTTACTTTTGTTTGTGAAACGCTGGGAGCAAAAGTTTTTTTTTGTTTTTTTCTACACTTTTACGAATTTTTTCTTAAGGAAATTCTGAGGAAATCGTATAATGTTTCCAATTATTAGGTCTGAGGTTTTGAAGGTACACACCTCAGGAATATTTACCACCAAAAACTTTGATGAATTTGTAAAGAGTTATCTTTGTAAAGCGTTTCTTTTTGACAAACATTTATTCTTAAAATGGGCCTGTAGGGCAAACAGGAACGTTTTCGCTGGGCCAAATCGGTCATAGGATATTTCCATTGAATTAAAGTTGCGTAAAAATTATTTTTAAATTTAAATGTTTCTTTCATTGAAATATTTACTTACAATAAAAAATAATTGTCTTCCAATAAGAATTGGACCCTTTAATATTGTTCATTTTAAAAAATTGTTGGAGACTTAACTGGCTCCGAAAATATTGAAGTTTTTGAAAAGAAAAGACCTATTTGCAGCAGCAATGGACAACTCCGGATTTGTTTAAAACATTTAACTATTCATCTCTTTAAATCTAAATTAGTAAGTTTCTGCTAATGAAATAATGCGAATTCGTTTACTAATTCGAATTAGTAACATTTTTTATTAATTTTAAGTAGTGTTTTACTGGTTACTGATAGAAAACTAATTTCTTTACTATTTCAAATTAGTAAGCCAACTTACTATTGAATTAGTAGTTTTCTACTATCAATTAGTAAAAAACTACGAATTTAACCGATGGTAAATCACAGTGGTGAGACTCTGTGGCTTGCTATCACCGAGGTTAAGCAACATTCAGTGCGGTTAGTACTTGGATGGGTGACCGCCTTGGTGCCCGCTATAGCCCGGTGTTTTTCTCACTACTTTCGTGATTTATCAAGCGGGAGGTTTGACGTCAAGGTATAATGATGTGCACTGTCGATTATTGTCCGGTGCACACCATTGGAACTTGACTGTCGATAAACCGGTTGTACTCAAGAGAGGTTTTCAGGAGTATAAACAATAAAAAAAAACTACGAATTTAAATTAGTAAACGAATCCGCATTACTTCATTAGTAGAAACTTTCTCATTCAGATTTAGAGAGATCATAATTAATTATTTCAATTGATACTAATATCCCTTTAATTGCATAAAATAATTAATTATTTAGTCTAAATACAAAATTTATTTGTAACAAAATAAATTACTTTTGGATTTAAATAAATATTTATTTCTATTAAATAAAGGTAATTTTTTCACGTCCTTATGTAAAAGAATTATAAAAATAATAAAAAGTGGTCATTTTCATTGGTTCATGTTGCAATCCAGTTTAGCGAAGTCGATTTTTTACATTAGAGAGGGTAAAAAAAGGTGAGGAAGGGCATACTTGTTAAGTCTCGAAAGGCAACACTTAACACTTACTGACAACGACACTTTGCGAGACCTGACTGTAACATATATTTGTTATTTATATAATAGATTTTTATATTGTTAAAATAAAATCACCTAAAATTAATTGAGACAAATAATTTTTTTAATACTTCACTCTTCTTTTCAATATCGAATGTCACTTACTTTTATTTTTAATTAATTTTTAAATTTTTACACGCCAAAAATGAAACCAGTAAAAATTATTACTTTTGTCCTCGGACATTCGAGGACAAAGGTGGTAATGTCTCTAAGTCATCAAAAATATGTCTAAAAGATATAAGAAAGTACGTCTAAAATACAACTTAAAAACATATTTTGGACGTCTGAAGAACGACTGTTGGGTGTCCTTTTTACATTCCATTTGGTCTTAAATAGACATTTCTTTCATGATTTTTTCTAAATTAGAACACAGTAATATTGTATTAAAATTATTCAAAGTTTAATTTTATTTTGTTTACAATATACAGAAATAATGAAAAAATTCTACTAAGCTGTGATCGAAATCGGGTACCTTAGGCTTAAAGCACTGCGCCTAAAATCCAGATTTGTCCATCAAGATATCGAAACGCTGGGATCAGCAGCCACATGATGAACAGCAGGTTGTAGAACAACCTGCTGTACAACAACCTATTGTAGAACAGCCGGTTGTAAAACAACTTGTTCTACAACAGCCGATTGTGCAAGCTGAACCATCGTGGATTCGTCGTAGAACGAATCCACAAATGGCATCATCTCAACCAACCGGATTTTGCTCACAGCCTACTCCATATATAATTCCAGATGTCGAGGATTCTGAAAAATATTCAGTAAAACTGAAACGTCGAGTGACACATATTAAAAATTCTCCAGTGGCACCACCTTGCGCTCCCAATCCACCACCTCGCGCTCCCATTCCACCACCTCGAGCTCCAGTGCCACCACCTCGCGCTCTAATGCCACCACCTCGTGCTCCAGTGCTACCACCTGGTGCTGCTTCTTCAAGAAAATCAATTCTAATTCCTCCTCAACAACTAAAAGGAACTGCACGCCAGCGTTTACGCAAGGCCCTCAAAATGTTGAAATAAATTTATCTTTTTTTCTCAATTTTTTAAAATTATTATTTCAACATTTTATTCAAATCTTTTATTATACTTTTGCTTTTTTGTTTGCAATTTGAATGGAACGTTTCTCAATTTTATTTTTTTTATATTTTCTGCATGTTTTTTTTCATTTTATAAATTTCGTTTGAAATGTCATGCTATATGTTGTTTTGTTTAATTCATATTTTAAATTATGCATTCACATACATATTTAAATGATATTTTACATTAATTTTTTTTCTGGAAAACTTACATAGGAAAATTTTTTTTCTGTTCTTATATATATATATATATACATGTATATATATGGGCGATTCCAAGTGAGATTTTAGTCGACCTCTTAAAATCGGCCAAAAATATTTTTTTTCTATTCTGTATCGAAAAAAACAGATACATATTTTTTTTATTTTTGTTTAATTGTCAAAATTTTCGAGTAATGAATTTTCGAAATTTTGCACTTTTAACCGTAGACCTATTGTCAGTAGCTTATAAGTCCGAAAATATTGAGTTTAGAAAAAAGTTGTTAAAGAACGAAAGTTTTAGTTCTCTTTAGACTTTTAGGAAATGAAAACGAAATTTTTTTTTTATTTTTTATTAAAAAAATAAAAAAAATTATAAACAATTTAATTTTTTTAACTTTGGGTATGATAAATTTTTAATTTTCTTTTTTCAAAACATACCTGTAAATGATAAGAAGGTATTGCAAAAAGTTTCAGAGTGGGCCTGACAAGTTTAATGGGTTAAAAAAAATAATTAAGCTGCCCGTGCAGGTCGCACGCCTGCGGCGCAATATGATTTTTTTACAATTTACTATTAAAAATTGTCTAGAGCCTGCAAATTTAATAATAATCAAAATCCGATAAAATTTGTAGGGTCTAGACAATTTTTAATAGTAAATTGTAAAAAAATCATATTGTGCAGCGGGCGTGCGACCTGCACGGGCAGCTTAATTATCTTTTTTAACCCATTAAACTTGTCTGGCCCACTCTAAAACTTTTTGCAAAACCTTCTTATCATTTACAGGTATGTTTTGAAAAAAGAAAATTAAAAATTTATCATATCCAAAGTTAAAAAAAATGAAATTGTTTATAATTTTTTTTATTTTTTTAATAAAAAATGAAAAAAAATTTTTTTTTGTTTTCATTTCCTAAAAGTCGAAAGAGAACTAAAACTTTCGTTCTTTAACAACTTTTTTCTAAACTCAATATTTTCGGACTTATAAGCTACTGAATATAGGTCTACGGTTAAAAGTGCAAAATTTCGAAAATTCATTACTCGAAAATTTTGACAATTAAACAAAAATAAAAAAATACGTATCTTTTTTTCGATACAGAATAGAAAAAAAATATTTTGGCTGATTTTAAGAGGTCGACTAAAATCTCACGTGGAATCGCCCATATATATATATATATATATATATATATATATAAATTAACTGAACTAGAATGTTTAAATTTCTTCCATTTTTATTACAACAAAAAATAAAAAGTGTGTGAATAATTAATTTTTTCCTTTGTTTTCCTGAAAAATTCTTAGACCGAGCTGCTTCAGAAATAGTATGTTCTGAGATGTTCTCTTGCGAACTGATTGAGGAAAGAATGACTTTTGACATGGCAACTCTTTTATATAGCTTCCACCAGTTACCTTAAGAATAGCTACTGGTACGTCTTACGTATGGGGCTTATTAGCTGTCGATATTCGTGGAGTAAATCCTAATAATTCACCAATGAAATCATTTTGTTTAAAACTTATTTCAAGGCTGCTTGTTATTTTACTACGTAAAGTATTATTGTTAGGTTTGATTCTTACAATTTCAGACCCATTTTCAATAGAGTTTTGAATATATTTTTTAATATTTTCAATTTCATAACTTCCAGGGGAAATAGTAATTACTTTATCACCAATATAAAATTTATTTTTACCTTGATCAATATTAGAAATTGAATTGAAGGTTAGTAATTCAACTAAGCCAAGTACAGAATTTTTATTAGATAATAATTCTATCGGAGGAAAATATTCTGCCTCTAGGGTAGATGAATTGCCTGAAATAGTCAGTGTAAAGGATTCTTCTATGTTGATGACTTTTTATAAACTGATTAGGTGGAATGACTTACAATCACTTATATAGAATATATTTTTTAGTCATTTCAAGCTATCCACATAAGAATTTTAGACATAAATGACTATAATTAAAACTATTGTAGTCTTTATAATTTTGATAATTATATTGTATTAAAGTATTGTAACCAAAGTAGTTGACAAGTTCATAGGGTGGTTGAAGATTTCCAAAACTATCAAAGTAAACTGCTTTATTATTAACTTTTTTATATGCAACCCAATGAGTTCCAGAACCATCTTTATCATCTAAATTAATAATGGCTGATTCATTTTTTCGAGGTCCTTTTATAGGTAGTTCATTTCGCATGAAAACTCTTCAAAAATGAGAAATTTCTATGTCTTTAGCATATTTATGTAAATCTAGATCAGTAAGTGCTCGTTAAAGAAACTTTAAACTTTTTTTTCTACATCGTCTTTTACTACCTTGTCCTTTAACATATGGTTTTAAATGAAGTCCCAAACCTTGTATGTATGGTTTTAAATAAAGACCCTTATCAAGTGCAACTGCTTTTAACTCCCTGTGACGCTAAGCTTCCTTTAACTGCTCTTTTGCTGCACTTGCATCATTAACAGCTTTTGCTACACCAGGAGCTCCCCCAGTAAGCGCTCCAAGTGCACTTTGACCAGCAAAAATTGGAATTAATGGTAACAGACCACCAACTTTTGATGGAACAGGTAGGATACGAGGTGTTAAAATCTTTTCTCTACCACCTGCTTTCCTTACAGCTTTTCGAGCGGTTTCAATAGCTGACTTTATTGTTGAACGAGTATCAATACTAGGAATTATAGAACTTCTTGCAGCATCAACAATTTTTGTAAGATTTATTTGTTTCTTGATACTTCTCTTCTTCTTTTTAGAAGACCTTCTCTTCTTAATTCCTATACCTAATTTCGATTTTGCTTTCATAGCGTTTGTTATTGCGTAAGCTGCAGCTCTTTCACTATATCCTGTGTCTGGAGCCCAAACACGTTGCGAAGCTTAATCAGCTAGTACTCTATTAGCGGCGTTTCTTGCTTCAACTTTTTCTCGATTCTTTGAATAAGCAATATCGTGCTCTTTGCAAGCGGCGTCTAATGGATTGACACTCTGGATCACCTCGTGCTAGACGTTTTGCTAACTTTGTGCCTGGTCCACAATATTGATAGCCTGGCAAATGTAGTTCAAACGGTAACTTGTTTATAAATTTATTAATTAAACCTTTTCCTCGAGAGCGATAATGTATAATCATACCTTACTCTATGAAAGTTAAAATTAGAATGACTTGTTAGCTATATAAGCGCTATATTTATACCTTAAGTGGCAGTCTGAATCAGAATGCGGTTCAAGGAACAACTTCACAAGCTGCCAGTCGTCAATCTAGTCTCGATTGTTGAACAGCAAGAGAAGAAAGTGAAGCGTCATGGTAGTTTGTTTTCCGGTAGTATTAGAGCTATTTTTTGTGGACCATCAAATTGTGGAAAGACAAATGTACTGCTTTCTCTGATTTTACATCCAAATGTTCTCAGATTTGATAATATTTACTTTTACTCAAAGTCTTTACATCAACCCAAGTATAAATTCTTGGAACAAGTTATAAGTAATGTTGATGGAGTAGAGTATTTACCGTTCAGTGAGCATGAAGAAGTCATTACTCCAAAAGATGCAAAACGAAATTCAATATTTATAATTGATGACATTGCGTGTGAGAAGCAAGATAATGTAAGGGCATTCTTTTGTATGGGTAGACATGTTGATGTTGATTCTTTTTATCTTTGTCAAACATTTGTCCGCATTTCTAAACATTTAGTACGTGATAATGTTAATTTATTAGTACTTTTTCGTCAAGATGATAAAAATTTAAGGCATGTTTATGATGACCACGTTAATACTGACATGATATTTAATCAATTTCGAGAACTATGTTCCACATGTTGGAATTCAGACAATTATGGCTTTATAGTAATTTATAAGGATTCTGATTTAAATAATGGAAGATATAGAAAAGGATTTGATAGCTTTGTAAAACTATAAACATAAGATCATCTTTAAAATATTGTTAGTTCAACATGAAACCTTGTACTAATAACATGTTTCACAAAGAAAAAGAATATCTTCATCAAATTGCTAAAGCTAATGAGGCGATTAGGCGAAAACATCGTATGTTAAAATTAGGAAAAGAAGATGCTGAAATTGTGTTGAATGAAACTTTTAAACCGATAGTTCAACCCTTACAAAAAATTATCAACTCGACAGATAGGGAACATGAAAATGTCAAGATTGAAAAGAAAGAAAAGGTAGATGATAGTATGAATTATGAAACTGAAAAATCTCCAGATGATGATAAAATAAGTAATAAATTTCTATACTTGTTAAATCATAATAGAAAGCAATGTTTAGATTCAACATATGGCGTACGTAAGGTCAGTGATGGGTCACTTATGATTGGTGATTCACCAATAACTCTTGAAGATCAGTTTGTTAAAATTGGTGATAAGCTATTTCTGCAAACACGTGGATTGCTTGAGCTTTTATTTAAAAATAAACCTACCAAATCGCTTGTTAGTAAAGATGATAAAAGGAACTATAAAGAGATTCTTATTGCTACTAATGCACACAAAAAGAAATATAGTTCCTCTGAAGCTATACGTACAGATAAGAGTTACAAGTATTTGAATTTTATATCTCATTTCTTCTCTCAAACACCTACCAAACAACCATCTGTAAGTGGTAGTTTGTTACCTAAATTTTGTGATTACAAACAGAAATTCTCAACGAGAATATATCTAGTGGGATGGTCCAAATGACTTGGTTAGTGATGCATTTGAGCGAGAAATGACAAGAGAACATCAAGATCAATATTTTTTCTTGTCTGTCAAGAAATAATATTGTTATTGGATTGTTTTAAATAACCAAGAATCTTGAATTGTCAAGCAACTTCAAGCGAGATTGTTGATAACTGCTAAAATTTATGATTTTAATAAACTTGAAAAATCTGTATTAATTATAAGATACGTAAAATTAGTTTACTCTTTTTAAATCAAATATTTTTCTGAGAAAGCAAGATTTTTTGTACATTTTGTTAAATGACAAAAAATGATACGTTTGGGATTTCGATATAAAAAATTATTTTAATTTTACATGTATATAAATTTATTTAAATGTAAAAAAATACGTTTTAACTATTTGAAAAAATTTCAATAAAATAAACTTTATAGTTCAACCATAATTTTATAGAAATTGGTAAAAAGAAAAAAAAATACAATGAACTGGAATCCAAAGTTGATTCTTTTAAAGAAGTAACTAAAATTTTTTTATAAATTATATTCAATTTCTATTCGTTTGAGTTTTAAAAAGTAAATCATGAAAATAAAAACATCACGCAATTTTGTTATTTTCTGTTAAATAAAATAACTATTTTTATATGAAAAAAATTAAACAAGTTTGGAAATCTTCAAACTTTGATAAACAATATATTTATTTATTTTTTCAATATATTCAAAATATTTTTAAAACATTTATTTTGAACAAGCATATTAAATAAACAAGTCTTAGAGAATGTAATTCATTAAATTAATTACAGTGTTAATTGGAGGAATTAAGTCGAGCACATATAGACGAAGTCAAGCTACTGTTTAACCAGGAATTAAGACACATACATGTGCGAGCAGAATCATTCGTAAGTCTATTTCTATGCTTTCGAATTGTCAATCCCGCCCTTGAAAATAACCGTTCAGAAGGAACGGAAGTAGCTTGGATACTTAGGAAGTCCCTGGCCATTCGATGTAATGTTGGATAGATTTCTCTATTCCCTTTCCACCATTTCGCTATGTCCGTTTCATTGTCTGCGCATGTTGATTCTAAATATTTGTCAAGTTCTTCACGCCAAGATGTTTTTGAAGATTTCTTTGCACTATCGTAATACGAATTAAAATCAATGATGTTGGTATTATTAATAACATCCTCGAAATCTGAATCATCAAAATCTTCATTGTCTTTATCAGTTGTATCAGAGAGTACATTTGTTTCATCAGCATAAGATTGTTTTAATATTTCTTCAAACTTTGGAACAGCACCTTCTTCTATTTCCTTTCCCCATTCTGTCTTCTTAAAACATTTTATTTTGTGACGTGGATCAAGAATAAGAACAATTCCGTATATCCAGTTTGTTTTTCGGTAATGCGTTAAAAGTTTATTCCAGGCTGCTAGAAGTGCACTGTGAAGTTTAATTTCTACAACAGTTTTCCCTTTTTTCATTTCCAATTTTTTAATTGATGCTTCTAGTTTGTCCAAAAGAATATTAAAACCAACTATTACTGATGGTAGAGTTATGTATTTGTCACCAGAGAGGGTTTTCGAGAGAATTTTAAAATTTAGCAAATACACTACTGATAATTTTAAAAGTTCCCATTCAGATTCGTTTAGCTGCAGATGTTTCAACTTGCAATTAGAAATGCACAATAAATTGAGAGGTTCCTTCATTCTTAATGCGGAGCTTATTAAATCATGGGTTGAAAACCATCTAGTAGAAACGTCCATTTTTGGAGATTCCATTTTGATATTAAAGGTGTTACAGCAATTCTCCAATTTCAGACGTAATTGCTCCGAGAACTTTAATTTCTTAAAAAGCGTCCTTATTTTCCACATTGCCTTTTTGTCACATGCTTGAGTTTCTTCAAATTCCTCATTTTCCCCACAATCTACTTCTTGTTCACAGTCATCTACATCAGATTCTTCTACGTCATTGTCAACGTCTAAACTACGAATAAAGTCTTGTGCAGCTAAATTCAAAACATGAGCCCAGCACAGGAAATGGATGTCCAAGGGATTTAAATTTGTTTTAAATTTATCATTTATCAAAATAGCGAGCTGATTTACAAATGTCGTATTTGAAGCTGCATTGTCTACCGTAATACCCTGAAATTTTTCTGTTAAGCCATTTTCTTCTAAAACTGTGTAGAATAAATCAGCAATAGCTTTTCCTGTATGACTTCCTTGTGATGCGACGAAGTCAATTACTAAAGAATGAAGGACCCAGTCTTCGCTTAAAAAATGACCCGTAATACCGTAATATGACTTTCCGTTAATCGATGTCCATCCGTCGATTGTAAAGGACAATTTAGAAGTATTTTCTCTCAAAATGGCGAATACTACTTTTTGAGTTTCTTCAAAACGTTTGACAATTATGCTTTTCATCTGCATTCGTTTTGGAATTTCTGCCTCTCGTCGTAAGTAATGAAATACATTTTGAGTGTCCTCGTCGTCGAAGAAATTGAATGGGAGATACTTCTTTATTACCAAATGTACTAACATTTTCTCGAGTTCCTTTTGATCAAATACTGTCTACAAAAAAGTAATACTGTAAGAAATTGTATTGCTAAATAGCAATTAGTCTCAAAATGATAATCTTATAAATATTTAACATTTTTCATTTTAGATATTTTCAGACTTTTAATAATGCGTTTACAATTTTCTAAAATAATTAAATTTTTTAAATATTGGGAAAAATATTTCTTAAAAAATATATCCAAGAAACATTTTTGTTAAATAAAAAGTAAAAATATAGAAAATCCTAGAGCTTAGTACATTTTGTTATAATTATTTCTATAAAAATTGTCAATTTATTATTCATACCAAAAATGTTATTCAGTTTTTTCAATTATAATTATAAACAGTACTATTTTCTATAATTTAAAATTTTTTTCCTTGAAAAAATTGCTAGGAAAGTGTTGGTTGGAATTTCCAACGTACTTTTCATTTGAAATTCTAATAGTAATTTTTTAAAAAATAGGTTTTACAAATTCATATTGAAATTTCTCTATTTAAATAACCTTCATTTGCATAGTATGAGAAAAATTTATATTTTTTAAAAGAAAAAATAAAAAAATAATAATCAGAATTCTAGTCTCGTTAGAATTTTAATTGAAATTCGATTGGAATTTCTAAAAAGAATTTTAATGGAAATTATAAAGAGAATTTTTTAGAATCTTTCCATATAGGTAGGGTTAAGAAATGTTTTTTTTAAATATATTTAATTGAATTAATTTTTGTTTTATTAAATAAATTCTATTTTAAATTAAACAAGTTTTGGTATAATCTAAAATAAAATTTGAATATTCAAAATATTTTTTCGGTGTAATATTTTTGTAATATATTAATTTTTCTTTATATTTTTAAAAAACAGATTGGAACATTATCCCTATATTTATACCTTTTGTTTTAAAGAGATATTTTCACCATAAATTTCTTCAAAAAACTCTTTATGGGAACTTTGAATGTGTCTTTTAATTCCGGAAGTATTTCCATTTTTCATTTTAATTATTTTTCCTAACCCTTTTGAGTTTTCGCAAAGCGTGCATTTTGCGAATTTTTGTCCATCAGTATCTGTTCCATAATTGAAAATTCCATTTAATCTTTCTGCCCGATCATTCCTGGGCTTCTTAAACTTGAAAGTGTTAGCTGTCTCACTATTCATTTAATAAATAATTAATTAATCTACTATTATAATTCTAACCTTTTAATATAAGAAATATAAGATACAAAATAAGCATTATTTAATTTTATAATTATACATATTTTTAAAAAATTTAATATATCTTACTTTACAAATATTTCCGGTTCAAGAGGTCTTTTTTCTGAATTTAAATTATCTGTCATTTTAAAAATTAAATGACAATTATGTCGAAAAACAAGAATCTTGCTCGTTCTTGTTTATAAATTCAAGACGAGAAGTTAGGTATTATAACAATTGAAATATACGAATTTCTCGTTATCAAACTCTTGCAAAATTGAGAAATATCAATCAAGAGTGAGAATTTCTTGATCTTGAAATGCATCACTAGACTTGGTTAATCGTCTTAGACTATTAATGGCTTCTCAAGCTGCTGGAAATCTTAGTCATAATAATAAAATCATGTCTATTTTTGAGAAACTACTTGAAGCTAAAATTATATATTAAGATGTGTTTTAGTAAATATCATTCATTTCAACAATGAGCATCGATGTGTTCGGACATCCTCTCAATTAAAGAGGAACAGCAAGACGAGAGCCTCCTGGAGTTGGTTTTAAACTCAATTCTCAAGGAAACTTCGACGTTGAAGGAAGAAAACTCTGTAATCTTTCTGACGCTGAAGAGCAACACGACGCAGTAAATTTAAGACTTGTCCAACATATTATACGAAACGAGATAAAACCTGTCATTCAAATTACATCTTCTTTAAGATCAGCTATTGATGATTTGAATAATTATATTCTAGTTATTGAAGCACGAGTTACTGAAAAACTTAAAGAAATTGAATCAAATCAAAATTATATTATCAAAGAGGCTAAATTTATTCAACAGTGATGGTTGATACAAAATTAACAGTAGTGAATTAAAGGTTTCAAGTATTTACTAACAGTTATAGACATATTTTCCAAATATGCATGGGCTGTTCTAGTGAAGAGTAGAAATCGAAAAGATGTTTCTCATGCAATGCAATCAATATTTTCTAAAAAACGCATTTTAAAAAACTTGCATAGTGATAAAGAAAAAGAATTCTACAACTCACAATTTGAAGCATTAATGAAAAAGCATAATATAAATTTTTATTCAACATTCAGTAATATGAAAGCTTCTATTGTTAAACGGTTTAATCGAACACTTAAAAGAAAAATGTGGATGCAATTTAGTTTACGAAGAAATTACAAGTGGTATGATATATTACCTACTCTTATTTTCAACTATAATAATACAAAACATAGAACAATTGGAATGCAGCCTAAATATGTTACTTCAGAAGACATTAAAATTTTAAAAGAAAGATTCTTGAAGCTGAGAAAAATACCTTTGAGACGACCAAAGTATAAGATTGGTGACAAAGTTAGAGTAAGCAAATATAAAAACGTTTTCGAGAAAGGATACGCACCCAATTGGACAACAGAAATATTCACCGTAAATCAAGTTGTATCAACTCAACCAGTGACTTACAAGCTTAAGGATTACCAAGGACAACCCATCAGTGGAGGATTCTATGAAGAAGAACTTCTTAATGTGAAATATCCAGATATTTATTTTGTAGAAAAACTTCTCAAGACACGTGGAAACAAAGTTCTCGTCAAATGGCTTGGTTTTGATAATTCTCATAGTACTTGGAAAGGTAAAACAAGTGTATAATCTATTATTTGCAAATCACCCTAGTAATTTAATGCAAATGTCAATCAACCAGCAAACCAACCAAAGATTAATGTTAGCGTAGAACCTCTCTATAAATCAAAATTACTTCCAACAACAAACATTTACAATGCCAGTGCCAAATTTAATTAATAATGAATTAACTATGAATCAATAATGAATCAATAATGAATCAACAATAAATCAATAATGAATCAATAATTAATCAACAATGAATCAACTATGAATCAATAATGAATCAACAATTCATGCACTAGCATTGTAAATGTTTGCTGTTAAAACTAGTTTTTATTTATAAAGAGGTTCTACGTTAACATTAATTTTTGATTGCTTTGCTGGTTGATAGGCATTTGCGTTAAATTACTAGGGGTGATTTGCACATTTATATTATCTTCATATAAGTTTTAATCATATGTATATATAGGTATAAGGATTTTTTAAATAAAAATCACAGTTAATTAATGTACAATTGTTTAATTTATTTACACACCTTTTATTACAATATTTTACATAATTCATTCGTCGATTGTGGGGATTGCATAATGTCCCCACAGTAAAGTGTCGGTACTCCCTGGTAACAAATACCGTTTGTCGTCTTGCGGTCTTAAAGCTACTTTTATCTGTTTTACAGTTTCGACAGACATTTCACATAATCATCAAATTTAATTGTCTTTTTCACAACGCCGGATTTAATGCCTTTGGCTTTTTTATAGTCTGACGTATCGAACTTTTGGATGTCATTTTTCATGTCATTGTACACATCTTTACATTTTATTTCGTAGATTAGACTGTCTATATCGGTATACATCAGTTTACAATTTTCACCGTATTTTTTAGGGTTTCGTGGCCAAGGGCCAAAACCCTTATAGCGAGACTTCGGTGTCCGTCCGTTGCTATGTTAATGGTTGTCATAACAGCCGCTGCCATGGCAACCGTTGCTATGTTAATGTTTGCCATAACAACCGTTGCTATGGTATACCAATTACTTCATTAAAATTTTAAAACAATTAATTAAAAAAAAAATTTCTAAATAAATTATTATTTTTTTTATTCATTCATTATCATTATCATCATTTTTGTCATTTTAGGCCACGAAACCCTATGATGTAGGCGCGTTGCACCCGCTTCTCTGCTTGATTTTTTAACATATACCCGTAGTGAAAATCGTAGATAAGCGTCTTGGAAACATCAAGCACACTTAACCCCACATAGATCGGTTTGTTGAGTAGTACCTCGGTTTTTCGTAGTTCAATCGCAACCAGATTTTCGTCGAATATCGCTTGACTGTGTAAATTCGGGCGAGAGATTAGGGCTTCAGCTCCATAGCGGCCAAACTATTAGGTGACAAGTTTAATGTCGACATGTTTACGGACATTTTCCATTGTTTTGCCGTACACAGCGTCGTTCATGAGCTTGAACAGATTTTTCTCGAACTCATTCTTGGCGTTTGTTCGCATCATCGTATTATAGTCGATGTACGGTTTAAGCCAGGTTGATTGCTTAAACTGTAAGACTCGATGGATTTTTACAAGTTTAATGCCGTTGGCGACAACTTGTTTCAGGGTTCGGTAGTGGATCACATGTTTTTCTTTGGGTAGGAGAGTTGTTAATAATTTCTCCTGTTTCGATAGGGGTGGTTTAGCATTTTCTGCAAAAAATGGCATGTCTTTGTGGGTATCGTAAATACTTTCAGGATACTCCAAGTCAACTTCGAGTATGTACCCAACAGATGAATCATCGGGTTCATTAAAATTGAAGGAGTCATCGACATTATCAACCCATTTGAAGCCGCCATAAGGGAGCGCTTGAGCCATTGCCCAGCCATATAGATTGTTGGCATCGAAGTACATGATGTAGCTAGTATCCTATGCTTGTATATTTGAGCATAGCATCCCAAGTCAAACCGGGGGTCGTATAATAGTGAGCAGGATCTAACCCGTACGCTTTAACACATTCTTCTAGGATATTTTCAAAGACATCCGCAAGTAACAATACATCTGTTTTCATATGCAAATTTACATAGTCGTATAGATTTTGACAATCAAACTCAGTCCATACATTCTGCGCATCTCATCATCAGAAGTTAAGGCATTTATTGGTATGGGATTTTTAGAAACTTTATCCATTTTTACTGCAATCTGCTTTAATTCCTCAGCAAACCATTTAGCAGGATTTTAAAAGTGTGCGTTCAACCTTTCAACACATGAAAAATAGTGTAAACAGTGGTCACAGATATGTTTTCGATGTGCTTTCTTAGATAATTGTTTGGACACTACGCGTGACAAATCTTTAATCCATACATAATGGAAGTTCATTATATTATCGTTGACATACAATACAGTATTATCATCACTTTTATCCGCATACATGTCGGCAACATACAAGAGATTTACATACTTATCTATTTTTTCAGGAGTAAGGTGATTCCTTTTTTTAACAAATAAAAATGTATAATTTTTCAAAAAACTTTCTAAAATTTTTTTTAAAAATCTTCCGCCATATTGGATCCGACATTTTGGATTTTGAAAAACTGACATCAGATTCGTAATCAGTGACCCCGAAAACCCCCGAGTAATGATTGTGAAGCGAATTTAAACTATTTAGAAAAAATCTTCCGCCACATTGGATCCGCCATTTTGAATTTTGAAAAACTAATATTAGATTCGTAATCAGTGACCCCAAAAACTTCAACTAATGATTTTGAAGCGAATTAAAATAATTTTTTTTACCGCTATTTAGGATCCGCCATTTTGAATTTTGAAAGACTGACTTCAGATTCGTAATCAGCAACCTCAAAAACCCCCGAGTAACGAGTTTAAAGTTAATCTAACTTATTTTTTAAAATATTTTAAATTTTTTTAACCTTATATCTGGTATTTTTAATTTTTTTATTTTATTACATCAAATTATTATTCTAATTGCAAAATTTTTTATGTTTATGAATATATTAGGATACTAAGTTGTGAAAATAGTTTCTTTCCTATAGATTGATGTTTAAAAAAATAAAAAAATACGGTGCGACTTAAGTGGGACACTGATGTCCAGCTGTGCTTCAAAGGGTTAAGACTTGTCGCTTCTGATTACGAATCTGAAGTCAGTTTTAAAAAATTTAAAATGGCCGACGAGATTTTTACAAATTCATCCGATTCGCTTGAAACTCGTTACTCGAGAGTTTTTGGGGTTGCTGATTACGAATTTGATATCAGTTTTCAAAAATTCAAAATAAAGGGTCTAATATTGTAGACGATTTATTAAAAATTGATCGAAATTGCTTAAAGCTATTGGTACGGGGTTTTAAGGTCACTGATTATGAATCTGAAGTCCTTTTTCCTGAATTTAAAATGGTGGATCTAATACGGTGGACGAGATTTGTAAAAATTCATTTATTCTATAGCGGCAACATATAATCCAATCAACAAAGACAAGATAGTAAGAGTCAACCTAACAAGTAAAGGCCAGATGTAATGGAGAATCCAACCAACAAAGGCAAAATAGTAAGCGTCAACCTAACCAGCAAAGGCAAGATGTAATGGAGAACCCAATTAACAAAGGCAAGATAGTAAGCATAATTCAAGTCACTGATGCATTATGGAAGACTTATTTTACACTAAAAATTATATGTAATCAATTCATACAGAATACCTTTATAATAATAACATATTTAAAATAGGACGGGTACAATTTGGCGAATTAAAAATTCTAAAACTAGGCCTCATGTGGTCAAACTTTACTTTGAAAAATCTTCTATCCATTTTCAAAAACCCTGCTTTTGCTTCGAGACCACTGTGTACGAAGAGAGGTCGAGAGACAGAGAAAAGTATTTAGACTGCAACCAGAAGAGTGGGTAAATAGAATTAAGAGACTAGGCGCGTTGAGAGACATTGTCGCGAAAAACATTGATAATGAACGAGCGAAACAAACAAAGTATTATGACAAAGGTAGAAGAAACGTGACTTTTAAAGTAGGTGACTTAGTGTTGCTGAAAGGTCATAAGTTATCTAGTGGGGTACAGAAGTTCGCGACAAAATTAGCACCGAAATACGAGGATTCATACAAGATTGCCAAGATCCTATCGCCAACCATTTTCATTTTACATGACGAACAAAGCCGACGAGTACCTAAAGTCCATATTGCTGACCTGAAACCATACTTACCTGTCCAAATATAGTGAATTACAATGTTCGATTTTTGAATAAAGAAATTATTTCAGAGCGAGCAGCGAGCTAGGAAAAGAGAGAGAAGTCGAAGATGAGAAAGAGCAGGTCTGGAGAAACGCTAGCTAGCAGTAGAAAGTAATAGATTCTGGAGTCCGTATAAAATTTGAAAACCACGAGGTAAAGACGACGATGTGGAGAGAAATTTTACAACACATGTGTGTAATACATTAGCTGTTATTATGAAAATTTAAATAGCCGTGCCGGTACAATAGTCCGTCACCGTTAACAAATTTTCTGTTTTAGTTTTGAGTTCTTTAAGAGTTTTATAGGTTTGTGTATAGCCGAGGACTGTGAGTTAGAGCTGTAAGCTCAAATTAAAGTTGGATTTTGTAAATTGTGAGTGTGGCGGTTAGTTTTCATTCCTCGTGTTATTCCTTTCGATACATCCGTCATCTCCAAGGAGTTTCTAGCCAGAGGACCAAAAGGAAGGACAGACAACGAAAAGGTCAGGGAAATGACCAGCGTGGGTAAGTCGTCATAGACAATATTGTGATAGTCGTGTCTCGCCGTTGGCTTTTATGCTGCGCATTGTTTAAGCAGAATTCCTTCTGAGTGAGAGAGAAACTCAGAGTTTTAGAGATTGTTGTTGGTTGAGTCGAGCCAGAGTGAAAAATTTATTAATTATTACCTTTTAAAAATTAATTGGCGCCTAACGTTGAGATATATTTATTTAAATTCTTAAAAATTTTAATTGTAGAAAGGGTCTGCTTTTGCCTAACGTAAAGCAGAAATTTATACTAAAATAAAACTAGTTTAAAATCATATGTCACAGTATAAATTTGTTTCATTTTGAGAGGAATAATTTCAATGAAAGAAGAAAAGCTAAAATTTATCTTTTATTTAAAAAACTGTCAAATATAAACAAAAATTCACTTTTTTGTAAATGAATATTCGTGTATTTGATATAAAATGTCAAAATAATTGTTAAGAAGAATTTTCATCTCGCTTTAGGATATAATTTTCTTCGCTGTAGCAGCTAGCCCCTTAACACTCAAACAAAACAAAGAAAACGTATAAACCAAAGATACATCATTCTTAGGGTTTTTGGGGTCTGTAATTACGAATTTCATGTAAAATTGACAATTTGACAGCTGTCAAACCAACTGTCAAATTTCATAAAAGTTATAATTAAATTAAATTATTATTTAGTTTTAAAAAAAACTGACGGAATAGCTCAGTTGCTTGGAGCTCCGGCTTTGCGGGCGGTGCGAGCGAGGTTCGCGCCCTCCGTCAGCCGGGGATTTTTTCCGACAGGTGAGATATTCCGAGCGGGAGGTTTGACGTCTAGGTGCGACGGTATGCATTGTCGATTATTGTCCGATGCCTACCGCCGAAACTAGACTGTCGATAAACCGGTTGTACTTAGAAGAGGTTTTTCTAGAGTTTCCCTCTTCTCTGGTGAGAAAACCCAATTACGGGTGGTTCAGGAAAAATGCGAGTACTCCTATTTTCGAAAGTCGCACTGTAGGCGCATTAGGCTTGATAAAATTTGCTAATATTTGTAGAAAGGTTATGTTTAATCCAAAAAAGTATCAGCAGGGACTCTTGTCGAGAGCGTAAGGCCAATAGGACAGAAGTATAAACGACAAAAAAAATTTAGTTTAAAAATTACAATTTGACAGCTAATAGCTGTCAATAAATTTTGTCAACTCTTATGAAAAGTGATTTTTTGAAACGAATAAAATTCGTAAAAGAGTGATTCATAAAATTGTGATAACTTAAAACAAATTTGATTTTTATTTTATTTTTTATTTAATTTTTTTACCTACTGGCTTGCTTGGATCCCATGGTAAGGGAGGATTTACGCATATTATACATTATAAACATTAATAAATTTTGTAAAAATTAACAGATAGTTTGAAAGCTGTCAATGGTCAATATTTTAGTTTAAATTCGTAATCAGCGACTACGAAAACCCTTTTAAAGTGACTTTTATGAACAAAATCACTTTTATAAATGTTAACAGTTGTTTTGACAGTTGTCAATTTGGCATGAAACTCGTTATCAGCGACCTTAAAAACCCTGTTACGATTATTTTTATAAAAAATAAATTACTTCTTATAAAAGTTGAAAGTTGGTTTAACAGCTGCCACATTGTCAATTTCACCTAAAAATTGTAATCAGCGACCTCGAAAACTTTAAAAAAATTAAATTTATTTTTATTAATTTTTTTACTATTCGGGTACTGTAAGATATTTTTTCATCTTAGTCTCCATATTGGATGCAACATTTTTATATTATTTTGAATTTTTTTAAATTAAGACCATACTTGTATTGCTTGGTACAAAACAATTTAGAAAGTGTACGATGTGCCAGAAGCAAGTTTAAATAAAAGTTGATTCGCATCTCAAAATTCTTTTTGATTATGATTCTTTGATAAACAAAAAATATATTAGTGTCTTTTTTAAAATTATTTTACGTGTTCGATTGAAAAAAAACTTAGTTTTAATGTAAAAATAGCGTTTTACAAGTAACATAATTTAATCAATGCATAAAAATTCCAACAAAACAAAAAATAAATAGATATATTTTAATTTTACGTATACATAGTTACATTACCGTAATTCATATATATATGGGGCGTTCCACGCGAAATCGGAAACTATTTGACTTTTGCATCTCAGATTTTTTTCAAATATTTTTTTTCTTTTAGTGCTCATTGAAATAAGCTACCATACAAAAAAAATTTATTTTTTTAATTTACGAAAAATGTTTTTTAATTTTTAAAAAAATTTATTTTTAAAAATGTATGTATCGATCGATTATTTTCAAAAAATTTTGTATGAAACTAGAACTAAATCAACAACTTTTAGGCGTTGTCTGATTGTGGGCAAACGATGGGATCTATTTATTTCGAATTTTTTAATTTTTATATCCATAGAATATGGCAAACAATATGAATATTGAGTTAAAGTTATTAATAACACAAGTCAACAAAAAAAGTCTTGTTTTTTTATGAAATACCATAGTGCCTATTAAAGACGCTGAACACGATCCCGGGTCACAAAATTGGCCATCACGTCAGGATTTTGAGAAAAGTGTGGTAAAGACCCCAAAAAACGTGTTTTTGAGGATTTTCAAAATTTTTTTTATCCTAAACCTGACGCGCCAGAAACTTCTACATAAACTTAAATTAAAGCTTGAATTGTCCACTACAAGACCCATATCCGTAAAACCAAAAAAGATTAAAATTTTTCAAAAAATGGGGTCGAAGTTACCAAAAATGTGTATTTTTGGGTTGCTTTAATGGATTTTTTAAAATTGTTTTGAATTCGCTTGAAAATTGTTACTCAAGGGTGTTTGAGGTCGCGGATTGTAATCTGACGTGCCAGAAACTTATAAAACGTTATAATCTGATGAATATAATCAGCGAGCCTAAAAATCATATTTTAAGTAACATCAACTCCATGTTTTGAAAAAAATTTTATTTTTTTTTGGTTTTACGGATATGGCTCTTGTAGTGGACAATTCAAGCTTCAATTTTAATCTATGTAGAAGTTTCTGGAGCGTCAGATTTAGGATAAAAAAAATTTTGAAAACCTTCAAAAACACGTTTTTTGGGGTCTTTACCACACTTTTCTCAAAATCCTGACGTGACGGCCAATTTTGTGACCCGGGATCGTGTTCAGCGTCTTTAATAGGCACTATGGTATTTCATAAAAAAACAAGACTTTTTTTGTTGACTTGTGTTATTAATAACTTTAGCTCAAAAGTCCTATTGTTTGCCCCACTATTCAGCCCCACTACTCACTACACATTGATATTTGTCCGCGTTACACGAAGCGCACAAATTGTATGTATATGACCAGTGTAGTTGTATTGGAAAGTAGAATAGGTGCTTTTCTGAACAACCTCGTGTAAACACTCAACAAGCTCATTTTTAAACATTAATAACAAAAAAAACTATAAGTAAAAAGTATTTTTGACGCTTGTATGTGAAAGAGCAACTCAATAAATATTGAATGATATAGGGGAGGGTAGGCTACATTGAACCGGGTATTTTCTAAAGTCCAAGAAAAAATTAAATTTTACAAATTTTGATCAGGTTTTTGTATCAACATTAAGCTGAAGTACTCCTTTAGTTAATATACACGTTACAAACACAAATTATTATGATTAAATAATTAAATTTAATTTTTTTCTAACAAGTTACACTTTTCTTATTTTGAAGAATCTGTGTCTACATTGAACCACCTTTAATAAAACACTACAATTTACTTCAAAAATAATATTTCCACTTACACATTGTAAAAAATATTATTTTTCACTCAAAAAAATAGAAAATTGTTGTTAAAGAGTTACTATTTGTTAATATAGGAGATTAATATATTTTGATGTCAGGTTAGGTAGGTAAAGTGACAGTTTGAGTTTATCTCGTTCACAATTGTGATGAAAGCATGTCTTCTAGTATTTTTCTTGCTAATTAGTAGAGCAGACAACTTTACCACTCTTAAAATTGAAAATTCTTTGCTTTTTCGGGTGGTTCAATGATGCCGCACTCACTGCATTCACATAACATTCACAACAAAAATGGTTTATAATAAATTTATGTAAGGCTTAAAATTCTTTATCACATCGGAATATTGAAGTTGACACCCTAAGCGACATAAATCACAAGTTTACTAATTTTTAAAACTTCCTATTTGAATAAAAAAAATTCATTATATTTCCACAAAATTTTTTGTTTTGTACGTGAAAAACAGTTTTTTTCGTTTTTCTTTGTAAATAATAAACCTACGTGCTCGAAATTTTTGGACGTATTCGCTTTCGGTATTACTAATTTATATATTAAATAAGAAAAAATTCCACTCAGTCATTTCTTAGAATATTAAAGTGGTTCACTGTTGACGCTGGTTCAATGTAGCCTACTCTCCCCTACATAACTCGAAATTAATTTTTTCAGAGCCTTTTGATACTAATTTTTTTCAAAAAAAGGATGTGGAAAAGGCACAATAACATTACTAAATTATAATGCAATTGACATAAAACTTTTTACTCGGGGGTTTTTAGACTTGCTGATTTCGAGTTTGAAGTCGGATATTAAAAATTAATAATGGCGAATGAATTTTGTAGAACTCATAGAAATAAATTGAAACTCGTTACTTGGGGGTTTTCGGGGTTGCGGATAACGAATCTGAAGTCGGTGTTCGAAAATTCAAAATGTCGGATCCAATATCGCGTACGAGTTTTGTAAACACTTATGGAATTCAGTTGAAACTCGTTAGTCGGATTCTGGTATTTTGAAATTCAAGTTCAAATTCGAACTGAATTCTATGTATTTTAGAAAATTCGTTTTATGTTAATTGCATTAGAATTAAAATTTTTTTGTTTATTTATGAAAGTCCCTAAAGCTCAGTTTAGATTCTTACTCTTTATAAAAATAAAAATGCACACAAATATGTATAAAAAATTATCACCACATAAACTTTGTTGGATAATAATTAGTGTAACAATTTAATTAAAATGGATTGACTAGTTTTTTCCCAACGAATGTAATGAGTTTTGTATTATGTCATGAGTGTCCCAAACCTTTAGCCCAAATTTTATCGTTAAACAATTCTAAAATGTTAAATAAATACGCAAAAAACTATTTTTCTTAACCTTAATAGTGCATTAACAGATCGAAGAAAGTCATAAAATAAGATATTATTAGCAAATTTTTATTTTCTTGGCGAAATGAAAATGCCATTTTTTCTCACTTTTCTCTATGTTTTGCTTAATTAAAAATTTTTTTTATCAAACGTGAC
The DNA here is from genome assembly GCA_032873175.1 of Leptopilina drosophilae. Classification (NCBI taxonomy): domain Eukaryota; kingdom Metazoa; phylum Arthropoda; class Insecta; order Hymenoptera; family Figitidae; genus Leptopilina; species Leptopilina drosophilae. The sequence goes on from CM065478.1 coordinate 19,219,429, forward strand.
CTTATAGTGAAATTTATGGTTCGTTTGAGTTTCATAATTGCAAGAGTAACGAAACAATACTTGTCCCTAACAAATTAATCATCATTGAATGGAAGATTGGCAAAAATTTTTTTTTTGAATAATTTTACTATTTCTGACGAAAAACGTCTCTTATGTGGAATATATCACTTTAATTGCGCGACCACTATGAATTTCGTTAATGTGATATATATAATAACTGTTTAAAAAATTTGGTTTAAATTACAGAATCGAAACTTGCTACTTCAACTTTTGTTAAGGCTGAAAATGACAATTTAAATGAAATGATATATATATATATATCGAGTTTATGTTTACTTCCAAATTTCAGAGCTGTTTAATAAAAGGGGTTTCAAGAGTTCTTCGAGGTAACGAATATATCTTTACGATACAAGATAATTTTTTAAAGTATTCAGACGCGATTCTTTTCCATGAGGTTGAAATATTTATTGTAAATAATGTTGATTAACCACTTCAGCGGCATGGCGTTCCAATTGGCGTCGCATGAGTAGGTGACAGAAGCGGCAAAAAATGCGTAAATGGCGTTGCTATTTAAACTTAATTCCTAAATTCTGTAATCAAATTAAGTTTACCAAACCAAATGTTATTTATTATTTGAGATTATATATCTTAAATGGATTTTTGAAAATTCAAATAGGCGGATTCAAAATTGTGAACTATTTTGGGTGAATATTGGAACGCCATTCGTAAAAAGTATTAAAAATTGGCTACATTAAAACCTTTTTAAAACCACTTAAGATCTTTAAAAAATAATTTTTTCTTGTCCTATTCATCTTCATTTATCTCAAATAATAAATAACATTTGATTTGGTAAACTTAATTTGTTTACAGAGTTTAGGAATCAAGTTTAAACAGGAACGCCATTTTCGCATTTTTTTGCCGCTTCTGACACTTACTCATGGAACGCCAATTGGAACGCCATGCCGCCGAAGTGGTTAACCAACGATTTATGAAAAAGAACGTACACTGTAAAAAGACTTAATGAAATTTTAACGCTTTTAAACTGGCATTGCAAAAACTTTTATGACCTACTTTTAAATAGTAACTTTTACATGAATTAGCGATTTCCCTATATTAAAAACATTAATATTTCTTGAGCGCTGAAGGTAAAAATCTCCTTTTCAGAAAAATTGACTTTTTTAATAAGTTAAAATTACGTTCGCAAAAGGTAATTTTCCCATCTGCTGTAGTTTGTTGCCATCCATCATTACAATATGTTTGAACAAGGTACTTTTATTACCTGCTTTAAAATAGTAAAAATTACCGTGTAGATGAAAATGCCTATATTAAAAACAGCAAAATTACAATCATTACTATTTTCCACTTGGAATATATATTTTGCCTACATTGAAAGAAGGATTATTCCAATAATGTCTAAAGTGAAATTAACATCTTTAGGGAAATTTTTTAAAGTCTTTTTACAGTGTACAAATTTCTGTTTATGTTTATTACAATCTGTTTATCTCTAGAGTTAATATAATAGATGAACTAAAGATTTCAACTTAAAAAGTAAAATTTGATTATGAGAAATAAAATTTAAAAAATTTGATAATGCGCAAATTATACTTATATTAACTGTTTTGGTGATAAACAGATACTTGTACGTTCTATTTCACAAATCAGAGGTTAATCAACATTATTTACAATAAATATGTCAAATATACTCTGAAAACTGTAAAACAAACGCACTTATAGTTAACTGAAATATATATATATATATATATATATATATATATATATATATATATATGTAAATTACGGTAATGTTACTATGTATACGTAAAATTAAAATACATCTATTTATTTTGTTGTTTTGTTACATTTATGGATTGTATAAATTATGTTCCTTGTAAAACGCTATTTTTACATTGAAACTCAGTTTTCTTTAAACCGGGCACGTGTAATGATTTTAAAAACTACACAAATATTTTTTTTATACATCAAAGAATCATAATCAAAAAGAATTTTGAGGTGCGAATCAACTTTTATTTAAACTTGCTTCTGGCGCACCGTGAAAAAATAACAGTCATTAATCAATACATTCTACTTGAAAATAGGATTTCTGGTAAATCCAACCAGAACTTTTTTTCAGTGTATAGTTCCATTTTTAACAGTGTATACACTAAACTAATAAGATCGCTTCGTACAAAGTCTTCCGTGGGAAAACGGACAATGTGCACCAGGAGAGCGAGGAGCAAATTGTACAACATAAATATCGCATGTAGAAGGAAATAGTAAGAAATATTCTTGTGAAACATTACTTGAGAATCTCCGTGAAACATTCTTTAGAAAATACAAACACGCAAACACAATCCTCGTTACAGACGTTTGTGATTCAGCGTCAATGGAATCTACTGTAGAATGCAATGAATGATTTTATACACAAGTTGAATGGCTTGTTTGTCATACCAACCACTTGACATAAAAACCAATTCTTTTCTCATTTTTAGCATAGAATTTTTTCAGCCTTATTTATGTATTGTTTAATTGATATTGTTCTCTTTACGTACAAAATAAAGTTTAGAGAAAAAAATATTAAAATTGAATATTTTGTAATTGTACATTGTAATTTTAACAAAATGAAAACATTTCTTTCTACATCTTAATAATAGAATGTCATTTAACAGTATAAAAATTCGTAAAAACGGAAAATTTGTGTTAAAAATTTTAAAGGTTCTGAAGAATTGTACTAAATCTCCTATATTTTTATTATATGTCATAAACGCTAGTCTCCTTTAAATTTCAAGATTGTGGATATTTTTTGGGTCGCTGCTTACGAATCTGAATTACGGTTTTAAAAAAGCAATATTGTGGTTTTCATTTAAAAATATTTTATGGATTTGAAGGTTACATGAAACAATCAAAAATAATAATTTTTGTCACTGAATTATGATAATGTATAATTTATTCAAAATTTAAATCATTATCAAAATTTTCCTTTACATTAAAGAATGAGCTTAAAACTAATAAGACGAGATATTCGCAATAATATACAAACAATTACTTATAAAACCGAGGGGATAAAAATTTTACACTCATGCCTATAACAATGGCTAAAATATCACGAACTATCGCAGAACAATCTATTATACACAAAATTCGCACACAATTATAATAATGCATACAACATACGCACACGTTCGAAAAAATATATTAAAAAAATATAAATTATTATAAAAATATTTAGCGATATTCGTCGTTGGATTCCGGATGGAAATCCTTCAAAACAGTCTCCATAAAAAATTCAATAGGCAGGTTGCTCTTACATGAAAAATGTTATTTGTTGAAAGTCCAATTTATTGACTTTGGAGGATATCACAATTATAACTGAATATATATTATTATTGATCAATTTTATTTGCTGAGTTGCAGACTATCACAATTTATTAGGGTGTTACCACCGTCGTAATATTAAGATTATTACTGGAAAATAGAATATATGGGTGATTCTCCATGAAACCGACAATTTGGTTATTGTTATTTTTATTATTTTTTTTCAATAAAAATAAAAATCATAATGTAAATTTTAAGTATGATAGTCAAGAATGAAATATCTGTTACGGGCTGAACAAATTGTTTGTAATTTTTGTATTTTTTAAACAAAGTAACTGTTCACGCATCCATGTGGCATAATTAGTTGCCATAGTTTTGTTATGTTAACAAAATGGATAGTTGAACTGATAGAAATGGTTTTTTGTTTAATTCAGGATTTAAAAATCTACTTCAGGAAATTTATGCAGTAATTTATGGTAATTTATAGAAATTTATGTCAATTTATAGAAATTTATGGTAATTTATACAGTCATTTATAAAAACATAATTCAAGATTAGAAAGATAAATGCAGGAAATTTATAGTAATTTATAAATTTTTGAGGTACCTAAATAAATTTTTTTGAGTAAATAAAAGAAAATTTTAAAAACTATTTTTTTTAATTTATGGAAATTTATAGGGTAATTTATGGAAATTTATGTTGTAATTTATGAAAATTTATGGAAATATATGTTGTAATTTTATAAATTATTTTAAATCATTTATCGTAATTTATTAACATAATTTAAATGAAAATAAATTCTTGGCAACTTTCAGAAATTAGTATGTTAATTTATAAAAATTTATAAAGTTATTAATGTCACAACTTACTAAAATTATAGTTTAAACAAGGTAACTTTTATTTGTTCAATTTTATTTGGAAAAAATTACAAAAATTGTTGTAATTATACACTTGTTTAAACCACAAGTTCAATGAAAGACGAAAAAGGCTTCACCATGACGCAAAATATACTGTCTTTTAAAATAAATTATTAACAATTTTCAATTGCACTGCAAAAAGAAGTATCTTAATTAAGATGTTTTGATAGTCATTTCTATGATGTTATTGTAGTCACTTTTTAGTCATTTAAAATATCTTAATTTAAGATGCTTAAAGTATCTTCGTATACATTTTCCAACATATTTTTGGGGGAAAAAGTTTTGAGGTTAACATGTAATTTTTTTTTGAGGCTTATATGTAAGATATTTTAGGCATCTTAGATTTTAGTAACTTAAATTTTTTTTGCATCTTACAATTTACAAGTAACTTATCGCTAAACATCTTATTGAGACAGAAACATCTTAATTTAAGATACTTTAAAAAACTTACAGAAGTATCTTACTTTTTTAAGATAGAAAAAATATCTAAGACGTATAAAGCATCTTAAAAATCTGTAGGATACTTTCGAAAACATCTTATTTTAAGATGTAAGATACCATTTTTCCATCTTACATCTTATGTTAAGATATCAAATAAGATACTTATTTTTGCAGTGCGGTTTCATATTCCTATCTCTTATATTCACTGAAATAATACGACTATACATTATTTGCTAAAAAAATTATTTTTTTTTATTTATTATGAAAAATGTGAAGGCTTCACCATGACGATTCTGTGATTCCCTGTACAAAGTTGACGCTTAAAACGTAAAAAAATGAAAAAAAGTATAACAATTTTTTTCTTTCGTAGTGAAACACTATTGAGGGAACTAAATTGTTGCTTGTAAGAATACCGAAATTCTGATTTTATTTTTATAAAATATTTCAATTTTTTAAAAAGGCTTCACCATGACGCACAAAACTGCACGGAAAGAAAGGAATTAGCTGCAGCAGTAAACAAATGTTTGCTGTGAAATCTCTGAAAATTAGCTACTACAGCTAAAAAGTTCGCAGTGGTAGCGAACATGTTCGCTGTGACAGCAAACATCAGTAAAAATTTATGCGAGTTTGCTGTCATAGCGAACTTGTTTGATCTCACAGCGAACTTTTTCGCTGTCCCTATTTCAACGAACAAGGTTTGCTGTGGCAGCGAAGAGTTTGCTGCCACAGCAAACCCTTTCTATGCGTGTGGGGACAAGAAATAACATCAGAAAAAAATTAAAAAAAAATTTTTTTACAACCAATTAAATTTTTTCAATTTTACACACTTAGACATTAAAAAATGTTATCAATCATTATTTTTATTTGAGAATTTGACTAAAAATATTTATTTTTGTTTTGTAACTGACCCTTGGGACAGGCTTCATCATGACGATTTGGCTCTTAAATTTGCATTTAAAAAAACATTTAAACTTAGAAATTAAAGTGGCTATAGGTTTCTGTTTGTAATCACCAGAGTCACTTTTTACGTTGGATTCATTATTATATGTGCAATCTGTTCCTTAAAAAACACTAGGGACATGAAATTGTCGGTTTCGTGGAGAATCACCCATATATGTAACACTAATGTAACACTTGACAAATAGCAATCACTAAACTCGCGGATCCGCATTATTTATAATATTGTCTATCGATAGTTATATAGTTATATATTTTTACATTTTATTTTCAATATACGAATATTCGTCTACATTAAAGAATAATTGTTGATTATATTTGACAGTTTTTTAACTAAAAGATAAATTTTTATCTTTTTTCTTGAATTGAAATTATTCCTATCAAATTAAAACAAATTTATGCTAGAAAGAAGATTTTTAACTTGCTTTTTGTTTTTCTGAACGCATCTTTGAACTGTTTAAAAAGAAAAATTTAGTGCCCATATGTAAGAGGAAAACATTCTGCAAAAGAAGAGGAATCATCTAAAATTGAGAACATTTTTTTTGGTGTGCGCAAAGTTTGCAAACATTCTGCAGACTTTTTTACCTGGGTAGTGACAATCAAAAATCTCGGCAACTGTCAAAATACATAGAAAAATAGTTCCTCTACTCAAAAAAATTTTGACTAAAACAAAGTATAAAGTAGGTACTATAAACAATAGAATATTCTCAGGTTGCATGAAAAGGTATCTTGAGAAATTACATCGGAACACAAAAAAATGTCTAGTGCGAAAAATAAAATGTGGTAGGTTCTCTTCATTAGGGTATATTTAAAGAGAATAACGTACTCGGATCTCAAGTTTGGTGATGGTACTTTTTATACGCCTAATAAGGTTTTGAAGTCTGAAAAATTGATTTGCATGGTAATTGACTTACTTTTTGTGCCTTCAGCAGACTTTTCGCATATTTGTACTATTGGTCTGAATTCATTGTCTCTAATTACATAAAAAAATGAATACATAGAAGAAGTTAAAAATGTCGGACCTGAAATAATGGATTAAAAAAAAAATTGTTCGTTTTCATTGAAAATCGTTACTCAGGCGTTTTTGGGAACAAATATAAAAAAATTATGTCAAAAATGGTAGAGAATTTCAAATGATTAGATTACGTAATGAGCTATGAAGTCCACTTTTTAGATTCTCGTATTGATGAATTTCCCGAAAATCTTGATGATTTCAGCGAGGAACAAGGAGAGAGATTTTATCAAGATATCAAGAAAATGGAAAAATGATACCAAGGAAATTGTAACGAAAAAATGGTAGCGGACTACTCTTGGACGCTAAAAAAGACATAGCGGAGGCCGAAAATTTAGAAAGGAAAACAAGAGATCCTCTCCAGCGATCACTTGAATAAAAAACAATAAGGTATTTACGAAACAAAGATTAAAATTTATGTGAATTTGACATTTAAAAGTTTTAAAACCGACCTTACATTCATTTTTAGATATCATAAAAACCCCAGAATAACGATTTTGAAGTGAATTAAATAAATTTATATTTACTATTATTACTAAATCCGCCATTATTAATTTTTAAAAACGGACTTCATATTTCAAATTAGCACCCCCAAAAACTCTTGAGTAATAATTTTCAAGGAAATATAAGCAATTTTTTTTTAATTCCATATTTGAGGTCCGCCATTTTTAACTTCTTCTATGTATTCAATTTTTTATGTAATTAGAGACAATTAATTCAGATCAATAGTACAAATATGTGAAAATTCTGTTAAAGACACAAAAAGTAAGTCAATTACCATGCAAATCAATTTTTCAGACTTCAAAACCATATTAGGTGTATATAATAGAAAAATACCAGCACCAAACATTAGGTCTGACCATGTTTTTCTCTTTACATACACTATAAGAAAGACAACCTACCATATGGTATTCTTTGGACTTGAAATTTTTTAATTCAAGAAAAAAGCTTGTTACACAATGAAACACATAAAGTAATTTGCATTACTTAACAACTATATTTATTGTATAAACATTAAATTAAGTCATACTTGACAAAATGGATGACAGGAAGTCCAAATGATACATATTTCTGAAGCTTAGTGCACGATCTGCACAGGTCAGTTGTCGAACAGTAATTGTTTTTCTTTTTCTTAAAAAAGACGAGATTAGGTATATGCATTATGTTGGTTTTTACATAAATTCCGATTTGTCCAAAGACAACCCGAAATTTTTGAGAAAACCCACGAAGATAAAAAATGGCGAATTTTATTGCGAATGCAAACCCTGCAGTTGGGACTCGAGTGGTTGTACTTTTGTTTATAGGGTTGATGGTAATCTTGCACCTACGTGATTTCGATGGGTTTTAGCAGCATAAGTAATTAAGTTATAACATTTAAGATTAAAAATTTAGAAAGATTTATACATATAATTTCGTCTTTAAACCAATCGATTTTATGATTTTACAAATGTTTTTCCATAACAATTTTTTGAGTGACATACATATCTTAGACTTAAATGTACATAAAAAAACTTGAATTTAAAAAGTATTAAACTAAACATTCTGGCCCCTTTCAACTGCCTAAGTTCAATAAAGATGATACTAATATCAGGCGTTAGAACTATAACAAAATTGGGAATCGAAAAATATTACAATGAATAAATATTAGTTCAAATTAAATTAGTTTTGATTGTGAGTTGGAAGTGAAAAAACTGATGTTAATAGTCGCTTGTAAGTACAGTCAGCACCTTTCACCGTAACTGTTCGTATTACACCATCCTTTCCTGGGTGCTTAGCAGATATGCTAGCCAATTTCCATGCCATCAGCGGCATATTATCTTCCTTGATGACTACAAGTGTACCATGTTTAATGATATTTGGATTAGTGACAGTCTGTCATTTACTTTTGGAAATCAATTCGTTAAGGTATTCCTTATACCATCGGTTCCAAAAATGGAATTGAGCATTTGTTGCAGCCTGTCAGCAGTTTAACTTATGTGCTGGAACGTTGCGTAAGTCTGATTGTGGAAGGCTGGTTATTAGTTTACCAATTAAAAAATGACTAGGTGTTAAGGGAAGAAAATCACTTGGATCCGATGATAAAGGAGTAAGAGGATGGGAATTCAGGATTGATTCAATCTCTACTAAGGTAAATGTCCCTATTTGTGCACGTGTACCGATTTGTGCACTTTGCACATAAATTTGCAAATTTAAATAGAAATCAATTAAATATACTGTTGTAAGTAGTTGTTTTTTTATCCTGAAACATATTTTATTATTATAAAACGGTATTTCATGAAAAAAATGTTTTAATAATTCTATTTTGTATTTTGACATTTGCAAGCAATCAAGTCATTTGACAGGTTTACGTTTTAGAGTTTATCAGAGCAAAAAAAACTGAAGTTTTATAAATTAAAGTGATTATTTATGCGATTTGACATTAATTTACTTTTTTAAACAGCTAATGCATATAAAAATAAGTGTACGTAGCGTATTCATGAAAAATACTAATCAGTTCACAAATTGGTACATTAACCTTTTTTCATAAAAACACAATAATTTACTATATTTTGATAATAAAAAATTGATTTAAAGTCATACTTGCTTTCAAAATTAATATATCTTCTTATCTTAAAAAAGATTTTTATTAAAAGAAACGTAAAGATAATTTTTTCACTTTTAAGTGTAGTGGAAATTTAAGTAGTCCACAAATAGGGACATTTACCTTACATACGTGTAAAGCTGTTCATACGAAGTGTGATGTTGGAGAAGGTTTAAAATGCCTATAATAAAAATGTCTATAAGTTATGTTCACATAGTTAAAATTTAATTAATATTATTACTTTATTTAAATAAATTTTTACGCCTTTTTTGAAATGATAATAAATATAAATTGTTAAACAGTGTATAAATTTCCAATATAATAGCAGCAATAGTTTTGCCTCTTTTAATTTTCGCCCTGTTTTTAGTAAAATATATATACGAAATTTGTCATTAATCTTTTTTTATTTCTGTACTTAACTGCTTCCAAAGATGTCGAAAAGTACAACGTTTTTTAATTCATATCGCCTTGTCAAGAATATTTTACAACTGACAATGAATAAAATATTTAACCAAAAGAGAATTAAAGTTAAGTAATATGTGCTGTGATTGCTAGTAAAATATTTTATAAATTGGGGGTTGGGCTGGGACCATCCCTTGAGGGCCAGTTTCGGACCACCCCACTATTTTTACAAAATGTTTTGCTAATCACTTATATCAATAGAATCAATTTAATTTGAATGTTGAGCGTTGAAGTCAAGGTCATACACAATCAAAATTAATTTCGTAAAAACTGTCCTGTATTCAAAAAACACTGTTAGCTCAAATTCCGTAAAGGTCAAAAATTAATTTAACGAATGCTAAAATCTAATATTGCTTGAATCTCCAAAATGAAATCAAACGCATTGATATAACCTGTGGCCCAGTTGTACTGTGTACTATGGCACCGCACAATTCTAGTCTGGGAAGAATTTTAGTTTTTATCGGAGCGACTCGTGATTTTGAACAAATCAGAGCAGCGTTTGCGTTGATCATCTAGAAGGAGAAAAATGAATTATATGTGATATAATCCAGATAGTACTTCTTATGATATTTTTACATTGTATATAGGACTGTTAACCAGAATTTTAAAATTGAATGTCTAAGTATTACCACTTTCAAATTATTGATCATATTAATTTAAATTATGAAACTTGCATCAATATAATTGGCCTTTACTTTATTTTAAATAAATAAAATTTTGACAAATCAAAACTAACCCATAAATTAAAAAAATTAATTCAATATTTAATTGCCTAATAATAAAATTAAAAAAAATAAAAATTTAAATTTGTTGTTGCTAATAACACAGGCTAACAAAATTTTGTGGCCTAATCAATAGAAGCTGATTTTTATAGGATTTTGTCCGTAGAATACGAATTTCACCTTGAAAATAATGGATTGGCTCTAGTTTTTAAGCAACTTACGTTTCAAAACGCAAAATACACATTTTTAACATTTTTTGAATAAATGTGAAATCATAAACCAAAACTAAAAATATGGCTGCATAGAACCAAATTAAAACGTAAACATTGCTCTTTAATATTCAAGAAAAAAAATTTAATTTATGTACACTTTAACCTATAATGTCCAAAGAGACATAAGCTGTTCCATAAACGTATTAAAAATAACATTACTTTTGACCATGTAAGGCAATTCAAACCAACTTTCAAAAATAATGTACGCCTTTTAGGATAAAAATGTAAAATTAAAAAAAAAAATTCTGCCATATTAGATCCGCCAATTGTATATTAGAATCTGAATACAGATCAGTAAGCAGCGACCATAAAAACTTCTAGAGAGACAAATTTTTATTTAAATTGCCTTACATGGTCAACAGTACTGTTGTTTTCAATATGTTTATGGGACAGCGTATATCTCTTTGAACATTATAGGTTAAAGTGTATTTAATTAAATTTTTTGTTCTTGGATATTAAAAAGCAATGCTTATGTTTTAATTTGGTTCTATGCAGCCTTATTTTTAGTTTCAGTTTATGATTTTACATTCATTCAAAACATGTTAAAAATGCGTATTTTGCGTTTTGAAACGTAAGTTGGTTAAAAACTAGAGCCAATCCAATATTTTCAAGGTGAAATTCGTATTCTACGGACAAAATCCTGTAAGAATCGGCTGTAACAATCACTAAATTGATTTTTTTAAACGTAAATTTATTTATTTATAAATTTCTGGTAATTTCATTTTTATAAATCTACAAAACTATTAATAAAAATTACCTTTAAAATTGTTATCAATTAAATAATAATTGATCAATTAATTAATCATAAATAAATTAACAAACAAATAAATTCTTACTAAAAGTTTTCTCATAGGATTTTTAACGCTGAACACGAACATGACCTCCAGAAATTCCCATCACGTCGAGATTTTTAGAAAAATGACTCAAAGTTTCAAAAAACCCTGTTTTTGGTTTCTTTGATCACGTGTAGAAAATGATGCCGACGTGCTAGAAGTCTCTAATTAGGCTTAAATTAAAGCTTGAACTGTCAACTATAAGAATGAAATCGAAAAAGTTGTAAATTGGTCAACAATTTTCATAAAAGCCTAACTTTTTCATGTGCGCGCGCGCTCTACTTGTACTTATAGAGCGGTACACTATGGCACTCTTATACTTAGTAATTTTATTTGCGCTATTTATTGTTATTTATTATTTTTGGGCTCGCTGAATATTGCTAATTAAATGTAAGGTCGTTATTAAAAAAATTAAAATGTTGGTTTCAAAATAGCGGACATAAAATTTTGAAAATTGATGGATTTTACTTAAACTTGGCATTTGGTGGTTTTCGAGGTCGATGATTACGAATCTTAAGTCAAAATTAAAGAATTGCAAATCGTGTTTTCAAAATTAGTGCGATTTTTCTACGTGCGATGATCGAAGATATAGACAAGCTTCATAAGCCTTTTCACTCTCACCACAAAATTCATGCAGTTGGAATGCTGTTGCATCTGGCAAAACAATACATCTGTTAAATTGAAATTTATTTAACAATTGAAGTTCGGTAGTATATTGAAACCATAATTTTTTAATTTCAGGTGAAACAGGTTCATCCCATGAATGTATTGTTTTCCATAATTCTTGAATTATAATTTTTCAAATTCCAATAATTGGTTGCAATAAACTGAGAGGATCGAATAATTTTTGCGATTTTTGCAAAAATAATACGTCGAGTTATGGGTCGCTTTAAATCAGACAAATTTGAAGTATATAAAAGAGAGTCGGATTTTACATCCTAGCGTAATCTAAACGTTTTTATAATTTCTGAAGGATCTAATGCTTGTAAAGAAATAGGAGATTCAGAAAACAGGTCTGTGATCACATTTGGATCGTTAGATGCCCATTTGAGTAAATTAAATCCTCCTTTCGAAAGAAGTTATATTAATTATTCTCTAAGTTTCATAGCACCTACAAATGTTTGAGAACCTGATAATATATCGTCGTCATAAAAATAATTTTTTAATACCTTTGATGCTTCAGGATATGCTTCACTTTCATCGCAAGCAAGTTGAGCAAAGGTTCGAATTTGTCTATACATCTGTTTAATACCTGCTGTAAGCGCATATTCTAATGAACGAAATCTAACTATAATACAAAAAATGTCTTTCTGTATAGTGGGTCCAACTGACTGAGATTTATTTAACGAGATCCCAGTTGTTGTTTTTGATGAGCCATCAAAAACTACTCTTGTGCTGGAGGAAAGACTATTTTCCTTGAATACCGCGTGTTGTGGTAAATAATACCCTTCATCATTATTTTCATCATTATTAATTTCTTCGAGATGTCCCTTATCGAAATAACTTTGAATACATTCCGCGTGTTGTTTATTAACATCTGGATTTTTTTCCAGCTTTCTTTCTAGTTCATGAAATCGATATAGACCTGTGTTACGAGAATTTCATAAATCACATTCTTTATCGTTAAAAGGGAGCTTTACTGTGTTACCTGTTTCATCTAGCGAAACGTTATGAGAATAATGTGCTTCACACATATCTTGTTCTTTTAAAAGTATTTTTGAAGAATCCTCTGGCTCTAATTTCCACAAAATTGGCAATTTTTGAAATTTTATCACATTACATGAAATTCAAATAGGAATAGAATTGCTAACATTTGGATTTGTATAGCGAACTGCGACACTCCAACCTTGTTTTGTTTCTTGCAGAATAGCTGTTTGCCCTGGCACTTTAATTTGACCTGTACCTAGGAATTCATAATAAAATTCAGCTCCTATTAAAATATCTATTTCAGCTGGTCTATGAAATTCTGGATCAGCATGAGAAACATGGCTTAGAATTTTGAATGATTTCTTTTCAATGGATATGGAAGGCATTTGGTTAGAAATCTCTGAAAAAACAAGAAATGAAATTTCACGCTTAATATTGCTGAGACGACATTTGATTACAGTTGATGTAGAACGTTTTATTTTTGTTTGTAAATTTTTAACAACACTGAGATGAAAATTGACTGGCTTTTTGCAAAGTCTGAGAATTGTCGCAAATTTATCCGTGATTGAGTTGCATTGTGAGCAAAGTACATGGAGTTCAAGTAAAATTTTAATATAATTTTCTACAATGAATTCACGATTATCATAACGATTTTTTAATAGCTTTTAGGCAATAAAATCCCAGACAACCAGTTACTTGTTTCACAATTTCATCATTAGTCACAGGTTACCAGTATTCCAGTTACTAGTATGTTACAAGTTTTTCATCTAACATTATAATGGTTGATTGTTACAAGTTACACTTGTTTAAATCGGTTACCCTGGAAACTTGTAATATACTTGTAACTAAAATTAGTTATCTTAAAATCAGTAAAAGTTTGTGCACCTGAGTTTAATTTTTTTCTGTTACATATCGTGACATCTTACCAATTTTAAAAACAGGAATGAATATGATTATAATATTATAATACAGTTTTAAATTACTTATATTTATTATTTTTTTTTATTCATGCAGGAAATACATATTTACTATATTTTATCTGTTGCTTAATTTATTACTTCATAACTGGTTTTCATATAAAAGATATTTATATTAAGTCTAAAATGGAAAATTAAGTTTAAAATCAATTCAAATCAAGTCTATATTAATTCTTATAAGGAAAATCGAATTTTGGAAATGTGTACAAATCTAATTTTTATACTTTAGATAAGGTTTCACAGACCAACCCACATAACACATCATTTCGCAGGAGGTTCGAAAGGAATTCGCAATGCGAAGTTCGAGAGTTCGCATTTCAAACTCACTGCGAACTTCAGGCGAAAACTAAATGTCCGCCCTTTTGCGAGTTCACAGAGCAAAGTCGCTGACAAGTTAAAACGTTAATTCGCAGTGACCTATTTGGTAGTTATCCGTGATTAGTTCGGAATTTTATAATAAAAGAAAAAAGTTATTTTGCCTATTTTATTATTTCATTATTATTCTAATTCATTTTGGAAAGTTATGAATTTTGAAGAAAGTTTTATTTATTGTGAAAAACAATTTGGAGGGACTGGGGATTAAACGTGGGTTTGACGAACGGAAACTAAAACAATCAACCTAACAAATTGAGCTAAACGACCAACTACTGAAACAAAAAAAATCTTTCTCTTAAGTTACATGTGATTATATTGGTTGACAGAAGAAAGGCAGGTTAATTTAAAAATCTTTTTTTGAATATCTCGTATAATTGAAATATTTTTATTATTATTGCGAATGATATTTTTAAATAAAAATTTAAAGTATTTAGTATTTAAACAAGACTATAGACAACCTATATGTCAAAAAGGGCCCCTGTGTGGGTCCTTACATTATGTCAAAATCCATATTTAATTTAACCTACAGGTATAACAATACTTGTAGGTAAAACACAGATCAAATTTTGACTTAATGTAAAGGCTCACATTAAGGCCCCTTTTAAAGCTCGTAGCTCAAAAAATAGGTAAAATTAAATATGGATTTCGACATAATGTTTGCGCCCTTCAAATTTATAAAGGAGATTGGCACGCAAAGCGCGCAGGGGATATATGGGCAAAGCGCCCACCCAGTGTGTGGGCATATCTCTAGAACTTTTAAACTTTTAAGTATTGAAAAAGAAATTTCTTTTTTCAAGGCACTGTTATAGTCAGCAAATATATATATATATATATATATATATATATATATATATATATATATATATATATATATATATATATATATATATATATATTTGCTGACTATAACAGTGCCTTGAAAAAAGAAATTTCCCTTAATAAATTAGACCGTAACATTTTGGCGATCCTGCCAAGATAGCAACAAACGACGTAAAAATAATTCGTCAAACTGTGCTATCTTCGAGTTCAATCATAGGAGAAAAGGCTCCGTGGGTGTTCTACTGATACCTTCGAGAAATTTAAAAGTGATATTAATTGAACTACTTGAGCTTGTCGACCTAGACAATAAGACTCAGAAGAAGACGACTTCTGGAGGAATTTCATCCATTTGGAAATCCAGGCAGATACGTTAGCCGCTTACTTGTAGCGTAGTCACTGCTTTGCTGCAGTGACTACGGTCACTTTTAACACATCACCAGGGTCCAGAAGAAGCAGAAATACGTAAGATTTACTTAACGAATAAACTACATTTGATATGTTTGATTAATTAAATGGTAACTAGACTACGCGTGTTAGTAAGTCTTAGTTTCCTCAATAAAATAAACTATTTCTCTGAATAACCTTGTTGTAAGTGTGTAGACACTGGAACAAGTGAAGAGAACTAAAAACACATATAATTTTGATACGCGAAACATTCATTTACACCCGACACAAATAATTTTTATACACTGGCATATCACACATATAGGGATTTAAAACACACAAACTCTACATCTGACACAGACTCTGACTCGACTGACGTTAGTTTCAAAATGGAGAATGATTTATAAAATACCCTTAACCCATCTGGAACATCAACACCGCCAAGTACGGAACAGGTTCTTCAATCTATAGTAGAAAAACTCTCACGATTGAATGTAGGAGTTACGAGATTAGTTCGCGAAAATGATAGTCGGAAGAAGGAAATAGGAACATAGGAAGAAAATTAGGGTTGAATCCTACTGAAGAAACAGACGATGAATTTGCAAATGCATCCGATAACGAAAGTCATTTTGATGATATAGAAACACAAAATAATGTTCAACCCCAAATAAATACAATGAACGATGGAGAAACGTTACAAAAGCAAAATTTAAAAAAAATCGCAGCAAAAGATATAATCAGAACTATCAAAACTTTAACGGGGCAAGACGATTATGGAGTTGAAGATTTTATTAAAAACGTTAAAAGAGCAAAAAGACAATGTTACCAACCAGACCTATTATTAGATTTCATTATTTCTGAAAAAATAACTGGAAACGCAGAAAGAGCAATACGATACCTAGATGTAACCAGTTATGCAAAACTTTTGGAGGCACTACGTGCAAATTTAACACCAATGGGTTCGGTGTTAATGCTTCGATCAAAATTATTAAATTGCAAGCAAAATTCTACTGAAGATATTCAAAGTTTCAACAATAGATATAGAAAAATCGGTCACGAATTAAAGTATGCAATTCAATCAGAATACACAAAGCCTATTACACGAAAAGTTGCAATCGAAAACGAAGAAAACGAAATTTTAAAAAGATACATGATGAACATTCGTCGAGATATAGGATTACAGATAAAGGCTCAACGACCGCTAAACTTGAATGAAGCTCAAATGCAAGTCATGGAATTAGAATTATGGTTTAAGGAAAGTAACGTGCATAAAACACAATTAACAAATAAAATTTTACCAAGATTTCCAAATAGGCCTAATACACTAAATATAACATCTAAGCCTTTGACAAATTATAGACAATTGACTAATAAAATAAATACATCTGCAACACAAGAGTCAACGACCAGGCCGGTGTCGTGTTACAAGTGTTTTAACACCGGACATATGATTAAAGAATGTACAACATCAGCAAATTTTCGCGACGGCTGGTTGCCAAAGAGACCTCCGCAAGCAATCAGAATGACACGCGAAGACCAAGAATTTTTAGACTCTCAGACAATGACCGAAGAAGAAATTCAACACCACGAGGATTACGAAAAGAATGCCGAGTATCAACCTTGTGTGGACGACTACAATCTGTATACGGAAGAACTGATAACGGAGGACAATACAGATTATTAATAGATTCAGGAGCATCAGTTAACATAATTAAAGAAAATAAAATACCTAGAAATAATTACACTACTCTCAAAGTTAAAAAGAATTTTTGTATGGGTAAAGATAAATATCAATCCGAATACGCTGTCCATTTAAATTGTTTCGGAAAAAACAGTTGTTCCATATTGTCGACGAAAACTTCCCACTACCCGAGGATGGAATAATTGGATTGCAATTTTTACAGCAATATGAAAAATACGCGATTACTCCAAAATTCCTTATCATAGAAAAATAGAAGACACCCTTACATGAAGATGGATATTTTGTTGAACAAAATAAAATGCGGATATGCAACATCATAATGAATAAAGAAGATGGTGATATTTTAATAGAAGACCACCCAAATATTCCCACCGGACTTTACAAAATACAGAACGGAATTATGAAAGCACCTGTTTTTAATTATACTAATCAACCTTTGGAAGTACCAAACAAAATTGAAGGTTTACCTATAGAAAAAATCGATTATATGACAATTAATAAAATTTTAGCCAATGAAAACGATAATACGACAAAATTAAAAAACGAAGAACTACCTAACCGATTAATGGAATTAAAAAATAAATCGAGATTAGATCATTTAAACAAAAGTACAAAAGAAGACATTTAGAGAATATATGGAAATTATCACAGTAACTTTACCTTAGAGGATGACGAAATTCCCTGCACTAATTTGACTAGTCACAAGATTATATTAAAAAGTGGAAAAATAATCGATGTAAAATCCTACAGACCTCCTGAATTTCACAGAGAAGAAAACGACAAACAGATAGCCGATTTATTAAGAAAAAACATTATTGAACCATCTGATACCCCACTTAATTCTCCTATATGGATTGTTCCAAAGAAAAAAGATGCTAGTGGTATACAAAAATGGCGAATGGTTATTGATTTTAGGAAATTAAATGATGATGCAGATCAAGATGCATATCCTTTGCCAGTGATTGAATATGTGCTTTCTCAGTTAGGAAAAGCAAAATTCTTTTCAGCTTTCGATTTATCTTCAGGATTTCACCAAATTCCGATGGAAAAAGAAAGTAGAAAATATACCGGATTCAGCACAACAAGAGGACACTATCAATTTATCCGAATGTCATTTGGTTTAAAAAATGCACCAGCCACATTTCAAAGAATGATGGATCGCGCTTTTCAAGGATTAATTGGTGATGTATGTTTTATGTACTTAGATGACATTGTTATTTTTGGATCTACATTAGAAGAACATAATAAAAATTTAATTAAATGCATGGAAACAGTGAAAACATTGGGATTAAAATTACAACCGGATAAGTGTGAATATCTTCGTCCAGAATTGGAATACTTAGGACATGTTATCACCGACAAAGGAGTAAAACCAAATCCTTTAAAAATACAAGCAGTTCAAAATTTTAAAGAACCAAAAAACGTCACTGAAATACAATCATTTTTAGGATTTGTTGGATATTACAGAAAGTTTATTAAAAATTTTGCACATATAGCTAAACCATTATCAAGATTAACAGCAAAGGAGACTATTTTTGATTGGACAAAAGAGTGTAGTTCAAGCTTTGAATTATTAAAAGATTCGCTGTGTCAATCACCTGTATTAAAATATCCAGATTTTAATAAAAGATTTGTTTTGACAACTGACGCCAGCAATGTAGGACTCGGAGCTGTTCTTTCATAAGATGGACATCCTTGTTGTTATATATCAAGGGTATTGAATAAAGCAGAACAAAATTACAATACTGCAGAAAAAGATTTATTGGCAATCGTGTGGGCTACAAAAAGGCTTAGACAATATCTATTAGGACGTAAATTTACGATTCAGACGGATCACAAAGTACTAATTTGGTTACATAATGTAAAACATCCTAGTTCTAGATTATTAAGATGGGGATTACGTTTAGAAGAGTTCCAATATGATATAGAATATGTAAAAGGAAAAGAAAATAAAGCAGCTGATTGTCTCTCAAGATTATTTCCTATTCAAGATGAGGATAGAGAAAAAGATGCACCAACAAAAAGTTCAGAAAGCAATGAACTTAGTTCAACAAAAGAAGATATGTCACCCAACACTCAGAGGTTTGATGACACTGCACAGACTAGCGGTAATAAAAACGACATTATACACGAACAACAGGAGGATACAGATATTTAAACACAATATTTCGAAGACTGGAAAAAGAATAAAGAAATTGGAAACGTTGCAATCAAACCTAACGCACAAGGAAAATTATGGAAAACAATACAAAAAAAAGATTTACCCCCATTCAATAAAGAAAACTGTTTAAAATATTTTGAAAATCGAGTTAAAGAATTTATAGTTAGGAAAATGGTAATAGTTCGATTACAATTGTGAGATCCTTTAATCTCACCTATCGAGAAAGCTTTTATAAAAGAAGTTATAGAATTTTTTAGCAACAAATACGAAGACCGATCTTTTCACTTATGTTTTAGTCAACTGAGAGAACTTTCAAAAGAAGAGAAAAAATCAATATAAAAGAAGCCCATGGATTTGTTGTAGGACAACATTATGGAGAAAATAAAACTATTCAAAAAGCAAAACGAGTAGGTGAATGGAAAGATATGGACAAAGAGATAATAGAATTAGTTAAAAAATGTGCAGTTTGTCAATTACAGAAAAGTACACGTATCAAAAGACAATCGGAAGGCATTATCCCTGACATTCCATTAAAACCAAACGATAAAATAGCTATGGACATTTTTGGCCCTTTACCTAAAAAGAAACAAGGAAACGAATTTATATTAAGTATCCAAGATCAATTAACAAGATATATTATGCTTATTCCACTAAAATCAGCAACAAATGAAAATATATTAGAGAGTTTATTAGAACAATACATTTACATATTTGGTGCACCCAAAAGTGTTCTTACTGATCAGGGGAGAAATTTCGTTTCGGAATTAGTTGAAAATTTTGAAAACCTTTTTCGAATTAAACTAATAAGGACAACTACATACCATCCACAAAGTAATGGACGAATAGAAAAAATTCATTCTACACTAAAAAATCTTTTAAAAACAGCAATGGAAGATAGTAGGAATATATGTAACGAGAATTTAAAAATTATTAGTCTTGCACATAATTTAACTACAAATGAAACAACAGGATTTACACCTTTTGAACTCACATTTGGAAGAGAGATAAACCTCCCGTCTACTCTTGAAAGTTCACCAGTTCTTAAATACCCAGAACTAATTCAGCAATGGAAAGAAAAGCATGAAAAATGGTTAACTAAAGCTAGAGAGAAAATTAGAATTCAACAGGAAAAATCTAAAAGATGATTAGACGAACAAATAGTTTTACCACAACCAATATATGAAATAGGGAACCTCGTAAAATTAATTAATTATCATCCAACTAATAAATTATCTCCAAGTTGGTTAGGACCAGGAACTATTACACAAATTTTTGATAACAATAATTATGAAGCATTATTTAAAAACAAAAGAAGTAGATTTCATGCCAACCAGCTAATGCCATATTACGTATTTTCAGATTATGAAAATGATGATCAACATAATTCTAGTGATAATACTGAAAATTAGTCTAACATACGGAAATATCAATATAACAAAATTAAAAGGAAATCTGTATATAGAAGACATAGGACCTGTTCACCAATATCACGAAGAATGAAAATTAATAATTGGAATAAACGTCACTAATGTAAATAGTATATTTGACATGATCGAAAAAACAATTCAAATAAGTGAAGCAGCATGCTCCGTTTATTGCAGCTCTGAGAATGAAATTCATTTAATACGGGACCGATTTGACAGATTAAAAAGTGAACACGATTTATTAAACAAATTGTTAGGACGACGTCGAATAAAAAGTGGTTTGGCAAATTTTGTGGGAAATATAGCAAAGCCCTTATTTGGAGTTATGAATGATGCAGACTTAGTAGTTATTAAAAATCAATTTGATGAAGTTCGTGACGATCAAAATCAATTAGCAAATATATTGACTAATCACACGAAAATTATAAAACTGATTCTCGATTCTTCATCATTAGATCACGAACTACTTCAAACACAAACTAATCGAGAACTAGAATTAACTATGAATCTACGAACGACAATAAACGAAACTATAAAAGAAAATTTTATCAATTCAAAATTAGTAATAGTAAAATTTCTGATTGATGAATTAAACGAAGACATCCCCAACTACTGACACCAAAAATATTAAAAAATACTATAAAAGAATTTGAACAAGTTCATAGAACAAGATATCATTTTGAAAATACTGAAGAAACCTATCAATATATTATTGACTTAAGTGAAGTTGAAGTTGCAATAGTAAAAGGGTTATTGACTTACATTTTAATAATACCAGTAATCGAGAAAGCAGAAGGAAATTTGATTCGACTAATACCAATCCCAGAGAAAATAAAGGATACTTATTTAGGATATGCACCTGAACATGAATATTTCATAAAATATAAAGGATCATATACTCCATTAAAAAATGATTATCAAACCAATTGTAAAAACATAGTCGAATATAAAATTTGTTAAAGAAAACAACCAAATTATTTATTAGGTAAATCTAACGGATGTGATGCTACTTTGTTAAGAAGAGACCCATTAGTAAATTGTATACTTTCCCCATATTTATTACATCAAGAAACATACATCTCTATTACCAATGGATATATATTACTCCCACTCCGACAAATAACTATCGACATTAATTGTGACGACGGACTTCAAACTATTACAATTCATCATGCTAGTTTTATACAAGGTTCAAGATGTAAAGTATTTCTAGAAGACACAGAATTGTATCTTCCAACCACACTAACATCAAACAAAATTATAAACATTAATGTAAGCTACGAATTACCGTTTAACAAAAATGAAATAGAGAATCTTAGAGACAGATTAATTCCGTTACCACAAAAATTAGATCAACAAACACTAGCAAATGCTAAATTAGGATTAGTTAACACATTAGACTTATTAGAGCAAATAAAATGACGTACTCGAATCAATAATTGGAAAGAAAAGACGGTCGACAATTACACATTGCAGGTTATAGTAGTTTAACTATTATAGGAATTTATGTAATGTACAAATGTGGATTGTTTAAAATAATACGAAAATGTTTACCTAAAAAGTTATGTTTATTCTATATTAAAAACCAAATTACTAATGAACCCATCGTTGTAACCTACAAAAGACAACCACGTAGAGAGTCAGAAATAGATATTAAACCTTATTTAAATAAGAATGTAAAACTTAGGCTTTAGGGATATATATATATATATATATATATATATATATATATATATATATATATATATATATATATATATATATATATATATATATCCCCACCTGTACTGTACTTATATTCGACAAGAGCTGCAAACCATTTTTGCAACTCAGTCTTATTTCTGCCTTTGAAGTGTATTATTAATTTCATTAATAAATTGTCACTCTCTGAGGTGAATAAAAGTAAATTGTGTCTATTTAATAAATTAGAACGTAACAGCACATTCTTGAAACCAATTTTATTGTCTTATGTATTGATAAAATAATAGAAAAAACCTTGCGACAATCATTTCTAAACATTGCTAACCCCCCCCCCCCCCGTCTATACATTTGACCCCAAGAAAATGATCCAAATTGCATAGCTTTCTCACATAGTCGGATTTTTACATCAATGAGTATCTAGAGGTTTTTGAGGTCGCTGATTACAAATATGATATTAGTTTTTGAAAATTCAAAATGGCGGATCCAATATAGCGGACAAAAAATCAAAAAGGTTATGGATTTTTACAGAATTGTATATCCAGAGGTTTTTGGAGTTGCTGATTGTGATTCTGAAGTCGGATTTAAAAATTCCAAATGTCAGATTCAATATGGCGGATGAAAATTTAAAAAATATTTTAATTTGCACAGAAGTGGGTGTGAAGGTTTTTTTCATAACGCAGTGCAAAAAGGGCACTTTTTTGCACCTTGTTATGAAAAATATCGTTCGTAACTTGTGCTAGCAGTTGCCAATTTTTGAACTAGCACTTTTTGGCAACTGCTCGCACTCGTTACGAAATATACTATTTAGGGTCGCTGAATACACAGGTCAACAAAAAAGGCTTACTTTTTTTATGAGACATCGGAGTGGTTTCCGATGTATTTTTGGATACTGAACACGATGCCGGGTCCCGAAATGGCCCATCACGTCAGGATTATAAAAAAAGTGGGGGTAAAGACCCCAAAAAACGTACACTACTAGACCCACTTTCATAAGACAAAAAAATATAATTTTTTTCAACAAATGGCGTCGAAAACACCAAAAATGTGTATTTTTAGAATGTTTTAATTGAGCTCTTGAAATCGCTGTGATTCGCTTACACATTATTATTCGAGTGCTTTTGGGGTCCCTGATTACCAATCCGATATCAGTTTTCATAAATGCAAAATGGTGGATACGACCAATTCTTAATTTTGACATCCGATATTTTGGATCCGCCATCTTGGAATTTTGATAACTAATATCGGATTCGTAATCGGCGACCCTAAAATCCCTCGAATAACCATTTTCAAGTGAATCCAAGCGATTTCAAAAAGTCAATAAAAGAATTTCTAAAAAAACAAGTGTTTGATGCCTTCGACCTCATTTTTTGAAAAGAATTTTTATTTTTTTTGTCTTATGAATATGGGTCTTGTAGTGCACGATTTAAGTTGCAATTTAAGTCTATGTAGAAGTTTCTAGCACGTCAGGTTTAGGATTTTGGATTTGCCATATACAATTTTTATAAACTAACTTCAGATTAGTAAGATTAGACCCTAGAAAACTAAAAATAATAAAGTTTAAGCAAGTTTGTGAGTTTAATGCTCCTTTTCATGAAACAATGTGTATGGTAGAATCAGCTCATATTCTTTCTTAAATATATTTTTTCTATGAATAGTGTAAAGGTTAACAATTTTTTTGTATACTTTTATAATGTGCGTGAAGAGATTACAATGAGTTAAAAGTGTTTAGAAATTTAATTCAACATGTGCCCTTCAAAAATGTAAGTTCTTATTATGAGCTTCGTTTTGAAATTTAATGTTTGAAGTCATCGCATTTCTTATATATAAGTGGCCCATATTCCTGTAAGGCTTTAAATTACTTCTTATTGATTAGACAATGTAATCCTGTTATATGGTTAGTTAAAAATCTTCGTTAAAAAAGTTATCTCAAGTTAATTACTAAGTTGTCGAAATTTAAGAAAAGTTGTCTCCCAAGTTTGCAGGTACCCCATTTTATCTTAATTTAGGTACATAATTGTCTCAATGATTTTTTGGTTCCTTGTACTCTACTACTCTTAACTACTTCTACCGTAATTCACAAAATATATAATGACTCGTTAAAAAAGTTATACCACATAAACTGAAAAAAACAGTCAATGTCACACACGAGAAATTGTCAATTTCGACACTATAACTTATTTTTGTCGCCCCCTACCAAATTGAAAATGTTATTAAACACAAGGCATATTTGAAATGGACAATAATTTATCAAATTATGGTACTGCAAAATCATTTTTATCATTTTTAACATATAATAATAAGCAAATACACAAAGTTTAAATGTTCTAGAGATATGTCCATATATATATATATATATATATATATATATATATATATATATATATATATATATATATATATAAATATATATATATATATATATATATATATATATACAGGGCGTTCCACACCAAATAGGAAATTATTTTACTTTTGCATCTCTAATATTTTTCAAAAAACTTTTTTCTTTTAGTGCTCTTTAAAAATTAGCTACCCTGCTATTTTCAAATTTTTTCATCAAGCGGTTTAAAAGTTACAGGTTTTTGATAAAGCACGTTTTTCACGTAATTTTTTTTTGAAATATGCTTATAACTCGGATAAAAATTGATCAAATTGGACGCTCTTATAATGAAAATTTTTATTTTATCACGTAGTTTTTAATAAAAAAGTAAAATAATATTTTTTTAATTTTCGAAAAAAAATTTTAATTTTAAAAATAAAATTTCATTTTTAAGAATGTATGTATACATCGATTTTTCAAAACTTTTTTGTAAGAAACTAGAACTAATTTAACCCCTTAACTGCCGGCTGAAAAACATTAAATGTGCCCAGAATGCCAAAAATAAAAAATAGTCCGACTTGTCTGAAACTTGTTACTCGGGGGTTTTTCGGGTCGCTGATTACGAGTCTGATGTTAGTTTTTCAAAATTCAAAATGTCGGATCCAATATGGCGGACGACTTTTTTAAAAATTGATCCAAATTACCTGAAATTTGTTACTCGGGGGTTTTTGGGGTCGCTGATTACGAATATGATGTCGGTTTTTCAAAATTCAAAATAGCGGATCCAATATGGCGGACGACTTTTCAAAAAATTAATCCAAATTACCTGAAATTTGTTAATCGGAGGTTTTCGAGGTCGCTGATTACGAATATGATGTCGGTTTTTCAAAATTCAAAATGGCGGATCCAATATGGCGGACGACTTTTTAAAAAATTAATCCAAATCACCTGAAATTTGTTACTCGGGGGTTTTCGAGGTCGCTGATTACGAATATGATGTCGATTTCTCAGAATTCAAAATGGCGGATCCAATATGACGGACGACTTTTTTAAAAATTGATCCAAATTATCTGAAATGTGTTACTCGGGGGTTTTAGAGGTCGCTGATTACGAATATGATGTTAGTTTTTCAAAATTCAAAATAGCGGATCCAATATGGCGGACGACTTTTTTAAAAATTGATCCAAATTACCTGAAATATGTTACTCGGGGCTTTTTGGGGTCGCTGAATACAAATCTGATGTTAGTTTTTCAAAATTCAAAATGGTGAATCCAATGTGGCGGACGAATGTTTGAGAAATGAATTAATATAACTTAAAAATAGTTAATATATTTATAAGATGACATAATATTGAAAGATAGTGATATTTGAAATGTATAAGTGTGCAGGTGATTTTTAAGTTTTCTCAGTTTATCTTTTTTATGAACATTTTATAACCTTTGTCATCAGCTAGTATATTTACAAATAACATACGTCCCCAGGATGCACCCCCCAAACTGATGTCAGATTGGGTTCGAGAAGGTTGACTCTAATTTTAGAGTTATCCTTTATTCATTGACTTTGTGCAATTTTTAGCTTTTAGAAAATATTTTAATATATATGTATAAGCTTGTTTACATTAATTACACAAATTATATAATACAAAAAAGATTTATGTAGGAAACAAAAAAATGAAATAAAATTTATAAGATATTAAAAAAAATTACAAAAAAAGTGTGCTGATAAATTCTATAGTCAACCACATCGAACCCAATCTGACATCAGTTTGGGGGGTGCATCCTGGGGACGTATATTATTTATAAATATACTAGGTGATGACAAATGTTATGAGATGTTCATAAAAAAGATAAACTGAGAAACTTAAAAATCACATGTACATTTATATATTTCAAATAACACTATTTTTCAATATTATATCATCTTGTAAAAATATTAATTATTTTTAAGTTACATTGATTGATTGTTCAAAAAGTCGTCCGCCACATTGGATCCGCCATTTTGAATTTTGAAAAACCGACATCATATTCGTAATCAATGACCTCGAAAACCCCCGAGTAACAAATTTCAGGTAATTGGGATTAATTTTTTAAAAAGTCGTCTGCCATATTGGATCCGCCATTTTGAATTTTGACAAACCGACATCATATTCGTAATCAGCGACCCCGAAAACCCCGGAGTAATAGATTTCAGGCGATTTTAAACATTTTAAAATAAAAATGCATTGCGTGAAAAATTTGTGTGATTTGGTCAAATTGTAAGTTAAGCACTTGGCCACCTACCATTTTAGAAAAATCAAAAATTACGAAATAAAAAGATCCTATCCTTTACCCACAATCAGACAAAGATTAAAAATTCTTGAATAAGTTCTAGTTTCTTACAAAAATTTTTGAAAAAATCAATTGATACATACATTCTTAAAAATGAAATTTTTTTTGAAAATTAAAAAATATATTTTTTACATTTTTGTTAAAAACTACGTGAAAAAACAAAAATTTTCATTAGATGAGCCTCCAATTTAATCAATTTTTGTCTGAGTTATAAGCATTTTAAAAAATGTCGTGAAAAACGTGTTTTTTTTTTAAACTGTAACTCTTAGACACTTGATGAAAAAATTTTAAAAAAATAATGGTGGTTTATCTCAACACACAAAAAACCCAGTCTCATTTTCTTCTATCTAAAAATGAGACTATTGTCAAGCGAAGAATATTAGTTTGAATGCGAATTAGGCTTAATAGTGTGACTAATTGTAAACGAGTGTGAATGCGATTTAAGGATTGAGGTCTAGCGAGACGACTGCGACAACGAGCGATAGCAGAAAAGAAAGAGACGTGAGATAAGAAAGTCGAGAGCGTCGAAAAACGTGTGCGCGGCCTAAGTGGCGTTTGATTTAATTCTAATTGTTATTAATATATATTCTAACTCTACAATTGACAGTGTTCACTTAAATATAATAGTTCATCGTCAAATTTCAATAAACAATATTTCTTTAATAGTTTTATAATATTCCTTGTGTTTTATTTTGAGGTTATCTGACACCCGTAGGAAATAATAAATATTTCCTAACATCTCAGAAGTGGGATGAAATACCTGTTGTCTAGAGTTCTGAATCTCTGATGTGCTGAAAGTGAATGAAATTGTAATATTCGTTATGTGATCCCTTTGGTGAAGAGCGTGGTAAAGCGTCGTTTTCGTAATTCTGTAAAACTTGAGAAAGAAGTGCGCGCGCAGAGCAACAAGTCGAGTCATGATCAGTGAGGCGGTTTCCGCCATGTTTGTGTCTGAAATTGAGCGCCGATATTTGAATTTTGGTGTACATATTGCTTAATGGTTGGAAACATAACCTTGAAAACAATTAGAATTTTTTTCTCGCTCTTGTGTTTTGTTCATGTGTGATAACCAACGTGAGTGTTATAAATAAAAAAAAAAGAAATTATGGATCCGAACGAATGTGCCGCTAAAGCTCTTTTAGCGTTAGCACAGTCTAACAAAAATCAACATACGACTACGGAGGGTAATAATCCTGGAAATCAAAAACCAATAAATTCCTCGAATGAACAATCAGAAATAAGTTAATTATTATTGAACGGGATGACGGCTATGATGCAACAAAATGCAACACTTGTGGCCGCTGTTACTCGAAATGCTAATCCCCCTCAACAAACATATAACATTCTTCCAGACTTAAGTCACAATATAGCGAAATTTGACGGGATTTCAGGAGCAGCGAATGCAAAAATTTGGTTGAGTCAGTTGGAGTCAACAGCCAATTTGTATCGATGGACTTATGCGATCGCTTTCGAAACATCACGTGGTAATCTCGAGAAAGCAGCAAAAAATTGGTAATTAGCCAATATAAATTCAATCACAGATTGGGAATCGTTCCGTAAAGCATTCGCTTCGACATTTCTTATGGAAAAATCCCTAACCGAAAAATGGCAAGACATGCAAGCCCGATATCAAACATTTGGTGAAAACACTATCGAATATTTTTTCGATAAAGTCAGACTATGTAAAATTTTCATATTGAGTTTGTCGGAAATTAGAACTTAAGTGGCTATCGGGTTATGGTTAAAGGAAATAAGTTCAGCAATTCTGAGTCAAGAACATTTTGACTTAGACGAATTATTAAGGAATATTACCGATCTTGAAGCCTTTGTGATAGCAAGGAAGAAGAGGATAAATGCGACAAGAGAATCAACCAAATTATCAAAGGAAAGAGGATCTTCTTCACGGAACGAGGAAAAATCAACAGCAACGCATAATTCTACGAATTACGACGACAAACAACATTCAGCAACAGATGAGACGAACTTCCAGTCAACGAGAAAGCGTGAGTGTTACAGATGTCATTCTTCCGAACACATAGCAAGAAATTGTCCAGAGATAAAAGAGGTAAAGTGTATCAATTGTCAATTAATTGGTCATATCGCAAAAGATTGTAGAAAACCCAAATCCATGTCAAGAGCAGATGTTAAAATTATCGAAAATAATAAAGAAACTAATAGTAACAAAAAATATGAAAAAACAGTTGTAGTGGAGGGAGAAAAGATTAGCTCAGTAATAGATACTGGCAGCTCAGATTGTTTAATTAAAATTGTTTTGTCAAAGGGGTTTGAATTTTCTAAATTATAAAGTACCTTAATTGGATTTGGAGGTTGTGAAACTTCTTCCAGTGGTGTAATTTATGAAAATGTTCAGATCGATGATTGTGAAATAGAACAAATAAGATTTCGAGTTGTATCTGATAATGTACTTGACAGTGATGTATTAATTGGTAGGAATTTCACAGAACGACTGGAAATTGTTTACTATAAAATCGATCAAAACTTACATTTTGTTTACAAAGAAAACTTTATTTTCAATGTTTTTCCAAACTGTGATAGAGTAGCGTCGCGACCAATAATAACAGAGTCCTGTCAAATTCCACCAGCGTCAATTAATTCTATTTCAGTTAAGACACATGACGAAACATTAAATTACCTGTATACAATTTTCGTAACAAGGCTGGCGATGTTAAAGAAGGTGAAGGTCTGTCGAGTATAATCTTCAAAATAGTCGATTGTATTCCGGAAATTGGAATAGAACGCGAACCTGTAAAAGTCGAAGATCTCAATGTAGCACCCGATATTTCCGAAGGTGAAAAAACAAAACTTTGTAATCTACTTAACAAATTTCGCCATGGTATAGCAATGAATATGGACGAATTAGGTTGTACAGATATTATCAAAATGGATATTCAGGAAAAATCAGACTCAATTCCTCCATTTTCAAAACCGTTTAAAGCAAGCGCGTCTCAAAGAGAAATTATAGATGACAAAGTTAATGAGTGGAGAGCAGCCGGTTTAGCAAAAGATACAACGTCAGAATACGCGAGTCCTTGTATTTTAATTATCATAGCGGACGGAACTATCAGGCTCGTTGCCGATTATAGAAAGCTAAATAAAAATACGATTCGGATGAATTTCCCCCTCCCTAATGTTGACGACGGAATTTATGAACTGCATGACGCAAATATTTTTGCAATTCTTGACATGAAACAGGGCTACATGCAAATTCCTCTTACCAAAACGCGAAAAGGAAAACAGCTTTTATTACCCCGGATGGTACCGGCCAGTTCGAAAGAGCGATGTTCGGGCTCATGAACGCCCCGTTTTATTTCGCAAAACTGATGAAAATTATTTTTGGCCCTTATGGTCCAAAGTTAGCACTCACATACTTTGACGACATTTTAATACACGCGAAGTCTTGGGACGAACTATTAAAAAAATCGAGAAAGTATTGACCTTGTTGACAAATGCGAAATTGACCCTTAATTTAAACAAATGCAAATTCGGTTTGCAAAAAGTTGATTATTTAGGTTACACATTCGGCAGAAACGGTATGAGTCCGGGAAACAAAACACTTAACGCGATCGTTAATTTTCCTACTCCAAAAAATTTACACGAGGCTCGTCGATTTAATGGTCTCGCTAGTTTCTTTCGGTGATTCATTAATAATTTCGCAACTATTATGGCACCGATCACAGGACTTTTCAAAGATAACAAGGAATTTGTATGGGGAACACACGGTGAGCAGACGTACGACGGACGTGGAAAAGAACTATCATTCGAGCAAACTAGAGCTCATGGCTATAGTTTGGGCCATGGAGCGACTAAAACAGTTTTTAATCGAGATTCTCTTGGACATTGTAACCGATTGCCAAGCATTAGTGCACGTAAATTCGTTAAAAACCAAGAGTCCTCAGATTGTTAGATGGCTAAATTAAATAGCTAACTTTAATTTCAATATTAAACACCGAAAAGGAGAACGCATGCAACACGTTGATGCGCTTTCTCGAGCACCAACCGAAAATGAGGAATACTCGATAGAAGACGGTTTAGTTTACAACGTTACAGTTAGAGAAGATGAGATTATGATTATCAGCACACTGACAGCGATTTATCTCGAAAAATTCGAATTTTAGAGAAACATAATAATGAAAGAACGCGTCGCGAAAAAGGCGAAATTTTAGATTATACCTTGAGAAACGGAATGCTATATAAAATAAGAAACTATACGTTGTTCCAAAAGCAATGCGTAAGGCAATTGTTATTAAAAATCACGACATATCGAGTCATTTTAGCGTAGAACGTACTCTGCATCGAATTTCCGAATTTTACTACTTTCCAAAGATGAGAAATTATGTAAAGCGTCACATTTCCGCGTGTGTAGAATGTTTGTATGCAAAAAAGAAACCAGGGAAGCAATCAGGTGAATTGCACCCTATTCCACCAGGTCAGCGACCGTTTGAAATTGTTAACATTGACCATGTTGGTCCGTTTATATCGACGACAAGGAAGAATAAATATATTCTAGCGGCAATATGTAATCTTACGAAATTTGTCCAATTGTACGCTGTTCGTGACACAAAAAGTAATACGACCATCAAAAAATTAAATCAGTTTATCGAACGTTTTGGAGTACCCAAAAGGTTTATTTCAGATAGAGGCACTGCTATTACCTCGAATAATTTTCAGGACTTTTGCGACCAAAACGGTATTAAGCATACCTTAAATTCAAGCTGTCACCCACAGGCGAACGGGCAAGTGGAAAGACTGAACGGTACTATTTTACCAGCTCTCATTGCTAATCAAACTGACTCTGAAAATAGTCATTGAGACTTGGAACTGCCAAAATTAGAAAGAGACTTAAATTCTGCAATGTGTAAAACGACAGGTAAATTTCCATTCGAGTTACTATATGAGTATGTTCCAAGGTTCAAGGACGGTTTCATGAGAAATTTAACGTTAAATTCCGAATCTTATAGAATTACTGAGAATTTGCGAGAAGAAGCAAGAAACAAAATCGAAGTAGAACAAGCGATTATGAAAGACCGTTATGATAAAGCGCATATGAAAACATAAGAAATGATGATTCGCGAATTTTTCTATTGACTTTTATGTACCGAAACAAGTCCTCAAACTTCATGCCAAAATTTTGTCCATTTGGGCGTTAAAGGGTTAAAAGACCTAATATTTTAAAAATGTATTACTTTCACATAGGACAAATCATGTGAACAATGGTTGTAGGGATGCGTAAATAATAATACAGAATTGAATTTAAATGAAATAAATATTTTCTTAATAATAAAACAAAAATGTGTGTCATTATTAGAGAATCAATATGAGAGGATTCAATTCTCATTAGAAGATAATTTTTTTTCATTGCAAGGAAATATTTTAATGAAAGAAACATTTTAAATATTAATAATTTTCGTAAAACTATGATACAATGAAAACATATTGTGTTCAGTTTGCCCCACAGGCGGCCCATTTTGGGAATTAGTATTTGTATACAAGAATAAATGCTTGGTATAGGGAAGAGTGGGGCAAACCGGAGCCCCCTCAATATTTCCGAAATGGCGAAATTGTCAAAAGTTCTATTTAGAAATTTGAAACAACCATGTGTAGTATACCTTATTTTTCCAATTTGCCATTTTTTACATTTGTTTGTACAACGCTGGGAGCAGAAGTTTTTTTTACTTTTTTCTACACTTTTACGAATGTTTTCTTAAGGAAATTCTGAGGAAGCCGTGTAATATTTCCAAATATTAGGTCTTGGGTTTTGAAGGTACACACCTCAGGAATATTAACCACCAAAAACTTTGATGAATTCGCAAAGCGTTTCTTTTTGACAAACATTTATTCTCAAAATAAGTCTGTGGGTCAAACCGGACCATTTTCGGTGGGGCAAACCGGCCATAGAATATTTCCATTGAATTAAAGTTTTATAAAAATTATTTTTAAATAAAATGTTTTTTTTCATTAAAATATTTACTTACAATGAAAAATGATTGTCTTCCAATGAGAATTGGACCCTTTAACATTGTTTCTCTGATAATGACAAACATTTTTATTCATTTATTTAAAAAAATATTTATTTAATTAAAATTTAATTCCGAATTATTATTTTCATTACTACAACCATTGTTTACTTGATTCTTTATGTTTGTTATTATTACAGATTATTTAAATGCAATATTATAAATAAAAAATCAGGCAGAGAAGCAGGCGCAACGCGCCTACATCATAGGGTTTCGTGGCCTAAAATGACAAAAATGATGATAATGATAATGAATGAATAAAAAAAAATAATAATTTATTTAGAAATTTTTTTTTTGAATTAATTGTTTAAAAATTTTAATGAAGTAATTAGTTCTTTTAGTACTTTCGAGTATTTTCATGTCGCATATATTTTGAATGAAAATATGGAATAGGAGTGATTTAAAATATATTATCAAAAAGTATAACTTTGACAAATTAAGAATTTAATAATTTATTTTTAGCAATATACAAAAATTGTAGAACAGTTGTTATGACAACCATTACCATAGTAACGGTTGACATGGCAACGGTTGTTATGTCAAACATTAACATAGCAACGGTTGCCATCGCAACGGCTGTTATGACAACCATTACAATAGCAACGGTTGCCATGGCAACGGCTGATATGACAACCATTACTATAGCAACGGTTGCCATGGCAACGATTATTAAGACGTAAGACTTAAAACTTAAGACTGAAGACTTAAGTCTTAAAAACTACGGATGGACACCGAAGTCTCGCTATAAGGGTTTTGCCCCTTGGCAACGAAACCCTAAAAACCGAACGATCCGGTTTGCCCCATGGGGGTCCGGTTTACCCCAGGGGGTGGGGCAAACCGGACCGTTTGCAAAATTTTTTAAAGTTAACACAGCAACTAAACAATAAAAGATGAAGTATAGGTGTCTCTGGGAAAAAGTTGCGCAATAAAATTATCTTTTAAACAAGCCCTCAAAAAATAAAATCGGTTGATTCGTTTAGTCACAAGAGTCAAAAAACCGTTAGGGGGTCCGGTTTGCCCCACTCTCTCCTATTAAAAAGTATTTAGTGTTAAATTATCTTGAGCTGTTCAAAACCAAATACACGATTTGCTAAGAATTTCCTTAAGAACAAGTTCGCAAAAGTAGTTTTAATAGAACTTAGAAAAAAAACTTTTGCTCCCAGCGTTGCACAAACAAAAGGGAAATCTACCGCTCTCCAATACAATTAAAAAATAATTATATAATTTTAACAATTTATATAACACTGAGTCTTGATATAATTCAACCCAAAGGTTTTACCACTAAAATTGTTTTATAGATATTTGTTCATTTATGAAATTAGAATATTTTTTGCCTAGAATAAAAATCATGTGTCGAAGGTTTTCAAAATGAACTTGATTTTTTGTTGGTTAATTGTTGTTATTTAATTAAAAATTAAGATAATATTTTTTTTATTTCACTCCTATGAAGTCTCGTGAATAATTTACCATAGAGTGGTTCTTATTTTTGTCTTATTTTTGTTGTTAATTGTCTTTCAATTTAAAAAAAATTTTCCAAAAATCTTGTTTTTGCAATTTTTGAGTTAATTTTTAAAGTACCCAGGTGGAAAAGTCGGACAAATTCCGGATCATCCAACCGTCAAGGATCCGCGCCGATTGAATTGGAGAGTCAATGCCGGCACAGGCAGTCTGTACCGATTCGGATGTTAATGTCTGCTGGCGCGGTACAATGATGCATCCGACCGCCGGATCAAAATTTATACTGTGTTGTAGTGTCTGTGCGTCCGGCTCGGTACAGATTTAATGCCGCTGAACAACCAGCGTTGAACTGGAATTCGTCCGTTTGACAACCCGAGCGGGACAGACATTTTACCGACTGCGAACTAATATCATTTATGTTGTTATTATTAGGATTTCAATTAATAATAATAATATATTACGAATATGGTTATTGTCATTGTTTTTTAAAACAATTTAATGTTTTCTAAAATAATTATTTTTTTAAATTAACACATTATTTAGAATCTTCAGAAATAGCATTTTTACAATGCAAAAATTTAGCTATAGTCTTATTGTTTTCAATAAAAATAAATAAATTAAAATGAATAAAATAAGTATATTACTATAAATAGTAATAAAAATTTTATATCCATTACGTTGTAAAACATTTTTGTAGGAGAATTGTTTAAAGTTTAAATATTAAAAAAAAAAGAACAATACAAGAATATAAAATTTAATTGTAAAAATTAATGAATTTGAAAAATAGATTTTAATTATATTTTTTATTTATTAATTAATAAATAAATTAAAGAATTAAATTTTTTTATTATATTCAAATTTTTAAAATATTTATAAATAAAGTATACAGCTAATTATTTATTAATATAAAAAAATTAATAATAAAAATAATAAATAAATATAACAATAATAATAGAATAATTAAAAAATTAAAATTTAAAAATATTGTTTTTAAAGACTAGATTTATTTACATAATATTCATAAAATGCTAAAATATTCCAAAGTATTTGAAAAATTATTTTTTATTGTTGCATATAAGTTGCAAAAATTGTTTGCTTCGTAATGGTATTGCATATCGACATTATTATGCTTAGATCCGCATGCGAGCGAATAGAGTAGTGGTTAGCGTATTAGACATCTATGTTTAGATTAGGAATAGCTTAGGCTTCGTATCCCACTTGCGAGGGTTTAGAATTTTAATGTGTAACAAAAATGTAGAATGTGTTAAAAATGCTTGAAATGATCTAAAAATAAATATTAATTAACATGCACCATGCATAGTTAATTAAATATTTTTTTTTACTTTGTTTTTCAATAGAAAATATAATTTAGTCCGCTCAAACAAGTCGTCTTTTGAAAGAATATTTAACCCGCGGCGGTTGCTAAAGCGGACGAATGCCGGTACAACGCCGGTTGTTCGGCGGCATAAAATCTTTAACGAGCCGGACGCGCAGCCACTACAACACATTGTCATGTTCCAGTAGAATGCCTGCACCGATCCGGTTGTCTCGCGGACGAATGTCAGTACAGCCTTACCGACGTCTGTACAGGCGCGGTACAATGACTATGGTAAATTTCCGCCTGGGTAAATGTAGAAACTGACTCTCTTCTTGCAAGCGTTTTCAAGTACATCTTTCAATCTTCAAAACAAACAAAATTATGAAATTTACTTTAAGTGTTCAATATCCTCTATATTATATTAAGTTAATGTACGACCGACCGACACACACCAAGTGTATACATATATCTAAAGAATACTCATACATACGCACACTACACATACACATGTATACTTACACATATAATCTGAATACATACACATGTATACTCACACATATGCACCCAATACATACACATGTATACTCACACATATACACTCAATACATACACATATATACTCACACTTGTATACGCAATACATGCACATGTATACTTACACATGTAGCTTCGTTGTAATAATGCTGTAAGTCGAACGTACTCATTAAAATTTTTGTTAAAATTAATACGAACTAAATATAAGTGAGCACAAAGTCAATGTGGCTGATTACAATAGTCTACGTTAAAAGGAAATCTTGGATTCTATCCACATTTGCAGCAATCTAAGGGAATCAGTGATATACTCTCTAAATTTGAATTATTAAAAATGCTTACTAATTTGGATTAGTGACCGAGTTTTTTTTTGAATTAGTAAATTTTACTAATTCAGAATCAAAAAGTCAGTCTCTAATTCAAATTAGTAAACATTTTTACTAATAAAAATTTAGAGAGTAGACTATTGTAGACTTTACAACAGGACTATTGTAAAATAAGGTGACCGGCTGCCTTGCCTTCTTATTTTACTATAGTTATTAGTAAAGATTAGGGGAGACCGGGGCTAAACCGGACAACTCAAATATTTCCGAAACCGTGAAGAATTTCAAATCATGTAAATAACCTATGAACGCGCAATTTCGTGATGCATATGCTGCATGAGGTTTTAGGGACGTGTCATTTTTCTTATAATAATAGTTGCCGTTAATATATGAAAATGTCATTTTTTGAGGTAAAGGTAAAAAAAAATTTTCTTATTTTTTTGGGTTTTTATCGTTAAAGTTAAAGTGCAAATATCATACTACAATTTTTCTTTTAGCTTAAGGTGTACTGAGTTTAGTAGAAAAAAAGTTTAATGGAAAACGTTAAAAAGAAAAAATATATTGCAGGTTAATTATAAGATGACGGTGTGGGGCTGAATCGGACATCGTGGTAAAAAACAACCAAATCTTTGAATACTTTCATTTATTTTATACTAATTAACTATTTTATATTATATTCTTTGCATAGAACTATTTTATAAATAAATAAATAAATAATTTATATTAAAACTCGAATTCGCAAGCGAGTTGTTACAAATAGACAAGTCTGAAAACTGTAATTCATTTTATATTATATTAATTACCGATTTTGCAGTTTATATTATATTCTTTGTATAGAAGTATCTGCAAATAAATAAAAGAAGAATTGATTTGACTTTTCTACAAAAAAAAACGAAAATTTGTGTCTCATTCTTTAATTAATTGGCCGTGTCCGATTTAGCCCCATGGGGTGTCCGGTTTAGCTCCACCAATTTTCGTATTATCGTTTTCGAGGTAGTCACCTTCGAAGTAATATATCTCTAAAGCTTCTGTAGTTTTTTAAAATCGAACAAGTGCGATTTGTAGGTGATGGTACAAGCTTCAAAACGGTATATTACTCTTTAGCAAAAAATATCTTTTTGTATGAGTTTTCTGGTCAAAGACCAAATCCGTCCGGTTTAGCCCCGGTCTCCCCTACTATTGCTATATTTCTGATTACAAATAACTGTTGTTAAGTAAAAAAAGAAAATTTTTAACTAAAATAAAGTTTTAGTTGTAATTCATGACTTCTAATCATATATTGCACATTAATTTTACTATTCCAAGACTCTCAACTTTAAGATTAATTATACTATTAACCTAGACAATTTTACTAAACCCTAAGTACATAAATCCAAGATTTTTTGTAACGTAGACTATTGTAATCAAAACAAGACAATGAATGAGTACAGTCCCCTTTCTGAACCTGTACTTCTAAATTATTAATAGTTCCAAAAATAAATTTCAACACGATTAATACAATATTTGGATTCATTAAAGTAACCATAGTAATCGCTCCTACTAAATTCCTAATAAATTTCAGTTTTTGTAATCTTTACAAAAAATGGTCAAATTTAAGACTTTATTTTGCGACACGTTATGCGTTTCGAGTAGCCGTCACACGGTAAAAAGACTTTTTATATGTCTTATACGCATTGAGTCATTTTTAATGCCTGAAAATGAGACACGAAATAAAGTTAAATGTCTCAAAATATGACAGATCTTGTATCTCAATGGTTTTAACACTTAAAGCAACTCATTTTAAGACACGCGTGAGATACCAGATTTTGCAGTGTGCATACTCACACATAAAAGTCATTTCACGTAATGTTGAAAGTTGAAATTTCAACTTCTTGAAAAAAATTAAAACTTGGGGAATTTATTTTTCTGTAGTAATGTGCCCTAAAAAATTGCTTTGACTTTTTCAAAAATTTAAAAAAGGTAGAGGCGAGTCAATTTTACTATTTTTGTTAAACCCCGTCTACTTTTTCAATTTTTTCTGTACATACTTGTAATGGGAAAAATTTTGTAGATTATGTTTCTGAAAGGTTTTTTCATGCTCTTTCCAATAGTGAATTTTACTATTTTATATTTTAAATAAATAATGAAAATTATTAATTATTAAATCAAAAACTATTTATATTTGATTTATAATTAATACACATATATTATAATAATTAATTAATCTTAAAATTTACATTTTTAAAAAGTGTATTTGGTCATCTCAATATAATTAATTAATTGATTTATTTTTCTGTATTTTCGAACAAAACATTTTAAAAATTAAAAAATTCCCTTTTCTTGGTGAATGATGAAAGCATTACTCTACCAGTAGACCCTAAAT
The DNA here is from genome assembly GCA_032873175.1 of Leptopilina drosophilae. Classification (NCBI taxonomy): domain Eukaryota; kingdom Metazoa; phylum Arthropoda; class Insecta; order Hymenoptera; family Figitidae; genus Leptopilina; species Leptopilina drosophilae. The sequence goes on from CM065478.1 coordinate 19,258,803, forward strand.
AAGTTTTTCTTCGTTTTCCAACAAATTTTACTTTTTTAAAAAAGTATAATTTACTTCAAGGAATCTAAATTTTATTATAAAAGCAGAGTAATATTTAAAATGTTCCAAGCAAATTAATACTCTGAGCGAAGCAACTTTTATTATGTTGTTATTACGCTGAAAAAAAATTTATTTGATTCAAATAACCGATTATTTGACTTTTATCAAATAAATATTCACTTAAATCAAATAATTTTTATTTAAATCAAATAAACTGTATTTGAATCAAATATTTCAGTATTTGAAGCAAATATTATTTAATTCATTTAAATAAAAATTATTTGATTTGAGTAAATATTTAGTTGATAATAGTGAAATAATCGGTTATTTGAATCAAATACATTTTTTTGTGTATTTATTATACTTTTATTTTTAATTTTTACTCGAAAGAGCCATCGTTATGGAACAAAATTTTATGTGTAGGGGAGACCGGGGCGTAATGGCTAACTTTTCACTCTTTGTGCTTTTTCTCGGCCATTTTTGTTTTAATTAAATGTTTTTCTTCTGGAAAAGTTACTCTGGTATCTCAGCTTTCTTTTTAAAAAAAACATCCCCATATGACTCTTACTTTTTTTTCTACAATAATTTTTCTGGAGCAATGCAAAGCTATCCAAAACGCTCCAGGCCGGGGCGTAATGGATAACTCCCGGGGCGTAATGAATAATGAGTGAAAATTAATATTTACGGCCTCAAATTTTATTATATATTGTAAATTAAGGTTTGTGAATTAAATTTTATGTAAAAAATATTGTAAATATAATTATTGTATAGAAGATAAGATCAAAAAATATAACTACAATTATTTTCTACACTGAAAGAAATACTTTCGAGAATTCATCCATAAACTTCTGGTTAAGGATTTTGGTTGAAGTAGTCATACAATCTGTCAGATTAGCACATAAGTGAGGTTATGTTAGACATGTGAAGGATGATTCACACTTACTGTCCTCTGTTTCTGTCATTCGTATGGCTGGATTAACCAAACTGTTTTGGCAGTTGTATTTCATTATAATACAGTGATTCATTCTGGCAGAATCAGCCATAATTATGGCAGTAATGTCGGAAAATTTCTTTCAGTGTAAAGACATATTCTTCGGTTTTTTTATTAAAATTAATATTACAAAATTACAAATCTGAAGTTTCACTTTCTCATTTATCTTTAATAAAAGTAAGTAACTTTATAGTAAATTTAATTTGATTCATAAAACGATGACAATTAAATAAGGATTTTTAAAATACTTTTCCTGTCTTAAATAAACAAGCAAAATTATTTGCTTTTACATTACTCACAAATGAAAAAAATATTTTTTGGTTATTTTTTAAATTTAATATAGCAAAATTACAAATCGGAAGTTTAACTTTTTTAGTAATCTTTAAAAAAGTAAGTAACTGTATAGTAAATTTATTTTAATTTATAAAATGATAACAATTAAATAAGAATTTTCGAAATACTTTTCTTGTCTAGTAAACTAGCAAAATTATTTGCTTTTACAATAATCACAGATAAAAAATCGGTTATCGTCAGCACAAGCGTCGTGGGCCCAAAGCTGACACGATGTGCACTGAACCCACTCTTCTCCTGAAACGCTGTTTTTTGGTTTGTAATAAGTTGATAAACACACGAACATACTGCAACTAAGTAACAAGTAACCGCGAAAACGAACCTACGCTGCATTATCCATCGCGCCCCGGGAAAAACTAGCCATTACGCCCCAGGGGTACTTGGCCAATATTTTGTAATTTTCTATCAATACAGAAAGTGTAAATGAAAAATCTCCAATTGGCCCTTAAAAACAAATGTATCAAGCTCAAAACCCAATTTGATTTTTATTTTTAAAGCTATTTTTGAAAAAATGAGAACGAAAAAATGAAAATTTTGAAAAGTTACTTTCGTATGTCAAAAAAAGTTTTTCTACTATATTTCTTACAATAGTGAACAAATATTATTGAAACTTCGTACAAAGTTGCAGTATACCAAGTACAATAACTTGTCTATAGAACGAAATTATTTCGATTTACCAATTTTAAATAAATTACAATTATCCATTACGCCCCTTAGCCATTACGCCCCTTAGCCATTACGCCCCGGTCTCCCCTATGTTAAATATTGTTATTAACCCTTGTGTTCATACCCGTGTACCCATAACTAAACATTTTTTCATTTTACTAACGTAAAAAATTTTTTTGTGTTTGTTATAAACAAATAGAAATATGGAATTCGTCCAAGAAGTCACTTTTTAATTTAAGTTGAAACAATTATTAACTTATATTAATCTTCCCATTTTCTTGGCTCACGACTAAGAGTGTTGGATTAAATAAATAGTTATATAAAAAAATGATTTGTCCAGTGCTCAAAATTACTTGACACAAGAAAATATGGGTTTGTTTCGATGGGGTATTTACTTATGTATTAGAGTGTACGTTTCTCACGTAATAGTCATGTAATAGTCAAGTAATAGAGTGTAATAGATCATTATTACGTCAGTGTAATACCACATAATATACAAATGACACAAATTTTTAATTTGTTCGTAATTTAACCTATAAGCTTTGGTAGTCCAAAGTAACAATCAGAACACTTAATTGAAGATATGCTGAAGCTATAAGTACAAGGAACTTTGAATTCCAACTTCTGCAACAAAAGTTACCTAAGTTCAAAGTTTAGCTTTCTTTAGATCAAAAGTATAAAATTTTAATTTTTTCCAATGAAATTTTTGTAATGACGTGTGTTATCAAGACAGTTTGACTGATTCATACACGGAAAAAAGAATAGCACAAGAGATGCCCCAAACAGTAGAACAATTCGTGTGCTTTAATTCAGCACGTCTGGTGTGCCTTTTTGGAACAAAAAACATACTTTTTCTGCGCAGACGCTGTGTTTACAAAATGTACTAGTTGCAAAGTACAGCGCCTGTGCCGAGCTAAGTATGTCTGCTGTTCCAAAAAGGTACACCCGCAGACGCGCTGAACTAAAGCATACGACTTGTCCAACTGTTTGGCGCATCTCTTGTGCTATTCTTTTTCCGTGTAGGTATGTCATTGGCAACGTATTACTGTTTTTACCTGAACGGTAACGCTAATAGGCTCTCCAAAGTTCGAAAGGATCATGTTGCCCCAAGGGATCATCTCGTACACCTTTCCCCTACTTAAACAAACCGAGGGGGTAATTACTTGTTAAAAAGGTGTACATTCTAATACACCAAATTTTCCAACTATTACATGTATAATAGGTTATTACATAACTATTACATGGTATTTCCGACTATTACATGATATTACTTCTACACAGAAAAAAATATTGTGCTCAATTTACATGAATTTACATGAAGCGTTGATGTACTTTTCGCTAGACACTATTTGATGTATAAATCGTTCGTGATGCAAGAGATTCTTTCATAAAAACATGTATTCATTACATAAATTGACTTGTTGCAAGAACAGATAACGATATATACTAATTTTCTTCGATCATTATACTAAAAACGTTCAAAACACATGAAAGAAATGCTCTTTACATTCATGTGTAAAATTTGCTTGAATTTTTTTAATTCTTCACGATTAAATACTACACCATTAAATTCTACAAAGTTTAATTCTACGCATGATAAAATATATTTTTTATTATTCTTTATAAGTTGTTAACTCTACGCAGTTAAATTCAACACTAGATAATTCTACAAAAATAAATGCATTTTAATGAATAGATTTTTTAAAAATTCTACCCAATTAAATTCTACAAAAAATAATTCTACAAGTTTTAACTTTTTTAATAATAAATTTTTAGAAGATTAAACTCTACACAAGGAAATTCTATACACATAATTTTACGAGAAAAATGTCTACAGATAGCAATTGTAATATTTAATTTAATTAAATTATTAACTCTACGCTGTTAAATTAAATAGCAGATAATTATTAATTATAATTATCTGATGTTGAATTTAACTGCGTAGAGTTAACAACTTATAAAGAATAATGAAAAATATATTTTATCATGCGTAGAATTAAACTTTGTAGAATTTAATAGTGTAGTATTTAATCGTGAAGAATTTTAAAAAATTAATTAAATTATATTTTGTTTAATTAAAATGCGTAGAGTTTCATTATGTAGAATTAATTTGCGTAGAATTATTATAACTTGTCTAAATATAAAGTGAGAGTTTTCTCGTGTAGAGTTTACTGTGTTGAATTTTCATTTGTAGAATTTAATTGCGTAGAATCGCTACCGCCCCAAAATAAAGATTACTTCTGCAAGAAACAAAAGCGAAACTTTTACTCGAATAAGTAGTAATCCGTACCGCTACCACCACTAGGGCTGCTCACGAGATGAGACAAGACGATATTTTCAAAAGTCTCGTCTCGGTCTCGTTAAACTTAAAATTTTGTAATCTAGTCTCGGTCTCAGTCACGTCTCAGTCTCGGTCTCCTTAAAGTCTCGAGAAAAAATTTCAGGGAAGAAAATAAAATATTCATATTCCTACCTTGAACAGAAATGGATATTTCGTTATAAATTAAATATTCCACTATTTTATAAAATAAAACACAAATTAAAAATAAATGAAAAAACTGCTGCTAAGTTATACATTTTTGTTATAATTTTGGTGCTCATTTCATTCGTTTTTGTAAATCTCGTTGTGTTCATTTCATGAATACTTTGCTTCCTCATAGAGATATTAATACCAACAAAGTATAAATTTTGAACGATTATTTGCAATTGCTGTAATATTTTTTTCTCTTTATTTAATACTTCCACATAAAAAAATTTCCTTTACAATTTTTGTTTTTTTAAAATATCAATAACATCTTTATTTCTAATCGAATTAGCTTAAAAAATAGGTCAATCGAAGCGTTTTTTAATGCTCTACAAGTTGCTAACTATAGTTTCAAAGTTATTACTACATTTTTCAACAAAATTTTCAAAAAAGTTTTATTTTCCAAAATTTATTATTTTTAAAAGTTTAATATTTCTGGCGAAAGTGAACGAAAAATGTTCATTGAGGGCTCAAAAGACGTATCTAAAAAAACTCTATAAAATTAAAAAAAAGCATTTATAGGTGTCCTAACAATTTTTTAATGTTATGGGCAAAAAACGTTTTTTTAAAAAATTAAAAATAAAAAAAATTAATAGTTAATCTTTATTAATCTATCTCAAAGACCAAGTTGAAGTCCATAACGTTGATCAACAAAAAACAGTTGTTCATTAAATAAATTATTTAAATATAATGCATCAATTTTGACAGAAAAATATTTAAACAAAAAGATTGTTGTTTATGTTTTGATGATAATTGTTGCATAACTAAATATTCAATTAAAAATAATATTTTATTAATATATATTATAGAGATTTTTTCGTTGATAAACGTTGTGGACTTCAACTTCGTTTTCAAAGTACTCTCATTTTATGTCGCCAGGTGAGACCTACAATTTAAAAAATAATTCAGCCCAAAAGCTCTTTATAATTTGGAGATATTTATGAAAATATAATGTTTACACACACACAGACACACATCCGGAATGACATTTTTCAAAAATGTTATTTTTGAACTCCTAAGGTCAAATAAAATTAAGATATGTTAAAAAAACGAATCTAAAAAATTTCGGTATTACAATACATTATGTTATACATTTCTAATTTAAGAAAATTCTAGGTTAATTTAATTTTTAATATGTACGAGACTCTAGTTGACAACCGTGACTCGTCTCGTCTCGGTCTCGTTATTGAAAATCGAGACGAGACCGAGACTTTTCTCGTCTCGTGTGCAGCCCTAACCACCACACCTGAGTGTGTGATCACGTCACTACTGTCATGCGCAGCGATCGTAGCCTCACGTCAAAGTCATTAAGATTATATAGTATTAATAATCATTTATGCCAATAATTCCAAACTTTTTATATTAAGGGGAGGCACTACCCCCAACTTTGACCCCCAATGAATGAATTTTTGTAAACATTCTTATTCTCAAGAAGATTATTGCTCTAGGACATTGAAAAGATTGTCAAAGTTGTAAAATTTAAACATTCAAAATTAATCTTCCCTTACAATTTTCAATATTATTTAACGCAACCTCTCGCAGCAATATGCAAAAATATGCAATTAGTTCAAAAATAAAAAATTCTAACATCTTCAAAAATTAAAATTTCAATTTTTTGACTATCCTATATATTTTAGAATTAAAAATGGTGCAGGAAGAAAAATATAACCTTCTTTAATAATTCAAATTTAAAGGGGTCAAAGTTCGGGGTGATGCCTCCCCTTAAAATGTGCAATTTTAGCAGTACATGTTTTGTAAGATGATATAATTTTAAAAATGATAAGACTTGTAAAAACAAGTCTATAGAAAGTGACCTTTAAAATAAGCTTAAGTTTAATTACTGGACACATGTCTTCCAAAAGGTCTTATTCTTTTGAAAATTATATCGTCTTACAAAACTTGTATAAAAAATTAGTTTTTATAAATTTTATGTTAAAAATCTTCTTTCTTTTCGTTACAAATGGCTAGACTGACAATGTTGTCCAGTACTGTAATAATTTAATAAATAACATAAGTAATTTTAAATCAAATATACTGTCCGTTATTATTCTTATTATTATTGTTACAGTACTATTACTGTAATATTTTAGTATAAATTTACAGTAATCTTACGGTTAATTTTTCTAAGCAAAATTAATTTAAAATTTAAGTAGGGGTGAGTGGGACAAACCGGACCCCCTAACGGTTTTTTGACTCTTGTGACTAAACGAATCAACCGATTTCATTTTTTGAGGGCTTGTTTGAAAGATCATTTAATTGCACAACTTTTTCCCACAGACACCTATACTTTATCTTTTATTGTTCAGTTGCTGTGTTAACTTTAAAAAATTTTGCAAACGGTCCGGTTTGCCCCACCCCCTGGGGTAGACCGGACCGTTTGGTTTTTTATTTATAATATTGCATTTACATAATCTACAATAATAAAAACATACAGAGTCATGAAAACAATGGTCGTAGTAATGAAAATAGTAATTCAGGATTGAGTTTTAATTAAATAAAGATTTTTTTAAATAAAAAAATAAAAATGTTTGTCATTATCAGAGAAACAATATTAAAGGGTCCAATTCTCATTGGAAAATAATTATTTTTAATTGTAAGTAAATATTTTAATGAAAGAAACATTTTAATTAAAAATAATTTTTATGAAACTTTAATTCAATGGAAATATCCTATGACCGGTTTGCCCCACCGAAAACGGTCGGGTTTGCCCCACAGGCCCATTTTGAGAATAAATGTTTGTCAAAAAGAAACGCTTTGGAAATTCATCAAAGTTTTTGGTGGTAAATATTTCTGAGGTGTGTACCTTCAAAACCCTAGACCTAATATTTGGAAATATTACACGATTTCCTCAGAATTTCCTTAAGAAAAAATTTGTAAAAGTGTAGAAAAAAATAAAAAAAAAACTTTTGCTCCCAGCGTTGCACAAACAAAAGTAAAAAATGTCAAATTGAAAAAATAAGGTATACTACACATGGTTGTTTCAAATTTCTAAATAGCACTTTTGCCAATTTCGCCATTTTGGAAATATTGAGATGGGTCTGGTTTACCCACCGGTCCGGTTTGCCCCACTCTCCCCAATTATTAGACGAGCTTGTAGATTAAATAAAAATGACTTTAAAATATATATTTAATGAATAAACAAGAATTTTTTACTTATTTTATCATTAGAAATAAAACAGTTTCGCAATTTTTCCCAAAGCGTGTAAGATTAAAGTAATGTTACAGTAATATATTGCCGCATATTACTATAATGTTATGTTCTATATGGGAAAAGGATATATATATATATATATATATATATATATATATATATATATATATATATATATATATATATATGCGTGTAACTGAAATGTTGTTCCATAGCAAATGCTTTTTCGAGTAAAAACTAAAAATAAAAGTGTAATAAATAATAACAACATAATAAAAGTTGCTTCGCTCAGAGTATTAATTGCTCGAACATTTTAAATAATACTCGGCTTTTAATAAAATTTAGACTCCTTGAAGTAAATTATACTTTTTTAAAAAAGTAAAATTTGTTTGAAAACAAAGAAAATCTTATTTACCACGAATTATAATATGAAATTTTTAAATTTTTCTATTTCTAACAATCATTCTTTTCAAATATCTTAATTATTGAAGAACTATCACAAAATAAATAAATGATTTAATGGAAAAATTGAGCGTTTCGGTGCAATAATCGGTCTTACGCGTGAACGCAAGCGCTAATACCAGTCGGGTGGCAGTGAGTTAAAATTTTAAGATTAATTAATTATTATAATATATGTGTATTAATTATAAATCAAATATAAATAGTCTTTTATTTAATAATTAATAATTTTCATTATTTATTTAAAATTATTAAATTATTATTATTATTATTATTTTATTATTTGATTTTGTACAAAATTCATATTAAGGTGCATGTACTACATATATTATATATTAACAATAAAGATGCTATTAAATGAATAATAAAAATTAAAATATTATAATAATATAATATTGTGAAATAATAAATTTATATGTAAGTAGAAATAAGTAAACTGTCATCCGAACGAGCGTCAGCGAGTGAGGAATATATCGCTAGTTGAAAATAAATTTTGTTTTTTAACAAAAACTATGAACAAAATTTCTTAAACAAAAAAGGACAATAAAATGGAAAGGAATTAAATAAATGTTGAGAGAATTTTCAAGAAAAAAACTGGGTTTCTTTATTTCTTCAAGTGCCTCCTTCGACAACATATTTCCATAATCGATATATTATACTATACTGTACAACATACTTCAGTCAGAGAGCTTAGAAATTGTTTAAATCGCATTTTGGTTGACAATTGTAAACAGTTAATCACACGACGAAAATATAATTTATATTTCACTTTTTTCAAAAATTTATTCGCACTATATATTATTATTATTATTAAAATAGTTTTCAAGCTATTGACGAGCCTTTAATTGCGCTTTTTTCCCAAAATTATTCACTCCTCTGAAGCAACCATATACCCGAGCCAATAAATATTTATCCTCAATCTTACAAATTGCTCTAATTATACATTTTTCTCTTCAATCGAAGGATTCACTTCAATGAATTAAAAAAAATTTTGCGATAAAACGACGATTCTACAATAAATACACTGGAAGATTTTTCTTTTTTGTCACTCGTTAATTTTATTTTTACAGTACAAGAAAAAGAAAAAAGAAATCGTCGTAAATTACAATTATCTTGATTTCTTATATTCTACATATCAAGTAACTTAAAATTGAAAATCGCATTTATACTTTTTACATAACGCGCTCAAAAAAAGAGTAGCGCGCAATAAATATTCACAAAAAAATGCTCATGTTCGTCAGTCTTCTAGCCCTTAAAACCTCGAAACCACCGCTTTATATATTTATATTTATAGGTACTATATATCCATTTCATTCTACTAACATTAATTTATAAATAATTTAGACTGGTGAACATTTTTTTTCGAGAAAACATAGCAATAACTATAGAACTATTATATCTAATAATAATCAATCACAATTTTCCTATTATATTCTCCTTAAAAAGAGCTACCTGTATATTTAATTTTTCATCTGTAAAAATCTAAAAGATGTTCATCTCATAAATATTTGCTATTTTTTGACTTTTTTATTTCAATGACTTTCTAATTTATATATCGTTATAGAAAGTATTTTGAAATTCGACAAGGGGATACTTTTTCTTTTTTTATTCATGAAACGCGCAGTGATTTCAAGGACTGATCTAGGATTTTCGCCCGGATAATACATGTCCGTCACGACGACATTTAAACCAAAGAGAAAAAGAGAGAGAAAGAAATGGAACGTCACTTTACGGGACGAGAGACATCCAATTACAGCCTTAACTACCTTATGATATTCACTTTCACTCTTTCCGTTTCTTGCAGGCGCTCCTATAAAATTTGTACAAGAATCTCTCTCTCCGTTAGCGATAATGTTGATAAAGTGGAAAGGGGAGGGGGGGTGAGAAGAAAGGGGTGAGACTTTATCGTTGGCTTGTATTAAATTTCCAGGATCACGCACAATCCAGTGAGGCTAGTGACGCTGGACTATGTGGTCCACCTAGAATAAATGGAGGACTCATTGGAGGACCACCACTACCTGTGCTATTGCCGTAAAGTTCTAAATCACCAAGGGAACCGCCATCAACACCGCTTCCACACTTGTCCGATTTGCCCTCCTGTTTCAACACCATACGTCGCCATTTCGCACGCGCATTCTGGAACCACACCTGCAAAACAAAAGACGGGAAATCATCGATTAGATCGAATATTATTGTAATATGATGGATTTCCGGTTTTATTTTTATGTCTCTGTTCATAACGTTTTAAAAAATTATTGACATTTAAAAATTAGGGGTTGATTTTCACTTCCTTCTTTATGTGTATGTGCTTATTGATGACGAGGCGGAAAATCGTTTTCTCTAAGGGTCAAATTTGCTCCTAAACAAATAGAAACATATCGAATAATAATGGGTTATTAACTTATTTTAGTGCTGAAACGAAATTTTGGTTCAATGTATGTTCTTTAAGGAATAAGAAATTCTCTATCTCATTCAAAAGTATATTTTACATCGACAACTATTTAATCGCAGTACAGCATCCTAAATGGGCATACGTACACAATAGAATTAATAAAAGAATATTGAATAAATAGTATACATTAAATTTTAAAGAAAGTCAACTTATTGAATCAATAAATAATAAAATCAATGAAAAACAGCGTGTGAAAAAATTACATAAAATAACTTGAATTTTGCTGTTGAGTCAATAGCGTAGCAATTAAATATTAGTAATTTAATTCAACATATATACATATGAGGCATTTTACGTGTAATGTCCTAAGTTGAAATTTCAACTTCTTGAAAAAAATTGAAACTCGGGGAATTTGTTGTTCTATCAAGTACAAATGTGCCCCAAAAAATATTTTTGACTTTTTCGAAAATTTGAAGGGAGTAGAGGGGGGCCAATTTAACCAATTTTGCTAACACCGGTTACTTTGCGAATTTTTTCTGAACATACTTTTAATGGGAAAAATTTTTCAGAATATGTTTTGGAAAGGTTTTTTCGTCCTCTTTTCAATGGTGAATTTTATTTTTTAATATTTTAAAAATTTATGCCAATTTTTGATAATTAATATTTAAATTTCAATTTCCCAAAAAAAGGTTCGTTTTATTTGAAAATAAATTATTGCAAACGAAAGCTGAGGTTTTTTCCTATGCGCATGTAAATTTTCAGAATGCCCTTTTTTATTGTTTTTGAGTTATTAAATTTCAAAGAATAAATTGCTGCGCGCAGTGTCGCGGGCACCTCGCATCACCCTGTGTACCACGCGGCTCAGTGTCACCGCAACGCTGCGCGCAGCAATTTATTCTTTGAAATTTAATAACTCAAAAACAATAAAAAAGGGCATTCTGAAAATTTACATGCGTATAGGAAAAAACCTCAGCTTTCGTTTGCAATAATTTATTTTCAAATAAAACGGACCCTTTTTTGGGAAATTTAAATTTAAATATTAATTATCAAAAATTGGGATAAATTTTTAAAATATTAAAAAATAAAATTCACCATTGAAAAGAGGACGAAAAAACCTTTCCAAAACATATTCTGAAAAATTTTTCCCATTAAAAGTACGTTCAGAAAAAATTCGCAAAGTAACCGGTGTTAGCAAAATTGGTTAAATTGGCCCCCCTCTACCCCCTTCAAATTTTCGAAAAAGTCAAAAATATTTTCTGGGGCACATTTCTACTTGATAGAACAACAAATTCCCCGAGTTTCAATTTTTTTCAAGAAGTTGAAATTTCAACTTAGGACATTACACGTAAAATGCCTCATATGTGATGCGACACGAGAAAAGGGACCTATCGCCTCAAAAGAGAATTTTACAGGGGGAGCGTTTAAAGTGACAGCATGAGCAGAAAATCCGTGTATTTACACGGACACGTTCAACTTTCGGGCTTTATATTATTAAAACTATTTCAGATTTTTAACTTCTGATTTTTTTACGTGAAAGAGCCAATATAAATCTATCGAATAGCATCGAAATCTGAAAATGGATTTTTTTAACAATAGGTCCCTTTTCTCGTGTCGCGTTACACACACACACATACATATATATATATATATATATATATATATATATATATATATATATATATATATATATATATACCCTCTATATATATATATATAGGGTAACTTATATGGTACACGGAGAGAAATTCTGTTTTAATATTTCGTATTATTATATTAGTATTTAGTAAAAACCGATTGCAATTTGGGGAAATCGTGCACTTTTATGAATTAATATTTCCATTTTTAAGAAAATTTAAAATCAAATTATTACATATATTAAAAATTATGACCAGCCTAGTAGCTGACTTTCGGCTGTCGAAGAGTGATTACGAAACTGTCCGAGATTAGCCGAACATTTTAGTCGAGCAGTTCCAAAATTATCCGAGCCAAACTTCATGGCAATTCAGATATTTAAGTTTAATTTCTCTTTAAATATAAATAAGTAACATTTTACGATTAGATTAGTGGAAACGTCTATTTATTAGTAAAATCTGCTAATTCAAAAGCAAAAAGTCAGTTGCCAATTCAAATTAGTAAATATTTTTACTAATTAATTTAGAGATGAAAAGTTTTTTAATTTTTTGACTGTAACTAAATTTCTGCGAAGGAATTTATCTATTACTTTGAAAAATAATATTAAATTCCTGTGACGAATTTTAATAATATATTTCTTTTTAAATAATTGGACTTTTTTGTAAAATTTTATTGAAATAGTAGATATTAAAAATAATTGAATTTTGATAAATTATTGAAATCAATTAAATTTCTACAAACAATTTTAATAAAATTGTATTAAAAATAATTGAAATTCTGTGATGAGTTTTATTATTTTTAAAAATGGTTTTACTACTTTGAAAATAATTTAATTTTTGCAATCATTTGTAACTTCTTCAAAATTCACTTTCTTTTAGAGTTTTTAACTAAACTAGTTCATTGGAAGATATTAAAAAATGCTGCATTTTATATAAAATGCATAAAAATTTTTATGCTAATAAATTAAATTATTAATTTTTTTTAGTAACGTGAAATTGGATATAACTTTAATAGAAAACAGTTTCCAGAAACAAACAATTTTAAAAACAGTATTATGAGAAACTTTTCTCAATAAAATTTTGACCCAGCATACAAAATTATTTATTTATAACTTAAAATAAATTAAGAACTTTGTTAAACAAAATATTGAGAAAATATTATTTTCTCGCAAGTTCCGAAAATTTCTCGAGTTTAGTATATAAGGAAGTTGAGAACTGTATCTCCCAATGTATAGCGTGCGTGCGACATTTTGCTTTTTTTGTATCAGTTAAGTTTATATGTATGCGTTTTTAGGTTTTAACATATATCTCCGAAATTGTATATAGTTTGTGTTTATATGCATAGTATAGTGCTTGCGTTCACTCATTTGTGTGTATGTGTGTGTGAAATACTCTCGAAACGCTTATTCTATCCTTCTCGTTCTTACGTCTTTTTATTATTTAATTCTATCCTTTTCGACTCACTCATAATTTTTAGTATTGTCTATATTAAAGGTATTCTTTCGATACTTTCCCGGACTATAATTTTAATATAGTCAGTTTTAAAGATTATAATTCTTTTACTAATTTTTCTGAAATATATAAAGAGCTACCTACTAATATGCACAATATTAATTTTTAAAATAAAACACGATTTCTCTAATATGAAAAAGAATATATTGAATTCTATTACCAATTTTAACAAATATTAATACAGAATCTCTCTCCGCGTAGGAGAAAACCAGTATAAATAAAAAGTTACTGTAAAATTTAGACATGATACAAATTACTAATTCATAGAATATAAGTTAATAGGCGCTGTTGCATATTAGTCATTAAAAAGGATATATTGTATTATCACATTCAAGGAAGTTGAAAGTCTTTTACTTCTTTCTGTAAGAAGGGCAAAGTAGCCTATAAAACTTGTTTTCTTTTTCTTTTCCATTATCCAAACACTTGATATTATTCACAATATCTCCGTGCTTCTTTAAGAGATTCTGGAGCCTCAGAGTATGGGAACGGAAGAGAAGGGACGGTTATAGAGATTCTAAACCGAGAAAACCTCAAGGGGTTGCTATATGGAGTTATATGTATATAGCAGAATGGACTAAGAGAGAGAATGGAAAAAGACGACTATTATATTCGACGCAGTGTATGAAAGAGGTTCTTGAGCGCGCCATCTTGCTTGATATTGATCGCGAGACGCGCGAATACTCACTCCGACAGCACGGGAGTTGGTTCGTTTGTTCGTTCTTTCTCTCTTGCTCTTCCTTAGTTCATTTATTCGAGGGGAACCTTCGATTCACTCTTTCCTTCTTTCTTTCATTCTTTTCTCTCTTTGTCGTTCTCTTGGGAGTCTGCGAGGGAGGAGACTATCTTCAAAATGGCGACCCCGCACGATTCGATGCATTACCATCTTTTATTTATCGTCGCAGAACGCCTCGAGCTCTTGACGCAATATACCATTGTCCCTGACGTTCAATACTTATATATAGAGAGACAGTATGCGACTTGACTCTTTTCGGTTCCCTGACTCCTGGCATTGTCTTCTGTAACATGAATCCTCCACTTCATCGCGCAGAAAAAAATCAACTCTTATCCCCTGTTGTCTTCAGCATTCGTTAATAGATTCGACGTTAAGGGTCATGCTACTCTTAATCATCTTTATTATCGTTATTGTGGAAATCGGTCAAGATCATTTACGGATTCCTTAAATGATCTTTTACAACCAAGTACCTAAAATTTATACACAAATATGCAATTTTTAGTTTATTATATGTTATCAATGTTTTTGCACTGGAACCTATGTACAATCCTTGTTCTAATTCCAGCAAAAGATTCTTGCACGATCCTATATGTATTTAGGATATTATGCACTGTTAATAAAGATTGTAAATTTACAACTCTTTCGTACAAAAAGTGTTTAAAATTTACAAAGATTGTATATGAAATAATTTCAAAAACGCACGTTTGAAAGTGTTGTAAATTTCAAACATTTTCATACAGAAAGTGTTTGAAATTTTCAAAAAATTTTGTATAAAATAACTTCAAACACATATGCTTGAAAAGTTTGTAAATTTACATTATTTTTTAATATTAACAGAAATTGGACACTCTTGATTTAATTACTATATGATATTGATTTAAATACAAAATTCTCAATATACTATATAATAAAGATTCCAAATTTATAATGTGTATGGATTTAATTTACTCTTGATTTAATGAATCTACTGATTTAAATACAAAGTATAACGCACTATTGACTCAAAATATAGGGTATAATTAAAGAAATGAGTAGACCAAAATATTGTTTTTAATTAATCTTAAATTAAATTTAAATATTATATATTATCTAATTCTAATAAGCTTTAATTTAAATATTAAGAAGTAAATAATTTAAATTTAAGAAAAAAGTATAATATAAGATTATGTATCCATAAGTATAAAAATTCGAAACAATTTTTAAAGAGGAGGTAATTCAAATATTTCAAAGAGTTTGTAAACAGTATCACTAGTTGTAGGTTATATCCTTCAACTTTCCGTGACATAAAAAGAATGTAAACAATAAATTGAGCGTTCCAATTCTATAACTTGCCCGACGCTTGATTGCACGCAATAATACCAGTTAAGCGGCGGGCGAGTTATAGAGATGCAACGCTCAATTGTTGAGAAATAGGGGAGGGTGGTCCCATACTGACCCCCTTATGTTTCTTAAAGATGGTAATACTTAGAAATTCGTCAATACCGTCTTTCAAACACTGTCACAACACCAACAATTAGGCCACAGGTTTTTATCAATTTGTTTGATTTCATTTTGAGGATTCAAGCAAAATTTGGATTTTGCTATTAGTTAAATTAATGTATATAAGTATATGTATGAAAGTTTCAAAATTTTTCGGCAATTTTTAAAAAATGTAAGAGAGTGTAAAAAATTTTCAAAAAATTTGTATTTTTAAAATTTTTTTTCCAACGTTATCGCGATTGATACAATCTTTGTAAAAATTATTAAAATTTGCAGTTATGTATCATTGATCGTAGAATTTAACCCTCTGCCTTCGCTGACTTATCCTCACTCTAGCACTTTTAAATGTAATTAAACGTAATTTTTATTTTTTACGAATTTAGAGAATATTATATACTATAGCAATCACAGCACTCATTTCTAAACCCTGTGTGGAAACATATACCCAAAGTCGCCCAAGCTGACATTAGGCTTCCCAAAGTTTGAAAAATGAGATAACACAATAATTCAGTTAATTAAATTACTATTTAAATTGTATGCTGGACAAATAAATAAAACAGCGCAACTGTAAAAAGCTCCAAAACAAATTTTTTCTTTAGTGTTCTTGGACAAAGTTTGGGTCAATCCAATTAAGCCCCAACTGGAATTTTTCAAAGTATTCCCAAACTGAAATTTTATTGTATTTTCTGTTATCAATCAATAAAAATTTTGAGAAAAAATATGAAAAATAAAACTTTAGTTATAGTTATGTTGATACTAAATTAATATTCCGCATGGAAATTTTCTCAAATGACAGTCTGGGTTCTTATTTAAGAAAAAATAAGAAAATTAAAAACTGTACTTGATTACATCAATATTTTTAAATAACATGTTCCACGGATAAATAAATTTAATGTAAAGTTCTGCGAGTTAAGGGTATATTCCAGTTCAAAGCAGGATAAAATAAGGCTTTTTTAGTATATATTATTAAAATAACAATGACATTTATTTATATACATTTTTTTTATTTTTACTTAAAAAGGGTGGCAATATACGCCATTTTCGAAAAAGCTCATTTTTGGTGGTAAGATCGATTCTAAACTTTCTAAAACAGATAAAGACAAAAAAGTCACATTCTCTTCGTTAGATATTTTTTTGTTGTGGAAAAAAGTTCTTTTGGTGTGAACCTTAAAAAAGTCGAATTTTCTTCTCTTATAAAAAAGAAGGGAGTTGGAAATTTTCCAATATGGCGGACAATTTTTTTCAAAATCATTGAATTTGTTTGAAAATCGTTACTGGGGATTTTGGAGTCGCTAATTATGAATGTGATATTCGCCATTTTGAATTTTGTAAAAGCGATGTCAGTTTCGTAATCAGCGACTCCAAAAACTCCCGAGTCCTACTAATCTATTTATCCTATTTCGAACCCGATCTCAATAATTTAATTCTTATTTTTATCCAATTTATTAATAATAATTATGAACATGATTTTCTAATTTTGTTTATAACAAATTATCAAATCATATTGAATAATATTTTTCACATATTTCATTCAGTAATTATATGTTTAAATGATACTGAGAGATTATCAAACTTTACTATACACACGCTTCGTTATCATAGTGGTTAGAGCGTTAGTCTATAAGTCCGTAGGTCGTGGGTTCGATTCCCCTCGTGCGCAGTTTTGTTTCTTTCATAGGCGTTTGCGTTATTTCTAGAATTAAGTTAAAGACCGAAACAAAACTTGAAAATCTAATACATCCATTTACTGTAATTACCTATTATTCAATTTTTAAATTACATAAACATTTTTTTTACTTTGTTTATTAAATCCATTGATTATTGTTCGTCGTCATCTTTAATACAGTTCAATTAAAAAAAAATTAAATTAAAAAAAATTTTCAGAAAAGGAAAATACATTTATTATTTATTCTTTTGTTACTAAATTATTAATAATTAACAACTTTATATAACAATACCCAATAACAATAGAATCATTCAATCTGGTCTCAACTGGCATTTCATAACATTAGGAATTAATTGGTTATAACCACATTAGAACCCAACGGACTTTTCCATATACGAGACTTCAATTATTCTCTTTTGATTAAATATTTCACTCATTGTCAGTTGTAAAATGTTCTTTACAAAGAACTTTTTGACATCTTTAGAACCATTTCGACACCTCCCCTTCATATAATGCTTATTGAAAAACAAATGCAAGATGATTCTTATTCACTTTTTGGTGCAAGACAATGCTTATTCGATTTTTCGTGCAATAAAATGCTTATTCAAAATTCTATGCGAAAATGTACATCCTGAAATTAGCTTATTTTATGAATTTTATAAAATTTTCAATTCAGTATAATTTACAATTGCAATTGCCTAAAAAATATTTATTAAAACATGTGATAGGATCCGTGTTTAAAGTTTCTTATAACAATAGACACGTACTGAAATTCTCAGATATTTAATTGCAATTTAATATTAATAGGAAGATTTAGGGTTACATTTATTGTTCTGTCAGTGGCAATTGTTTTGCACACAATCTTGAATAAGCATTTTATTGCACAAAAAATCAAATAAGCATTGTCTTGCACCAAAAAGCGAATAAAAATCATCTTGCATTCGTTTTTCAATAAGTATTATATGAACGGGAGGCGTCGATTTAAGTACGAGAACGAATAAAAAATTCATAACAAAATTCGTATATATTTTATTAGAAATAAGGCGAAAATTAAAATAGGCAAAACCATTGTTGCTATTACATTGTAAATTTAGATAATAATAATAATCAATTCTTCATTTGTTTATTTTAATGTTCAGAAAAAGGCCCTAAAGTGTATTTAAATGAAGTCAAAATAATTTAACAGTTCATTATAGACTGTTGACTTTTTTTTAAATTTCTCTGAGAATTTGACATCTTATTGATTACCTTGAGATTTCCCCCCAAGAAAATAAAGGTCGCTTTCATACCACCCATTTTGAGAAAGTTCCATTACACACAAAAATTTTTACTAAGGTAAAGACACATTTTTGGCACATTTTCAGCCTTTGCACTTCAGGAGGTCGGTATGGGATCATCCTCCCCTAATGAATACCTATAGATTACGCATTTATAAGCACAATTCTTCATATTTTTCATGAGTCTAAAAAAATTAATAAATTATTTTATTTATTTAATATTTTTATGCTAGGTATGCATATCAAAATAAGATTATCTTTAATGATTTTTATTTTAATTTTTTATGATTAAAGTTGATTCAATGTATTATTTAAAATTGTTGGTTACATAAATACTGCTCTTAATTTCATATTATAAAAATGTTATAATATCAACCTCCTATTTTTACATTTCTTCATATATGTAATTTTAAATTTATTTGAATTTTTTGAAATGATTAATTTTATTAGATTTTTTAAGAACAGATCTCAGTTTATATAAACATTTTTATTTTTAGGTTCTATATACTATAATATATTTAAAAACGGTGTCTATACCAACCAGCAATTTTATATGAATGGGAAAAAGTAAGAGTCAGTTACCATTAACGATGTATTTCATTTGGAAAATATTACTATTTAAATCAGTAAATGACTTTTTTTGTCAAATACTATTTTTAACTAATTCAAATTAACGGTGTTCGATGGTCTCTTAAATTTCTCGGTAATATGCGACTAACAGTTATCACCTAACAAATACGGCACTGGTCGGTTTAAATGACGTAAAATTGGTTAACATTCATTTACCAACAAATTTCTGCATGAATTAACAAAATCTTTTCAATTCAGATAATTAAAAATATTTTTGACAAATGTACGTTGTCAGATTTTGTAAAAAGTGCTTGTTTGCAAAGAAACACTAGTTCGAAAACGGTTGTTTACCAATGTCACGTGATTTCAAACAGGCAGTGCCGTTTTTCTTGGGCGATAAAAAAAATTTTAGAGACCGTCGAACACTCTTAAGAGAACAGTATTTGTCAAATTGCTGTACTTTATGCGTACTTTATTCAATTGAGGGCGTGGATACAATATGTGCCGCTACGCGTGGTTACAAGGGATAGCATTAGTGAGGTTCAAATTTAGAGAACAGTATAAAAATCTATAAAAAATTGTAATAAAAAGTATTTTTTTAAAAACAAATTTTTTTCATTTATACTTCTGCCCTATTGGCCTTACGCTCTCGACAAGAGTCCCTGCTGATACTTTTTTGGATTAAGCATAACCATTCTACAAATTATTCAAATATTTTTATTTAAACCTAATGCGCGCCTACAGTGCGACTTTCGAAGATAGGAGTACTCGAATTGTGTCTGGACCACCCGTAATTGGGTTTTCTTGCCAGAGAAGAGGGAAACTGTAGAAAAACCTCTTCTGAGTACAACCGGTTTATCGACAGTCTAGTTTCGGCGGTAGGCATCGGACAATAATCGACAATGCACACCGTCGCACCTAGACGTCAAACCTCCCGCTCGGAATATCTCACCTGTCGGAAAAAATCCCAGGCTGACGGAGGGCGCGAACCTCGCTCGCACCACCCGCAAAGCCAAATCTTAAAAAATCATAAGGATTCGTCTTTAAGATTCCGAACTTCGAACTCAGGAACCAGGTACATGGTGGGGAAAGGTCCCTCATGGGACGGAATGGATGATCGTCCAGGTCACACCTTATACTTCGACGAACAATTTTGAAGACACTTGAGATTTGCCTTCTGTCAGATTGACTATATATATATATATATATATATATATATATCAGTGCGTCGACGGAAATATCGCGCTGCAGCGCTTTTAACCCAACAGCCGTAACGTCGTTCAGAGCGCCACTAATTGGGAGAAGAATATACATACTTCGGGGTCGCGCCCGTGAATATTTTTATCCAGTCGTCTCTTCAAAAAGGAAAAAAAATGTTTTGAAAAGAAAAACATCGAAGTAACGTTCCCGCGGTCTATCTTCCTGACTAGTTTCTTTTTTTTCATTTTTTCTCATTCTCTTTCATCATTACCGTCTAAGTGACGCGCAACCAGCCAATTTATCACAAGTAAAATTTCAATGCCACTGCAACCCTTCTTTGGCAAAACTAGTTTAATAATGCTTAACCCTCAAATTAAAATAGCATCAACAATTCTTTAAATAGACTATTTTTTAAGAAGAAAATATTTTTCATTTTCAAAAACATATTTTAAAAATAACAAAAAGTTTTCGAAATATTAAAATATTGTGTTATTATATATTAAAATATTATGACATAATGTAAGTCAATGATTATAAAAATCATTGACAAAATTAAAAATCATTATAAAATCTGAAAGAAAAAACCTAACTTTCATTTCAATCAAAATGTTTACAATCTATCCACTGATGAATAATGCTGTACAATTAAAATTTTATCTTGTAATAAATTAATTAACAAGATCTGCAATAAACATTAAATCATTAGAGTTATAAAGTAATATTATTCTTTAACTGGCGACTAATTTCAATATTGCAACACATTTTATATACACAGCACACGAAAATATATATATATATATATATATATATATATATATATATATATATATATACAATATATATATATATATATATATATATATATATATATATATATATATATATATATATATATATATATATATATATATATATTGGTTGCCTCACTTGCAATGCTGCTAATAAAAATAATTATTTAATTTCCTTTATAATATTCTAATGAAATGTAAATAGCAATCGATTATAAGTAATATCAAATAATTAACCTCAAAGTTGTTTTAAATAATTAATATTTAGCATAAATTATCATAATGTTCGAAAATATTAATATTCTTTTTCCTCATCAATATATCATATTAAAATAAAAACTAAATATTAATAAATTTTTTTAAATACAAAAACGAATAATCTTAGAATAGAATAATTTAATAAAAATGATATTTAAAATTCATTGGTATCGTCGGCTTGGTGGAAAACTGTACCATTTCGGTAAAGGTTTTTAAAACATACCATTTCGAGAAAAAAAGTTTTTTGTCTTTTTTCCAAGTTTGTCAACACTGCTGCTAGACATAAAATAATAAGGTTATGTATTTTTAAAAAAGGTATCTTAAAATAATATACTCTTGTTCATCTTTTAAATGTATAAATTCAAAATTCCTTATAATTTAAATTAATTGCTTGTTAAGCATTAGAAATTCTTTAGTGCAACGCTTTTATAGATCTTCATCGAAATGGTACGTTCTCCAGTAGCACAAAATGTTCCACCAGCATTGTCAACATTGAGGCAAACATTGGTAATGTTGAGACAATGTTCTCAATATTGCTGTAATATAACGTGCTACTGGAGTTTTATAACAAACTTTTGAAATGGTGTAGTTTATAACGAATTCTTGAAATGGTACAGTTTTCCACCAAGCCGACGGTATATCTATACCCCTCAGGGCATGAAAACTTTATTGTTCTAGAAACGTTTCTAAAACGTTTTTGGAACGTTTCATGTCCACCACATAACGTCTTAAAAACGTTTTATGTTCTAAAAACGTTTTTAGAACAATGGACGTTCTTAAGCTAATGTGTAGCGGTCATGTAACATTCTAAAGACGTTTTAGAAACGTTTCTAGAACAAACACGTTTCCGTGCCCAGAGGGATCTACCTGAAAATTAAATTTATAAAATATTTAGAAGAATAAACGATATTTAACCCATTAACTTCCAAATGTATACAATTCCTTGTCAGAAAGTTTGACACTATATTTTTATGTTAAAACTCTACAGAAAAAACTCTGCAATAGTCATTTTTATTTTTTTTAATTTCAGCACGGGTATTCGTATTGTAACTCATCCTAATATCTGGTCAAAAATATATGAGTAGAGTTCAAAAAGTCTGCTTTCGCGCATAGCGAATGTCCTGAGATAAATATTGTATCTGATAAAATTATTTGTAAACCCTCTTCAATGATTATAGTAACAGTATATGAGGCATTCCATGTCAAGTGATCCAGGTGGAGAAAAATTTTTCTCCAATCGTAGCAAAACTTGGGGCTTTTGTAGTACTAATAGATAGTAATTTTTCGTAAAAATATTTTTTTACCAAGTCCAATATTTTCCGAGGGGGTTAAATTGTTGTGTTTTTCAGTACATTGCTTATTTCGATAATTTTTTACTCTTAAACTATTAAACATAAAAATTTGGCAAGGTACATTTTGGAAAGGTTTTTTCATGCTCTTTCGATTGAAAATAAGCATTAAAAAAAACTTTTTTTTACCAAAAAAATCAAAATTGAAAATAAATTTTAATTTTTGGGAGGGAAAGATCCCTTTTTTTGAAATGAAAGCTGAGGTTTTTTCCTAAAAGGACATATAAATGAAAAAGCGGAACAAGAATGTTTAAACATTGAAAAAATGAATTTTCTCGTAAACAGCTAAAAACCGGGTTTATAGAGCGCTCCGGTGAGTAGAAACCTCTCTTTTTCAATGTTTAAACATTCTTGTCCCACTTTTTCATTTATATGTCCTTTTAGAAAAAAACCTCAGCTTTCGTTTTAAAAAAAGGGACCTTTCTCTCCCAAAAAACGAAATTTATTTTTAATTTTTATTTTTTTGGTAAAAAAAATTTTTTTTAATGCTTATTTTCAATCGAAAGAGCATTAAAAAACCTTTCCAAAATGTACATTGCCAAATTTTTAAGTTTAATAGTTTAAGAGTAAAAAATTATCGAAATAAGCATTACACCGCAAGACTCCTGGATCACTTGGCACGAAATGCCTCATATATACAACCTGCAATTGCGACTCACAGGAGATTTTAATACTCCCTCTAACACGATAATTCTAGTATATTAGAAAAGGGCTATCACTTTACATAATTTTTCTTAATTGTTAGACTAGATTCATTTTAACTTCACTCCGAATTATTACAATTACTAGATTTAGTACATAGGAATGAAGATAGTTTTTGTACGTCTATACCTCATTCCCTCGTTCTAGAAGACAAGCACTGCCTAACGCTCTCTATTATTCTGTTTTTGAAGTATACTCTCCTCATTATCAGTCAATTTCTAATTTTAATGCTATGAACTATAAAATAGTTTTTGAATTTCGGCGGGGCGACTTTTCAGATTTATACGTCCACCCTGCTGAAATTGATTGGTCGAATTTATATGATGTGTGCGACATGAATGATGCATGTGAATTTTTTTCTAATAAAGTTATTCGAATCTTTTTACAATTTATAATTAATCTACTCTAATTTAAATGTTTACGAACATTATAGTAAAATGGTCTCTGATGCGTCAAAGGCCATGGGATTTTTTATCCGTAGCACCAAAGATTTCAAACAACTATAAGTATCGTCATTACTTTGTTTAAGTTATCAAAGGTATCTTCTTTGTAATCGGAGCTAAAAGTTTGTTACCTCGTAATGCTATTGAACGCATTATACTTTCCCCCTTAAGGTCTTATACTTTTAGCCCAACTTGTACTTACTGCCACAAATACAGTCGTCTATGTACCAAATTGCAGTGGTGCTTTTGCTTCTTTTTCAAAGACTTTTTACTGTTTTGAATTCTTGCAATAGAGTTAGATATTCTTTTATCGTGTAATCTAAGAGGTCAACGCAACCGAATTGACAATACTTTGAACTCACACATAATGTTATGTGCTGCAAAAGAATAATAAGTCGCAAATGTTTCGAATCTTCCGGTACTAAATGATCAATCATCATTGATCAATTTCGAATTAAACACATCATTTCACTTGCTGACATTAGTGACAGTAGTGACGTGATCACACACACAGGTGTGTAATAATAGTGGTACGGATTACTACTTTTCCGGGTAAAAAGTTCGCTCTACAATAGTAAAAGTTGCTTCTTGCAGAAGCAATCTTTATTTTCCGTATTATTAATTATTAGAATTTTTACGAGTAATATTCACATTATATCGAATATAAAAAGTAATACAAACTTTAATAAAATTTACAATGACGATGTAAAAATTCAAACTCTTAAAGCAATTTTCAAAAGTGACTACTGTAATAATTACTATTAGTAATTTTTACTACCAGAAATAGTAATATTCACTTCATGCAAATAGTACATTTTACAATGAATAGTAATTTTTAATATAAAAGTAGAATTATTACTATTCCATAGGAACTTTTACTAGAAACTCAACACCATTTTTCTCCGTGTAGGTATATTATATATTATAGTTAATTTTAGGAATTTCTATTTTATATTAATGAAAGCAACTTCAAACATGTATTTCATAAAATTTATCTCACTAATGGTTCGACAGAACCGCAAGAAACATAATTACTAAAAAAATAAATTAATAAATAAATAATTCCTGGTTGTAATATCATTAAGGGCTCAATTTTTTTTAGCTTAATGTTCAAAAGCCAATAACTTTTTCCCTTATGAATGGATTTAAAAGTTCTATAAGTATGTTTGTGTACAGAATTGCCTAAAATTCAAAAAATAATACTGAGTATTTTCAAAAATCGAGTTTTGTTAAAATTTTTTCTTCAATTCCTTTATAATTTTTTACCGCGATTATCCCCTTTAATTTTTTTTAAACTATCCAAAAAGTTCCTCTTTTATAAGCTTTTTACTCCTCCCCCACCGATAAGGTAATTTTGGGACAGTATGGTGTGTTCAAATATTGCAGATGAATGTGCACCGTCGGGCAATTCTCTATTTTGAATTAAATGTCCTCCTGCTGTCTACAATAATTTTGTCATTCTTAAACTTATAGTCTAAAATGAATTTTTATTTATAATATCATTTCCATGTGAACAAAATCGCAAAACTTAATAGATTTCTAAAAAGTTTAAATTCTCTGATCACGAATACAAAGTCAATTGTTTGAAAATTTGTTTCTCGAGGGTATTCAGAGTTGGTGATTACAAATCCAAAGTCAGATTTGGAAAATTCAAAATGGAAAATAAAATATGTCAGACAACATGATTAAAAAATTGAGAACAAAATAATATTTCGAAACAGAATTGTTTTTCATATAGGCGTTTTACTTTTCAATATTTCATGAACGGGAGGCATTGAAATGTTGAATCTGGTGATAAATAAGCAAAGTTTATAAATCAAGATTGTAAACTAAATAGCCAAAAGAAATCGGGCAAAAAGTATTATGTTAAAAGTAAACTTCTGACTTGCTCCCGTCTATTATTTTCATGTGTATTTTTTCATCTTCCGTCTATACATTGTGCGCCCTACTGTGTACTCGCATAACTTTAGATTAAGTTATGTGGTCCCCGGCATTTCAGACCAAGTTTTATAATTGAGTCTCCTACTCCACTACATTTCTAGCTCATAAATTGTATTTTGCGCTGTAAATTATAGTTCTGCTGTATAAGATCTAAGCCGTGTATAGTTAATAAATCATGCCTGTAACCAAGTCGTATGGTCGAGCGTAAATATTTTATATATATATATATATATATATATATATATATATATATATATATATATATATATATATATATATATATATATATATATATATATATATAAAGTATTTCTCGTTGCGGAATTAGTCGATGAAAGGTACACTGACAGCAGTTGAAATGTCACCTCGCTTATATGGATGATGAAAAAATAAAAAAAGGAAAAAAAGACAATTATTTTTTAACAGTAAAACAGTACACGTTTTTCTTCAATATACAGTAGGATCTTCCAATAGTACAGTTCTAAATAGTGCAGTCATTAGTGAGTTAAGTAGACGAGGGGTTCCGGGAGGCAAAGGGAAAGGGAATCTGTGACGTCAAATACAATACACGGACCTGAAATATTTTGGTTTATGCACTCTTCCAACAGTCTAATATTCCTGACGACTGCATTATTCAAAGATCTTACTGTATATAGATTTACTCTCTATAAATACGAATCAGTTAATAATAACTGATTTGGAAGCAAAAAGTCAGTAACTAATTAAATAGTAATATTTCTACTAACAAATAGTTAAAAATTACTGATGTTTCAGTAAAGAATTTTTTTGACTGATTCAAATAGTCAAGTTTAACCCTCTATTCGTCGCATCTATTTTTGTAACGCAATCCGTCACAGATGAGCAAATGTCTCACCCAGTGGCACAAAAATCACCTTACGTTTTAACCCCTTCGCAGCCGAGACCAAAATCTCATTTCAAAGCTAATATTTCCTACTTCCATCACATAAACAATGAAGACCATTTTTTTAAATATATTATTTTGACATTATGATAGTAAGAAATATTAGTTTTGAAATAAGACATTAACGAACTTTTTATTTTTACCAGAACTTAAAATAAATAACTTTTTGTAATGAATTTATTTGCTGTATAGGGTATAGGCAAATTCGACTTGCCGCGCTATTGTACACATCATAATCAATTCACAAATAAGATAAATAAATGTACATATAATATTTGTTAAAAAGGGTGCTCACCTGTAATACCCTCTTTGGCAAGCCTGTTTTCTGTGAAAGCTGTTTCAAATCTTTTGCATCGGGATTGTGATTGATAGCAAAATAACTTTTCATCGTTCGAAGTTGATGATGCTTAAAACTCGTTCTCATTCGCTTCGTGCGACTATTTGAACCTGGCATTCCTGGAGTTCCGGGCCCGCCCCTTCCGAAAGGCATGTCTATGTAATCCGAATTGAGATCTGCAAACAAAAAAGAACAGGTTGTTTTCATTAAAATGATGATAATGATAATACCACCTCTCACAAGGATTTTCACTCAAGTTTTCAAGAAGTCGTATATGAATTAACTAAATTAGTTGTTCACTGACACTAATTTTTTTCTAAAAATGTTTGTATATATTAAAAGAAATTCCATAATGCTCTACGACTTTTGTGACAAGAGTTATATAACATATATGTTCGTATTTATTATTCCTTTCTTATCAGTAAGATCGTTTCCTACTTTTTACATTTATTGAAAATGTAGCTTAATGCTATATCGCGGACCAGATTCGAATCCGATTCGCGCTGTTATTTATGAATGGCGTGGGCGTCGAGCGTTTGCCACTGAACCCCGATAAAATTTGTCCCAACGACATAAATTCACGAATCCTGATCCAACAAAGCGTTCTTGTTTTGCGTGGGTAGAGAGTTTCGTGGACCAAAAACTTGATGTAGACCAGAAACCGTGGGAAAACAATGACTGACCCTTAGTTCGAAATATGTTTTTCGGTTACATCCTCACCAAATTCTTATGCCATCATCGTTTTTAATCTTCCTCTCCTTTCTATAGCACTCTTTTTTTCTTTCTCTTCATCTGAGACACCTTTACCCATATGAGCGGGACAGACTTGCGTGTCTCGAAAAAAACCGAAAGGTGTGATGGAGTCACTGATAATTTTCAGATTCATGAATAGGGTCCATAAACAAGAAATGACTGAAATGATGTCCTACACACAAATTATTGTTTCGAAACTGATTCTCCATGTTATTAACGACAGGTTCATTATAATGATCCCACAATGCGATGAATGGTACATGATAAATATAAATAAAGATTGAACGATGATCATAAAGTTGACATTCGGTGATTTCATTCTGACTAGATAATAAGTTGAATCAGATTATATTAGGAAACTAAACAGTTTTTCTATACAATTTTACTATTAATCTCTACCGAGGGATTAATTTTAGTCTGCGTATTTTTTTACAGTGCTATTATTTTTAATATGGAGTGAAATGTAGAAAAACAATATTGCTTTTATTTCAGCCTTCTAGAAAATCTGTCCGGTTCTATTGAGAAAAATAGATTGTACAATTTTGATGGTTAAAAGAAGTTGTTAATCGATACCATCATTATGCTACTAGGTAATGTGAAAGATGTTACAAAAATTTTTTTATGTTACCCCACTGCAGTCACGATGTTACTCAGTACAATCTAGTTAGTTGTCTGTATTTTTAACATCAAAGATGCTACTATCTCTGAACAATCATCATTGGATGCCTATAAAATGTTACATCTTAATTTAAGACTTCTTTTCTGCCCAAAAGTATAATTTTCTTTTCACAGTTTATAGGTAAACACAACTTATGGAAACTTCTAGAAACTATTAATACAATTAAACGTAAATACTGTCAACGATATAAGCAATATTTGACTGTAACTACAAAACAAAAAAAATGACAGTAATAGATGTTATACATAGATGGTAAAATTACGACGTGATAATGTATGCTGTTAATGACTCTTACTATTTATTATCAGTATACATTATTAGCGTTTAGAATTCTGAAGTCTCTCTCTCTCACACACACACTTCTTCCTCAACATAGGGTGCGTGTTTAAAAATAATATATACGGGAACACAAAATTCTTGAACAAAATTTAAGACCCTTATATCTTTCAGCATTTACAGCACAATTGCCCGTTGAAATAAAATTATATTATTTATTTATATACATATATAAACATAAATACATACGCATAAAGGAATATGGATCCCCAAGTGTTTATTGCGATAAGCAAGTACTCTATTGATGAAACAAATCGACGCCTCCTGTCGAGATAATATTGTTTCAAACGTCAGTTCAGTATGAATCTATCTCAAAAGCAAATGCAAGATAAAGTTAACACATAAATTAATACGAGACAATTTTATTTCATTCTTCAATGAAGATAATGCTATCTCAAGATCCAATGCAAGAAAATGACAACTAAAGGTATAGCATGAAATATATAATTCCCTCTCGAAATATGTGTAACTAATTATAACTATTTCATTTCAATTAATATATTTAAATACTTTTTAATTAAGAGTACATGGAATAAATTTTAATCGAATTTTTACTTATATAACCTAGATTGAAAATAAACATGTTTTACAATTGCATACAAAATTGACCTTAATTTTGAGGATAGCGAAAATTGTTTGTCAAATTTTGACGTTTAGGTCAAAACTACTCTTAAAATTGACATGACATTTGAGCGTAGCGGGAATTGTTGGTCAAATTTTAATGTTTAGGTCAAAACTTCCCTCAAAATTGACCTAAATTTTGAGAGGAGAAACTACAGGTCATCTCTTAATCTGTAGATCAATAAATCTTGAAACAGCGGCGGCGGCGTTGGCGGATATATATATATATATATATATATATATATATATATATATATATATATATATATATATATATATATATATATAGGGGAAAGTGGTCTTATGTCGGCACCCCCCTTTTTTTGCAAAAATGGCGCACATGTCGATTAAATAATTTTGTGATTTGACATGTTAATAGACACTGACATAATTTATGCACAAAATTTCTATTCTTGTTTAATCTACTCATCGTGAGCACGTTTTTATTTTTTTCCACAAACTGAATATCAATTTCGTCCTTTACACGGAAGTAGCTGCAAGTAAGTAAATATTTTGAAAATTCCAAATAAGTGAGTGTTCTGGTTTCTTCATTTAATGTTGTAACTGATGGGTTATGTTAATTTTTTAATTAAAATTTTGTTGTTTGTGTAATGATGTAAAATTTGTATACATTGGTGATGGTCCTGAGTCGGCACTAAACAGGTGGCCCTTAGTCGGCACCTTTTTGTTTATTTTTTTTATGTTTTGACTTAGTTTTGTTTTTATATTTTTATTAGCTCTATAGCTAATTGTCTCTTTTTAATTAATTTTTTTTCAATTTTCAACATTATCATAAAAAAATATTCTGCTTTTTTATAGTAGGGGAGACCGGGGCGTAATGGATCACTTTTCACTTTTTGTTGCTTAAATTCGTCATTCTTGCTTTAATAAAAAGTTCATCACGTGGAAAACTTAGCCTAACATCTGAGCTTTCAATTTAAAAAAAGTGCGCCCTAATATCACTTATACCTTCTTTTCTACAAGAATGTTTTTAGAGAAATGCTAGGTGAGAAATTTCGCCTAGGGCCGGGACGTAATGGATTACTACCCGGGGTGTAATGGATCATCAATGAAATTATAATTTAGATCATCAAATATTATTACGGCATTAACAATTTTGGTTTCTATTGTATATTTATAACAAAAAATATTAAAAATGGAACATATTTAATTTAAGCTTTAAACATTTTCATGCAATTTTCAAATTTTTAAAAGTTGTAGCGAAATGCAAAATTTATTTCCTTAAAAAATCTATTCTCCAGACTCCAGTTATTTTTTTTATAAAAGATTATTGATGGTACTTATTAATATATAAATTACAAGAAAGTAAACTCGACAGGATTATTTTATTAATATTCTAAATATAATAGGTTTATTTTTCTTAATAAAATAAGCAAAGTGATCCATTATTAATTAAAATTTTGTTATTTTTTATTAATACCATAAGTATTATACAAAAATTGTCAATTGTTCTTTAAGAACAAATGTCTAAAAAACTTAAAACCTGATGTAAAAAAATTTTTTACAAGTAATTTTGAAAAAGATATAACAAAAAATCTAAAATTTAAAAATTTACTTTCAAGCGTCAAAGTCACTTTTTCTACCTTTTTTTGACAATAATGAATAAATAACAATGAAACTTGGCACAAACTTACGGTGTACCAAGTACATTATTGTGATCAAAAACCGAAATTAATCCGATTTATCACTTTTGAATAAATTCAAGTTTATTACGCCCCGGTCTCCCCTATAGTAATAAACCAATGCATTAATTCGTAAACAAAAATAGCCAAATAGTGCATAATTTATTCTCATAAAGACCTAAATGCTTTAAATATATTTATTTCAGCTTAAACGTAAACATTATGGTCTTTTTTCTTATATATTCAAGCAAAGAAAAAGGTGCCGACTTAGGAACACTATTTTATCTTTATGAAATTGACAAAATGCACCTTTTCACTCTTCATTGCATTAAGATTACAAAAGCCATTCGATATCGTTCTAACTAACATATACTTGTAGGAAACGATCGCTGAACACATAACTTAAAACTCACCAAAGTCAATAAATTAACTTTTCTTATTATTTTCATCCAAATACCTTAGTATGCCGACTAAGGACCACTCTCCCCTATATATAATGGTGTTAAATAAATTTTCCCATGTAGGATCCAGTTTGAAATATTTATTATTGAAAAATAATAATAATAATGATAGTTGACGACGTTTTGACGCCTCATCGGCCGCCATCATCAGGGCAGTACAATAATAATAATTTTTTCATTTATCAAAAAAGAAGAAATCTACAATGATAAAAATAACAAAAAATAATAATAATGAAATAAATAAATAAGTATATATATATATATATATATATATATATATATATATATATACATGTGAAACCAGTTTTAAATTATAAATATACGTATAATACTTAGATTTCTTCACTTTGCGCGACTGGTTTTCTTTTCGTAAGCAAAAAATAAATTATTATAAATATACATAAATATGATTGCAAAATTAAAAATTTTATTTTTCATGAAATAATTAGCAAAGCCAAGATAATTTTTTATTACGTAGATAGATTTGACAGATGAGTTGTCCTCTACAGATATATTTGATTCAAAGAATATTAAGAAAAGAGATATTCTTAAATAGATTTCAGTAGGAAGAAGAGATGAATTAAATTTCCCGAAATTATTTATTTAAAAAAAATAAAAACAAAAGCATAATAGATTAATTAGAAGAAACTTGTTTTAATTCGACGAGTTTTGGATCAATACTATATAGAAAGTTTAAAGCGCAATTTATTGCTTTATTTTATATATATATATATATATATATATATATATATATATATATATATATATATATATATATATCCCTATTAATATAAAATCATATCGCCGCCGCCGCTGTTTCAGAAAGTTCTAAGGGCGCCCTATCCCAAAGGGTCCGTCAAAACTTACGTCAAATTTGACCTATTTTTTTACCTATAGGTCAAAAAGAGGACAAATAACGGCCTCACATTACCTAAAAAATAATGTCAAAATTGACCTATTTTTTGACCTATAGGTCAAAAACATATGTCAAAATTGACCTATTTTTTGACCTATGTCAAAAAGAGGATAAAAAACTAATAAAAATACATGTTTAATATTTACCTATTTTTTTGAGCTACGGGTTTTAAAAGGGGCCTTAATGTGGGCCTTCACATTACGTTAAAATTTGATCTGTGTTTTACCAACAGGTCAGAGCTTGCCCCCTCAAATAGAAGCGCGAAATAGGACGTCAAATAGCCTATTCAAAAGAACATTTTTTTACTTGCAGGCTGGTATGTTACTTCAAAATTGATGACAAAGATTGAAAATTTGAGAATGGCTAATATCATAAGATCGCATTTTACAATCTTTATATTATCCATAAATAGAAGTAAATATAAATCTGGGAGTTGGCACGCGAAGCGCGCAGGAGGGCGGAGCGCCCTAGTATATATTATATGGGACTATCCACGTCAAGCGGATCACTGCTCTGTACATAAATGTATGGTGTGAATTTAAACGTATAAGAGCTTAAAATTTTCGTCTTTAAGTCCTTTATCAAATAAAAGTGGGCCTTTTTTAAAATCCAATATGGCGGCCAACCTGTAGTACAAAAACTGTTAAAAACCAGAAAATGTTAAACAAAACCAGCAATAAAAATGCAATTAATAACCAAATATGTGTTCTATTGATTACTGAGATTGCTAGAGATGTCTCATGTGATAATATAACGGAAATTTATTAAAATTAAAAATGGCGGTTAAATTTTTATAAAAGCTTTCTTCACTTGAAAGTTGTTACTAAGGGGTTTTAAGAGTCGCTAACTTCGAATCTGATGTCAGTTTTAAAAAATTCCAAATGGCAGATTCAATATGACAGTTAGAAAAATTCATAAATTTGAATTAATGATTATAAAAATCTCTTTTTAATTGTTTTTCGATTGCTGATTACAAATCTGATATTAGTTTTTTATAATTTAAAATAGTGGAATAAAAATGGCGGTTAAATAAAAATTATATTGCCTGAAACTTACTATTTAGGGAATTTTGGGGTCGCTAATTACGAATTTTTAATTTACAGAATTTGACAGGTGACTTTAATGGCTGTTTTAAGTTTGTCGTATGTAAAGAAGCCTTAAAGCAAAATAATTTGCAGTAATTTTAAATTCTCAGAAATAGTTGCAAATAAAGCTTTTTAAAAGTTTTTTTATCTGGGCAAAAAAAAATTAAATTTTTAAGAATTTAAATAAAAAGTTTTAAAAAAACGTTCGAAGACATTTTCAACCTCGTAAACACAGAAAGCTTTCAAAATGTTTAACTTTTAAAAACCATAATCAGATTCGTAATTAGCGACCCCAAAATCCCTAAGTAGTAAGTTACAGACAATACAATTTTTATTTAACCGCCATTTTTGGTCCACTATTTTAAATTATAAAAAACTTATATCAGATTTGTAATCATCAATCAAAAATCTCTTAAAAAGTGATTTTTGTAATCATTAGTTCACATTTATGAATTATTCTAATTGTCATATTAAATCTGCCATTTTGAATTTTTTTAAACTGACATCAGATTCGAAGTCATTTAAACAAAAAATGATCCACCATACTGGGTCCGACATTTTGTATTTTTGTAAATTGTGTTCATATTTGTAATCAGCGACCCCAGAAACCTCCGATTAACAAGTTTTGAGTAAACATTTAAACAAAAAATAGTCCGCCATATTGTGTCTGCCAATTTGTATTTCTTAAAATTTTGAAAAATTTTAACATATTTCAATTTTTTAAACTTTCAACAGTGTTGGTGATCCGTGTAATGCCAATTGGAACGTTTTCTCTTTTTTAATGAACCTGTCCGACAAATTTGATAAGATTTACGATGATAAGCTCGTAATTAAGAAAAGTTTATTTTCTTGAAAAATATTTCATTTTTTAATAGTGTTTTACTAATTTTTATTAATTAATTAATTAATAATTCGAAAACAAAAAAACGGCATTTTTTACTAATGGGATATGGAAATTACACTTATTAAGCTTTATTTTAAGGCAAAAAAAGAGAAAAAAATGACGATTTTCAAAAAAAAGTCAAAAATATTTTTAATTTTGAAAAATTAACTTAAATTGTTACTTAAAAAATTTTTTTTGCATCATTCGAAAGAGGAGGAAAAACCTTTCGAAAACATATAGGGCAAAATTTGGTCCACTCTATACTATGTATTTTAGCTACATTAGCTAAAAAAATCCACTCTTTACACGTTACCAAAAACTTTAACCCCTATCCCCTCTACAATTTTTAATAAAATATTTTAATATTTTGTGGGTAAAGTACTTTCATGTAGTACTAAAGTTTGTGCAAAAATCAGCCCGATTTGAAGACTTTCGATTTTAAGTTAGGACAATTGATAAATTTTGCCCCATATATATATATCGTTCACTCCAAGTACAATGTACTTATGTTTAAAAGACAATTTGGAATTTACGTACTTTCTGCAAATGAACGGACAAGTTACGCAGTTTTCAAAACAATCCGCTAACTTATGTGACTTGTAAACCAACTTGGAATGTAAATATTATACTTTTACATGTCCTAGATTCTTAAAAATTATAATAAAAGAGTTATTAAAATATAAAAATAATTCATTTTACAATAACATTAATTCATATTTAAACGCTCAAGTGAGAAATACATTACTAATTAATAATGAAAACAGAGAAAGAAAAAATTCTTACCTAGACTAGCAGTCATAGCGTCAAGATCCTTGGGCTTCCTTTTTCTAGGTCTTCCCTTCTGTCTGGGAGGTGGAACATTGGTGCCGGAGCCGTTGAAATAGGATGGCACCTTGGGGGGTGACTCAGCCTCGGGACATGATGGTGTTGTCGATTGTAGATGTACGGGACTCACGTGTGTATGCTGATGTTGATGCATCGTATTATGTGAATGTGGACCATGAGGATGATGATGCAAAAATTCAGGCGAGGGAAACGATTGACCCGGATAATGTGGTCCCGGGGGATAAACAGGAACGGGTGGACTTTGCGATGGATGCATTTCTGCTCCCATTTCATAATGATGTCTACACAAAACAACTCCATCTCTCATTCCAAAATGGTCCCCCTTTGTCAAGGGCACACCGCAAGCGGCACACGAAAAACATCTCACATGAAACACCAATTCACGGGCTCTCATCACCAATTCAGAGGCAAGTATCGCCGCTTGACATCTTGCACATCGTTTCATGCTGCCAAACATTCTGTAACAAAATTTCCACCTTTTTTGTTATTATATATATTAATGGTGATATAACTCAATCGATAAGTTAATAAAAATGATTAAATTTATTATTATTCTTTGTTTTCAAGACAGGAACAAATTGGTACAAAAATTTTCATCAAATTCATTCCAAATGACGGTATATGAATTCGTTTCAATTTGATACTTTCAATTTAACAGTGTTGTTGGTGTTATTAGTTTCATTGTTTTAAATTATTATTATTATAAAAACTATTAATTTTAACATTATTATTAGAAGATAATTATTTCAATTGAAATATAAAGACCTTTTCATTTTCCAAATGGTTGCCAACAAAGCAAAAAGTTTTAAATTTCTTGAGAAATATACTATTGATAGAAATGCAATTTGAAGAAGTCCAAGTACGTTGGCGATAAAAAAGGGAGAAGCAAGGTTAGAGGGGAGAAAATAGCGATGCACCGGATGGAATGACATCGCTACTGCATTAGCACCCGAGAGTCTCCATTACGAACACATGCTGCATATCTGTTCGATATCTTCTTTAGCTACCAGACAACCTGCCTGACTATCTTTACCTCCAAATATATTACATCTAGAAACGGTCTCCTCTTTGCAGTCATATGCCGAGAAAGAACTAGATAAAGATGTGTCCAAAATTATAATGAACCTTCCCATATATATTTGTTTTCTCGGAAAAACGTCTAGGCATATATATATATATATATATATATATATATATATATATATATATATGAGCGATTCCACGTCAAGTGATCAAGGGGTTTTACCGATTATTGTTTATTTTAATAAATTTTTTCTCTTAAACTATTAAACATACAAATTTAACAAAGTACATTTTGGAAAGATTATTTCAAGCTCTTTCAATTGGAAATAAGCGTTTTGAAAAAGAATTTTTTGAACCAAAAAAATCCAAATTAAAAAATTTTTTTATTTTTTTGGGAGAAAGATAAATTTTTTTTTTCATTTTTATACAAAAGCTGAGGTTTTTTACTAAACGGAGATACATATGAAAAAGTGGAACTAGAATGTTTAAACATTGAATATATATATATATATATATATATATATATATATATATATATATATATATATATAATATATATATATATATATATATATATATATAATTCACATTTCTTTGCTTAAAAAAATTCTAATTCTAATAAAGATTATGAAAAGACATAGTCAACGTCACTTTTGGTAATAAGTCTTAAAGTTTTTTGAATCTTTTCTAAAGCTTTATACTAAAAGTGAAGATTAGGTGACGCTACATATATATAGCATATATAGGGTAGGGGTATACAAAATGCGTTACTAGGCACGTGTATACTTATATAATACATATGTATATAAATTAATATATGATTTATCATAATATTATTACACAATTCAATTGTTTAATCACTAATAACTTTTGAAACGTTTTTAACAAAATACTTTCAAGACGATGATGACGCTCGGTTGTTTGCTGAGTGTTCGCTTAACATTAACTGTCTTCGGTTGTGGACGGAACTGTTCGAAAACCTTCGTGAAAATATTCTAATAAAATTTTGTAAAAATTCAAACTGCTTACCATTTCAGAGCGTGTTAATATTAAAAATAATACAGTATCTAAAATTTTTTTACATTTAATAGTTTTCAAAATAGTGGGTTTACAAATAAAAATATCAGAATGTACACTACCGTCCGAAATTGTGCGAACGCTAACATCTCTAGCTATTAAAAAACACACCCGCACAGAAACAGTGATAACTCGGTTAAAAATGACGCTAGATGGTTTTTTTAAATTGCATTGGAAAGCTTATTAAATTTCCAATGAAATGTCACTATTTTAAGTTGTATTGCATAAATAGG
The DNA here is from genome assembly GCA_032873175.1 of Leptopilina drosophilae. NCBI lineage: Eukaryota > Metazoa > Arthropoda > Insecta > Hymenoptera > Figitidae > Leptopilina > Leptopilina drosophilae. The sequence continues at coordinate 19,296,740 of CM065478.1, forward strand.
AAGCGAGATATCATGTTATGAAGACAAAAAAATAATTCTATTTTTTTCGGAATTTCTTACTCTGACTTTGACTCCTGGCACAGCTTAGCAAAGTTTATGAAAAAAATTGTTACTTTTACAGACTATTCCTTGTAACCTAAGCTTTAAATAGAGACCAAGAACAGCAAAAAATATTTACGGGTTCCCGAGATATTACAAAAAGAGTCGGACCGTGACAAGCAGAATTTTCAATCATCGATTTCTCTAATTCGCCGTTGAGTCAATTACTTGTCTGTGAAAAAAGTGTCGAAAATTAATTTTACCAACTACATTCTTACTGGGATCCACTTTTTAAAAATCGATATATAATAAATTAAATTAAAAAGTGGATCCCAGTAAGAATGTAGTTGGTAAAATTAATTTTCGACACTTTTTTCACAGACAAGTAATTGACTCAACAGCGAATTAGAGAAATCGATGATTGAAAATTCTGCTTGTCACGGTCCGACTCTTTTTGTAATATCTCGGGAACCCGTAAATATTTTTTGCTGTTCTTGGTCTCTATTTAAAGCTTAGGTTACAAGGAATAGTCTGTAAAAGTAACAATTTTTTTCATAAACTTTGCTAAGCTGTGCCAGGAGTCAAAGTCAGAGTAAGAAATTCCGAAAAAAATAGAATTATTTTTTTGTCTTCATAACATGATATCTCGCTTCCTATTTATGCAATACAACTTAAAATAGTGACATTTCATTGGAAATTTAATAAGCTTTCCAATGCAATTTAAAAAAACCATCTAGCGTCATTTTTAACCGAGTTATCACTGTTTCTGTGCGGGTGTGTTTTGTAATAGCTAGAGATGTTAGCGTTCGCACAATTTCGGACGGTAGTGTATTATAAATATGTTCCATATTCTCGTATTTGCAATTGTCTTAACATCAAATGATATTCTTTCTAAACTTTTATACTAACTTCTGTTTCCTAAAAATTACAATAGTAGATAAAAAAATAACACTACTTATTATTATAATAAGAACTATCATCATCGTACCTCGATTATCCCTAAATTCTTTCGTTTTATTAGAAATATCGAAATACAATAAAGTAATTTTTGTAACTAAAAGTCTCTCCGTGCACCTTTAAAACGCATTTTTTAAAATTTTTATACGATAACTTTTAAGAAAAATATGATCTTTTGTTTAAAAAATCAGCCATTATTTTCAATTGTTGATATCTCAAAAACAATTACTTAAGGAAAAAAAATTTCAAGAACATTAATTGTTCCTTTTTGTGTATAGAATTAAAAGAAAATTATTAAAAAAATTTTTTTATTTTAAAAAAAAAATTTTTTTTACATTTTTTAGATTTTTAAGTTTTTTGTGTAGAAACTCGCTTTTTACACTCATTATAACAAGCAAACATATTTTTCTTCGTATTTATTCAATTTTTTTTAATAATTTTATCTCGCCAATCTATTAAATAAGTTCTTAAACGTTTATTCATTTTATTGTTTAAAAACGGAAATTATATCAAATCTTCAAATGATTTTGTGAGTTAAAATATATGGAAAAATTGAATAAATACAAAGAAAAATATGTTTGCTTGTCATAATGAGTGTAAAAAGCGAGTTTCTACACAAAAAACTTAAAAATCTAAAAAATGTAAAAAAATTTTTTTTTTTAAATAAAAAAATTTTTTTAATAATTTTTTTTAATTCTATACACAGAAAGGAACAATTTATGTTCTTAAAATTTTTTTCCTAAAGTAATTGTTTTTGAGATATCAACAATTGAAAAAAATGGCTGATTTTTTAAACAAAAGATCATATTTTTCTTAAAAATTATCGTATAAAAATTTTAAAAAATGCGTTTTAAATGTGATAAAACTAGCTTTTAAATGTTATGTCTGGCATTAAATTGTGATGATTTCTAATGAAACTGTATCACATTAAAGAAAACAAAAAAAAACGGAAAATTTTATTTTGCAATAACATTATTTACTCATTAACAAAATTATTTTTTTAATTTCGATTTTATGTAATGTTAAAGCTGAGGAAATGAGCTTTCAAACAATAGTTTTTTGAGCTTTGTAACTTCAATAGTAAACAAAATACAAAACTTTTTGTAAATCCTTCAATCGCTGTAGGGTGGCCAAAAGTTATTGAGCGGCACTATGTATATATATATATATATATATATATATATATATATGCAAAAGCGCTGTTTTTTGATTGATTAAGAGTACACTGAGAAAACTGGAGAGTCAAATTCAGAGGTTCAAAAAGTGTATGTTTGCTTTGCTTATGAAGAGAGTTAAATAGTCCTTCTAAAATAAATTTTGAATTGATAATGGAAATCTACTTGTATATTCTCTCCCATTACATCTGAGGGTTAAAAGTTGCGCAGAAAATGTGTACGATCTGATGCGCGCGAATTTATTTTTCTGACATTTTATGTATTTAATTTAGGGGTTAGGTTGCCATATTTATTCATTTCGCGCCGGATAAGGAAGGGATTTCTCAAGATGGTTAATTTGTCCCTCTGTTATAAACTCATTTTCCCTCCAAGTGAAATGGCCCGAATATCTGTCAATGGTGTATTTGAATATTGAGATTGTTATCCAATAGCTAACTCTCAAATATTAACCATTTGTCCCTCCAGATGTTTAGTCTAATACTCCAGTTTTCTCAGTGTAGAGGAATAAAGCATTTCTTTTACCTTGGAAAATTGTTCAATTTTTTTAAGTTTGTGAAAAAGTAAGTATAAATAAGTTGAAAAAATCAATTGTTATTGTTATAGATTTTCATTTGACTACGGGGCATTAAATAAGTATTTCAATACTGAAAAGTAACACTTTTGGCAAGTCAAGGAAGTTTTACCAAAATATTTGAAAAAGTTATAGAAAACTTTATTCGCAACATCATGGAGGTATTCAAAAGAATAACGTTAAAATTTAATTTATATTGAACGTTCAGTTTAAATTGCTTTTTAATTTTTACAGTACTAGCTTGTATTCTGTTAAATATAAGGAACAAATTTTCTCCGTGTGGTACAATAGTAAAGAAAATATTGTAAAATTACTGGAAAGTTATTGTAGCAATGAAATACTTGAGATAATTACGAAAAGAATGTGGCACAATTTTCCACAAAATTGGAACAGTTTTTAAATAACAAAAGCAATGATATAGATTTAAACTCGAAACAGAGACATTTCCTCAGTGATTTTTGGCCCATGAAATATAAAATATATTTATAAGATGAAGGCAAGTTTCGAACCGTGACAAAAACGACTTGGCGTAGATACAGGAAAAGTATGCAAGTAGCACCACTACCACCGGGTGTCCCGGTAAAGCCGCCGACTGCTGACTAATGCGACGAGAGCACGGCATCGTAAAATGCATTCAGTGTTCCTGTATCGAGCGACAAAAGTAAATCTCCTTCGCAACTGTTACTATTATTATATCGATGTGAATTCGCGATTACTGTATATATTTAGTTTGATATACACGAGTCTCACGCTTCGTCTTCGAAAGGTGCCACCACTTAGATACAAACAATCAAACATCCATACAATATATTGAATACACATTCATTCCTTTTTGCGTATGTAAAGGCAAAATTCAAATGTAGTTTGACAGTAGCATTAAAGAACACGAAACATAACTTGTTCCATCGCACTCACAGTAATAATTTATCCCACAAAGGCGCAAGGAGAGAACTCAACTTGTTTTCGCCTTACAAATTGAGAAATAGGTATATGCAAATAGAGCGCAAGAAGGTAAACACTCACGATAAGAATAATCCATCGTTTTTAATAAATAAATAACAATTTTTGATGAAAGAAAACTGATGACAAAATTCAAAATATCAACTGCACTCGTTTAACTACAGTTTCAAGGAGGAAACGGAAGGAAAAAAATAAAAACCACGTGCTCTAGCTGAGTGTGCGAACTCTCCGCAAGTGGTCCACAATTCCGCATTTTTATATATAAAAGATTTCCGACTCTTTGTAGAGGCAGTGTTTAGGCAACGTTCTACTACTATATCGGCTTTTGTCGCACGGCTTATAATGCACATTGTAATAATAATGTAACGCATATGGTGCATCTTGTAAAACTCTGCGGGTTGCCTGTAAACGTGAAACGTGAATGAGGTTACTCCCGGTTGCGAACTCATTCATTGATGAGAGAAATTTCTCCATCCTTCTCTTTTTTCTTCTATCCATTCCTTTTTTCTGTTTTCACTCTTTCTTTCTTTCTTTCTTTCCTCATTCTTTTTTCATTCTCTCTTTCCTTCTATCAGCCTCTCATTTTTATTTTACTTTCTGACATAATTTCTATCTTTCTATCCTTGTCAAAATTGATTTTCGATAGATTTAAATGTGAAAAAAATTTCAAAACCCTTTACCGTGTCAAGAAACGAGATATTGTGGTTAACATTTTTTATTATTAACATAATCGCATGTAAAAGTGAAACTTTCAGCTTCAATAACTTAACATTTAGCATCGCAAAGGGTTTTGAAATTTTTACCACATACATCTTTTTCTTTGATCATTCTTTCTTTGTTTCTATCATTTAACTATAATAAAGCATCAAATTGCAATGCACTTAGGTATTCCAATATTCGGAAAAATTATAATTTGATACAATTTTTTTTATCAGTATGATAACTGTAAAAACAGTGCAAAAAAACATGCTTTTAAAGAACTTGTGTAGAAATTGCCGTAAATTCTATTTGTAGTTTGGCCCTGATCAGGATTTACTTAGCAATCAGGACCTTATTAGGTTCCAGATGAATCTAAAAAAATGTTTTTTCTGAATCTTAAGTTACGGATATAATATTCTAATTCTAAACAATAAAAAAATATAACTTGACATTTTGTTGAAAAATTGTAATTAATTGAAAAAATTATTTTTTCCTTTTTCAAAAAAATTCAGTATTTTTTACAAAATTATTATTTAAAAATAGAAATGATGCAAATAATGTTCTATTTTTACTAAAATTTCTATAAATTTCTATATTTCTTTAGAAAGAAAGAGAACAAAATCTGCATAATTTCGATTTGTCAATCATTTTAATTTTTTAACAAAATTTTAGTTTTTTATTGAAAAGAAATAAAACAATTTGTATATTAAAATTAAGAGTACTCAAAATTAACCTTCCATTTTCACATGAAATGATAGAAATATATTTTACTGCAGATAAAATGAACTAATTTATTATAAGCATACTTATAAAATACTAAATCAGGTTGTGATCAGGGCTTTATAAGGCCCTAATGTGGCCTATTTTTAGAACACCACTTCAGGACCTGATGAGAAAAAGGGTTTCATTTCCAAATCAGGGCCCTATTTAATCTGATCAGGGACAGATGACTACCACGTTTCAATTTCTACACGGGAAAAAGTACAAAACAGAAAAAAATATTTAGAGAAAAAGAAATAGAATCAAGTTGACATGACCATTTAACTTCCTCGTTATGATAAGCAAACAAATGTTCATGATATAATATAGCGCTTACTGCGCTAATGATTAAAATTGCTATTAATTTTATAAATGTCAGTAAAATGTAAGATGTATATGTAGAAATAGTAGAAAAAATGCAATAAAAAATACTTAAAAGAAAGGAAAAAGAAAGTACACTCTATTCCACGAGAGAATGCTTTCTGATGCGCAGTTTTTATTTTTTTTTTAAGGGTGGAGAAAATTTTTAAAATAGTGTTTTTTCTAAAGTACTATAACCAATGAAAATCATGCTTGCTTACTAACATTTACATTTTAAACTTCTGAAAACGAATTCTTTCCCGACACATGTACTAGCGTCCCACGTCTATGATGGTACTCGTAAAAGAAAAAAATAGAGGTTATACAATATTCAAAATATTCAAATAATACAATTAATTAATTTTAATTAATAAATTTGGAATCTACCAATTTTGCTGATTCTATTCATATTTAGTTTTTTTTCTAAACATAAAATTAAAAAATTTTTGTTTCAAATTATATTACAAAATAATTTCAAATTTTTTTTTATTTTTGAAAATTTATTAATCATTGAAAATATATTCACTTTTAAAACATTTAATTATCACATTAAAAACATTTAATTGAAAACATTTAATTTTCACTTTCTATCTTATGTAATTAACAATAGAGAACATTCAAATTTATAGTTGAAAAAGAAATTATATATCACCTGAATTGTCAGAATTAATAATTTACTAATATATAATTAAAAATTTATTTATTGTAATACTTAAAGATTTTTGATATTTTATTGTCTCTACTTTTTTTCTTTATTACCACTGTCATAAACATGGGTTTTCAAGACACGTGTTAATCGAGAGTTAAACTTGAGTCGAGAAATTTAAATCATGGAATAAGGCTTGACCACAATTTTTTTTGGAAAATGGGCCGTCCAAATTTCAAAATTTAGCGAATAGTGTCAATTTCTCTAATATCTGCGCGAAGTGGACGAAAATTCGTCTTTTTACGACAGCATTATCTCGTGGAACAGGGTATAGAGAGAAAATGAAAAAATGTGAAAAAATACGGCAATTAAAATTGATACTGGTTTGTTTTGTCCAAATTTAAATACAATTTTTCCCCATGGTTTTTGTATATACCCTTGTCTATAGGAGAACCAGTCGATTGCACAACACAATTCTAACAAGATCCGATTAGGGCAAAAAAATGTATGCGGTCCTCCCCACAGAGTGTTAGTTCACACATTCAAATAGGATTAACCAATGACAATATGTTTCGAGTCAAGAGAGACGCCGTCAAAAAGTTTCCCGCATTTCTAATCTCATCCCAAAGATTATTACCCCTAAATCCTCTCCACACTTCTTTTTTATTTTTGGAATAAATAATTCTACACTTCAACCTGTAGTCGATTATTTTTCAAGTTATTTAATTCTCATTCCCTACATATTTCCTTACACTTTTTCTATTTTCATCTCTAAAAGATTTTTTTTGTACATTCATACGGTAAGTTCGAGGGAGATGGCCGTAGTTTTTTTAAAGGATTCTAAAAACTAAAGAAAAGAGATTTTTGTATAAACTGTTATTGGTAATTAAACAATGAACACTTTATTTTGAAGTAATGAATGTTAAAATAAAATATTTTTATAATAACAATCTTAAAATTTAAGTTCGTAAAAAAATGCATTTGACCATCTCTCCCTTCTCTTTGGCTATTAGCTTTTACTTATTTTTAAGTCAATTACATTATTTTTTTCTTCTTTTTACCGCATTCTGAACACATACTAATGAATTAAGTGTAGTTTTCAAGTAATTTTTTAAAATTATATATTTAACTGCTTATACAAATTTCAAAAATTTAAAAGTATATTTCGTAACGAGTGTGAGCAGTTGAAAATTTTTGAACTGCTCGCAAAAGTTACGAACGATATTTTTCATAACAAGGTGCAAAAAAGTGCCCTTTTTATTACCGAGTTGTGAAAAATTATTTTTGCAATAGTGCAAAATTGTTATATTAAGTAATATTTTAACATGAAAATCTTCATCAGAATGTTACATAGAGTCATTTGGGGTAAATGTAAACGGAATATCTATATTTCACCAAAAACATTAGTTTTTTTGTTAAAAGGTAAAAACAGACGGATTTATTTTGCATTATCTTGTTACTTTACTTCCCTAGAAAAATTTTATGAGGTATAAAAAAATATTGATGCACCTGAATTGCCTAAAACTGACTGTTTACATTTACCCCGAGATTTTGAAATTTTCCTAAAATTCGGGGTAAATGTAAACACCACTGTAGTTGAGCAAGCGGTTAAAAAAGCAAGTTATTTCAAGTAAACTACTGTTTTAATTTTAAGGGATAAAAAAACTAAAAAATCTTCGTAGATGACCAGTTGACTGATAATGTATAATATAAATAAACAATCAACCATTTCAAAATTAATAATGTAAAACTTGAATAACTTAAACGAATTCTAATATATTTTGATTCAACTTGGTAAAAAAAATGTTTTTAAGATTACTGAATAAGAATTTAAAATCCAATTTTTAAATTTAAAAATGGCGGATCCAATAATTTATTCAATTATTTTTTGTTTAAATGTAAACACTTAATTATTTATTTATTAAATTGACGAAAATTCAAAGTCAATTTTCGTTAAGGAATTAATAAGGAAGAATTAAAAATTTTAATTTAATTTTTTAATTTATTTTTATGCAAATTCGAGACAAAATACTATAACAGTTAAATTTTGATTTTCAATCTTTTTTGCATTAAAAGATAACTTACACTATGGCATTGCCAATTGTCAAAATAAAATATTGGCAATACTTAGAACATCTTGTAGGTGAGCTGAGGTAAAAATATTGACAGCGTTCAAGTTTTTAGATTTGTAAGTTTAGCTGAAACGTCAACTGTTTATATTTACCCCTTGTTTACATTTACCCCAAATGACCCTAGTAATTTCCACAATGAAACATGAATTTCTAAACCAAATTCATTTTTTTCTTGACTGTGACAACTTAAATAACATGGCTATATCTTACACCGACAATACATGGCCCTCATACCCGATAATATATGTCAAAAGTAAACATTAATGATTAAATAAATAAAATATTTTGGTCTTTGATTTATAGATTATACCAAAGCGTGCGTTATGTACTACTCAAAAAATCTTGAATTAAAGAAATCGGATAAAAAATAAGAATGTTACACCGAAAAAAATAAAATCTCAAAGTGAGAAGAAAAATTTTATCCTTTCTTCTTTGATTGAAATTATTCCTCTCAAATTGAAACAAATTTATACTAGAAAGAAGATTTTTAAGTTGTTTTTTGTTTTTTCTGAACGCAGCTTCAAACTGTTTCAAAAGTGACATTGAATGGAAAATATAAAAGACGAAAATCCTCTCAATTAGAAATGAAAACTTTAGTGCCCATATATAAGTGGAAAAAATGCTGCAAAAGAAGAGGAATAGTCTAAAATTGAAATTATTTTTTTTTACGGTGTACAATGAGAAATATGAATTTCTTCAATTTTTTTAGAACCAGCCAAAAAAAATAAAGAAGGTTTACAATTACTTTTTCATTCTTTTTCACCAATTTTTTGTTTATGTTTACTTTCTGTCACGAAATGTACAAGAATAACAAAATATGCGACATTTGCCTGCAAATTCTGTAAAATATTTGAATTGCGGCTATCTCCCCGAGACTTACCCTAATCGATTTTTTTGTATATATAACCAACGGTCTTTTTTCATACCTCCTAAACAGATTTTTTTCACACATCTTTAACAATTTTTTTTACGTCCCTCAGTTACTTTTATTAATTCAATTTTTTTTTAATTTCTTTGGGTTTGGTTTTGATATAAACTATTCTAGAGATTTTTTTCTAAAATTGCAAGGGAGGCATGTTTTTTTAAACGAGAGCTTGACGAATCATCTGTTCCTTTGTTCGGGGTCGTAAAGACTTTAAAAGAGGAAAATGATTGGGCATTGTTTAGAAAAATGTAGTAAACCACTGACCCGCGCCAAGTAACTTAGACTTCTATCTGGGCATTGTCAGTTGAGAAACATCTCAATCTCCTCACAGCAGGTGAGAGACAGACGGAATGACTCCCTGGGTCAAAAGAATTTTCAACAGGAGTAGTGAACATTAGTAGTAGCATTTATCTAATGACAGATGACTTTATGTCCACTTCTCTCTCTCTCTCTCTCTCTCTCTCTCTCTCTCTCTCTGGAAAAAATATATATGCGTGTAATAATAGGTAGAATTCTTTAAATTCTATTTTCTAATCTGTTATTGTCTTTAACATTGTTTCTAAAGTATTATATTCTGAAAGTACCATTTCTATCTAAAAAAATTTTTGAGCAGAAAGTTTCTCAACTGTTGAAGAAAACATAAAGTTGGTAAATTTTTCAATTATTATACTTTAAAAAGTATTATAACTTTCTTTAGAATTAAAATTTTTGAATCCGATATGGCTCTAATATTTCAAATAATACTAATATTTCAGAGACTACGTAGTTTCGTTTCTAACGGTTTAACCGTTTTTCCTGTTAAAACGATGAATTATGTAAGAAAAAATTAATTTTGAGCAAAGCACAATTAAAAGCCTGAAGTTATTACTACATTTATCGATAAATTACAACATTGTTTCTAGTGCGACGGAAAATACCTACAAATTTTTTCAAATGAAGATATTTTTATGAAGTAATTCTGAAAGATATAGTCTTTTGAATAGATCTGTACCAATCCTATAATACTAAATACATATACATCAGCGGGGTACGACACACGAGTAGTTTTAACATCTCGCCAAACAGTTGAAACATGATACTTTTGTGGGAATGGTTTATGTGGTGACACCCGCGATTTCTCGGTGAACATACGACGCGAACATGACCTTGCAAACCCTACGAAGCAGGACCCCTGCCGTGATACGCCGAATCCTCTTATAAACCCAAAAAGGGCCCAAGATGCTTAGAAAACCGCAATCTCCAAGAAGAAGAAGTAGAAGAAGAAAAGAAAAAAAATAAAGAAACCCCTCTAAAAACTTAAAATCCAACAATTCTTGTAAAAACACTTCCACAATAAATAATGCAGGTGTCATTTTTGTCCATCCATCAAAAGACACCGATTCACAATAGCTAATCTCGACAAATTTCTTTACCAAAATATAAACATCGTAGAAATATTAAGTTCTTGTTAAGAGGATACATGATAATATACATTTGTTCACATGAGAAGTTTTAAGACAAAAATTTCGATTATTTTCAGAGTAGAAATTTTGGTCGTAGTGTTTATATTAAGAATTAATGGACATAAAGTATAATATTTTTTTTTATTTATTTAATGTAGCTTTAAACATTTTCTTCATTTTGGTAAATTTTACTCATTTTATTATACATTTTATTTATTTCCGTGCATAAATAAACATTATTATACTACCTTCAAGTGATTTTTTATTTATGTTATTGTACTAATATTATGACATAGGGTGAATGTGTGTATTACTACTTGTGCCCCATTTACTACGAATTTCATTAAAAATATTAAAATAAAACTTTATTTGACAGATAATAATCTATAAAATATCTGTATTAAAACTTTAATTTATATTAATTTTTATTTTTAATGAAAAATTCTAAAAAAATGTATTTTAATACATTTTATTTAACATTGAAAATCACTAGTTCAGATGAGAGCACAAAAAGTTGCATTAGTGAGTTGAGAGTGCTTTTAAAAAGATAAATATATTTATGCGTTTTGTGAACAAATATTTAATGTTAAGTTATTTTTAAATAAAGCAAAAACATTAGTTTTTACAAATTTAAAGAAAATGTAGGGGAGAGTCTCTACACTGAAAAAAAAGTTCTGGTTAGGGTATATTTAACACGAAATTCTAGTTAAAAGTAGGATTTCTGGTCATTCCAACCAGAAATTTTTTTCAGTGTAGTTGTGAGACATCTCTAGTTGTGAGACAGTCAATTTTTTTAACATGGAATATTAAAAAGCCAATTAGTATATATAAAAACATTTCTTTTTATAAGAGCTAACTTTTCTTGTACGCCGAAACGGATATATAAACTGTTTTTGTTAAATACCAACACTGTGTGTGTTAATCGACAAAAAAGCGTTTTTTCAAAAAATGCAAAGTACTTTTTTTCAAAGTTAATTAATTGAAAAAGGTAAATGTAATGCATTTTCTTTTAGTGTTTTCTCTATATTTTGAGATGCAATATTGCATTGTTCCAATCTAGGGTTGAAAATTATTTAATTTTCCTGTCTCAAAATAGCGCCAATTTCTGGGTGTGAGACACAGCATATCACCAGTTGTGAGACAGTCTCGACAGCCATTTGGGCAGCATAAAAAATATGACTTTGCAGGCATACTATTTAAATATTGTTTTGATTTTTTTTCTAGTATTTTTGGGCATGTCAAGTGGAAAATAGTCAATTGATTCAGAAAAAATCAATTTTAATGGTCTTGTTGAAGCTATTTAATTGTGTTTATTTGATAGTCATATTTTAGGGAATAAATATTGTTATTTAGTATATAATAATATATATTATTAATATATTTAATAATTTCTACTAAACATAACGTTTTATATCAAACTTATTAAAGTTTAGCACCGACAGATTAGACGTCGAGGTATAATGATGTGCACTGTCGATTATTGTCCGGTACACACCATTAAAACTCGACTGTTGATAAACCGGTTGTACTTAGGAGAAGGTTTTTTACAGTTTCCCTTTTTCTCTGGCGAGAAAACCCATTAGACGGGTAGTCCAGGCTAATGCGAGTACTCCTAATTTCGAAAGACGTTCTGTAGGCGCAAACTTAGTATTAAAAATTGTACATAAGAAAAATTTTGTGAAAGCAAGAAATTGTAAGAAACACTTGTATAGCCAAGTATGTAAGGCTGAAGACAGGTGTATAAACCAATAAATAATATTAAAGTTTAGCAATTTTTAATGAGTGTCTCACAACTGGGGACATTTTTCTTTGTTGAAAAAAGCGATGTGCTCCGAAAATGTATCGTAAAATTTCTTGAGTTCATCGAAACACTATACTTTATTTTAATAAAAGTTGCCCATTTCTGTTACCTCTCGAACGGTGTATTTTATTTACAATTTCTTTTACCCGTTTACAATTTACGGGCCAAAAATAAAACCCGTCTCACAACTGGAGACTCTCCCCTAATGTTTTGAACGTTTTTATTATTTAATTTTAAACGTACAATTGGACACAGGATTTTTCGTGCATGCGTTTATTTCTATAGTTGGTGTAAAACAACCTAAGATATAGTTGTCATAGTTCGTGGCAGTTCGTGGTTGGCGTTTGTTCACCTATATAATACTTGTAGCGAATGCAATGAAAATTATAATTTTTAGCTAAAATATAAAAGTATATTCTCCAAGACATTCAAAACCTCCAAAACAGACAATTATTAACAGTAATCACACGTAAATTTTATTTAATATTTTTAGAAAAAAATAATTGTTATTAGCTTTGCTCCTTCTAAAAGATAATAAAAACCTAAAGTATTGTAAAAAATGAAAAGCTATTCAAAGCCAAGCTCTAATTAAAGCTTTTTAATTTAGAAATTAGAAGTATTGAATCAGATACAAATAAATTAAATTGAATAGAAATTAAATATAAATGCAAAGATCTATTTTAGCTATGGTTTCTTATCCGCGTATTTAAAGAAAAAGACAAAAGCAAATAATACTAAAGCAAGAGGAATTTAAATTATCTTTAAAAAAACCTAAAATTGAAGAACGTTCCAAGGTAAACTCCAATTGCCGTGCAAAACGTGTCGATACGAATATATTTTTTCTTCTATTTTTCGGATTATCGGGGAGAATCACCCATATATATTTTATCAGTAATGCACTTAGTGAGAGTACTTAACAGAAGCAAGAAACACGTTTTCTCCATAATACGCATCTGATGGTCAGTTGTCACCTGCTCTTATTTTTTTCTTTTTTTGTAAAATATAGTAGTCATTCACAACAGCTGTTTATAGTAGCAAAAAGTGAACTTTCAGCGTAAATAAAATTAAATAAATAAATACATTGTCGTTAATACGTTGGATGAAATTCACTATTATACTCTCACTCATGTGTTCTCTGTCGCAGTTTAAAATATATATATACAGATGACTCCTGGCGTTAAAATCACTCTAGTGTACACCATCATCGTGTTTAATTGCACACCGAAGTTGAGTCTCGGGTGGTTTGTCGCGAATTAAATCCAAGAGACTTCCTGGAGTTCATCGTGATGATGCACTGGTGCCAATGGTCACGCATCATGAAGATGGCGTGCTCGCGATTCACAGAACGATGCACGCAACTCTCAAACAGTCTCGCGGCCTGACTCTTTCAGTTATGTGTTATATATACACACTTGTGAATGAAATTATCCATAGTACAAAAAGAGATGGAGAGAAAAACCGAGAGCTGTAAAAATTTTTTTTTGAGCATGTTGATTAAAAAACAAAAAGAAATTTTATCAAGAATAGATAAAAACCAGTTTCTCTATCAGCTTTTTTAGAGAACTTTCTGGATGATTACAAAAACAAAAATATTTTTACAGATCTTACTGTGGAAAATGAAAAGAAATAGAATAGTATAGGTTTTATTATAGAAAAATGAAGAAAAAGTAAGCAAAAGAAGTAAAATGTTATAGGGTAGAATTGAAAAGTATTGTGAATTTTTCAAAATAAGAGAGAACTCCTTTAGGGAAAATTAGTTATTTAAATTATTATTTCCAGTTGAAGACATATCGCGTGCTTCTTCCTTCGATGATTTCCACAATTTCCTCGTAAATTACTAACTGATAGATCTCTGGTTACCTAATGCAGAATTTTTATATCGTCTACTAGTTGATGTGATCACTGACACGAAAAGACCATTTTTTACCGCACATGAAAGTAGAAACCGCACATACTTTTCACCACTTTATTATTGTGAGTAAAATTAAAAGGAAAACATTAATTGTATTATTATTATTATTGTATACATGTACACTGCGCTGCAAAACAATTGAAAGTCAAAAAAACATTTCATTTTTTTTCTATTACCTCGTTTCTTTTAAAAATTTGTTTGGTACAAAATAGAAGGTTCTTTAAGGATTATAAAATAGGCAATGAATCTTTGTTGATCCGGATAAGCGGGGGCGCGTGAGTCTGCGAATTGTGTGTGATCATAGGAAGCAGAAAGCACCTTAAATTAACGTCTCGCAAAGGAAACAGCTAGTGATAATTGAGCCATATAACCCTCGTACGGTGAACATACAAATATTTCAACGCCCGGGAGCTCTCTCATAATTTAAAGCTCATAATTAAGATGCGTTGCGAGCAGCAGCATCCAACTCTTGGAACTGCATGCAACCGAATGCAACTGCATATATATATACTACACACATTCCTTTTATGATATAAGCGCGCGATATCCTTGATATTTTTTACATATAATATATTTTCAACTTTTCTCCTTCTAGTTTATCTATATATAAGATTCAAAAATGGATTATTTTAGTCTGTTTTTAGTATAAACTTCAACTATTCAATGCTTTTTAATACCTCCCAGTTTAATGTGATCAATTATTTACAAAACTTATGAGCTTTTAATTGAAACTTGTAGAACTTTGATTAGAATAACTCATAAATATAGTCCTTTGTTTATGACTCAGAAAATTGTGAATTTCAGAATTACAGTTATCAAGTGTAATATACTGCTAAAGTAGAATGATGCACGAAAATCTTCTCCGTGTAGTATAATAATAAGTGTGAGGAAGAAATGAATGTGCAACATTTTAGATCCTACCAAGTAGAAGATGGCCCAAGAGGGTAATATAATACTGTAAAAGGCAGAGGCATACATCATCGGTAGCGACTCTGTTGTCGCAGTATTTCTCTTAGAGATATACACCCTGTTTCCCTGAGTTGGCAGTTGCCTTGATGTACGCACGCTTTCTTTGCTCTTGTCATATACCTCGTCGAGACTTTTATCAGAGAGAAATAAACAAACACAACTTCTGTCTCATTTTTTTTAATAACAATAATTTTCCTCTCTCGAAAATTATTTGGTCTTTTACAGCAGACTTGATTTTTACTATTGCTAAAATTGAGAAAAAATAATTTAATCGATTCTATAGAGAATATAAAAATTTTCAGCAGGAGCATAATATAATTTGTACAAATTTCTTTCTAACTGACGGAGAGAAAAGTGAAAAAAGAGAAAGAAGTTTAAGTTTATATTGTTAATGATTCATGTCAAAATGGTGTGGAATATAGGTATAGATATATAAAACTTGAACGACGAAAGATTGGTTGTGTATCATTGGCGAGATATATAGTAGATCTCGTGAGATAGGAGTAGATCGTATTTGTATCAGCCTCACCTGCACACGCGATACTCCATGTATCATCGAGGTTTAAGTGGAAGACATAGGTATGATAGCGAACCGCCCGTGATCCTCGGCCGCAACCACTATCAGATTCGTCCGACAATGGCGCCCCGCTATGAATCGCACTGCGTTTATTAACTCAGAGAGTCGCTTATGTATATAAATATTACTAACCGTTCTTGACCTATCAAGGTCGTCGGCATTCATATTTACCTCTATAGTAATGTACTCCCAACAAACATCATCCTCTTATATTAATTTTTGTGTATTATGCTTCTTCGTCTATGTCATGATTTATGAATAGAACTTTCCTTTTCTGAGTCATTTAATTAGTGATGACAAATAGCTGTAGACACTTCATACATATACTAGAGGGGCTTCGCCCCCATGCGCGCCAACTCCCAAACTTGTTAAGTTTAAACTGCAAGTTTTTATCTAGAAATAAAAATTATTACGTTGCACGGAAACCCAGGGGAAAATTTCCAACCGGCGCGGATCCTAGCCAGTACTGACGCCGGTATAACTGTACTGGCTCGGAACTGCCTGCCAACCGGATGTGAACGGGCATTCTACCGAATAGTGACTAGGCCAGGAGCGCGCTGGCAACCGGCTCAGAACTGGCATTCCTACCGGCCGGGACAAGCCGTTCCGTGTATAATTCAACCGGCTGGGACCTGGCACTCAACCGACTGCGGATTTTCAATTTAATAGCTGGCATTCTACCACCTGACAACCGGATCGGATCCAAATGATAATTTTAACAAATATCAATTAAAAAAATAATAAATAATTGCGAAATATTAAAATACTGATGACAAGTCATTGACAGTTCTCTTTACACATTTTTTTATTTTTTTATACACTTAAACGCAACTTTTTATTACTTAGACATTTCGAAAATCCTAACGCTTGGGGGTACGAACCTACGCCTAACCGAATATTTCCGCACCATACTCTCAAGTTTTACGAGCTGAAATAAAACTTGTAGAATTACTACGTGTCAATGCTACAGCTATATTTTTATTATTATATAATATATTAAATAATTCTTTCTCAATATAATAATATTAAACATAATAATATTAATAATTTTAATTAATATCTTAATAGTAATAAAGTTATTATTATTGAGATATTATTAATTAACGTGAATATTAATATTAATAATTTATTATTAATTCTCAATAATATTAATACTAATTAATAATATATAATATTAATTAATAATATCTCAATAATAATATAAATTTATTTATAATAATTATAAAGTAAAAGTGTAAGACAAATTTTTTTAATTGTTTAATTTAAAAAAGTCTCAATAAATAATTACTTAATATATTGATTAAATTTATTTATTAATTAATCATTTTCTAAAATAATTCAATTAATTATTGTAATAGTTATTTAGTTCCCGTGTAGAAATTTCCCTACTTCGCCTTATTTAAAAAGGGGCGCTGGTAAGGAATTAGTAAGGCTAACCACACTAGAAATTTCTAGATAGGTAATGATCGGGCTCTGACTAAAATGCCTTCTTTTTCAGATAGGGAAATCTAACTGGATCTATTTATGCCCCTATTAAATATTTAAATCAGGCCCTGACTAGAATGTCTTTATTTGAATTCACACATTTTGATATTCTACTCAGGCACTGACAAGGCGATCTAGTTAGAACCTATGTATTTTTCCACATCAACACCTGATATTCCGAGCGTGACGAAATTAGACAGGTCCTGACGAATTTTCCTAGTTTGCGCCTCACTTGCGAAGGGGCATCTATTCAGGTCCTTATTGAAGCCTATTTTCAATTTCTACACGGGTTATGACACATTTATTAAAAATAAATTCATAATGTGATTTATGATGTGACAATAAATGACAAGATCCGCAGTCGGATCCGGCCCAGCACCGAGCCAGTACGGACTTAACATATCCGTCATTCTTCCGACGCCGCAGAAGAATAAGATCCGCTGGCGGAAGAAATCCAGTACCGAGCCCGTACTGACGATAGTGGGAAGACGGTTCCGACGGTCGGAGCATAATCTGTACCGCGCTGGTTGCGTTTTCAGATCCGAATCGGTACAGACCGTCGGTACTTGCGGTCTGTACGGGCGCGGATCTCAGCCGGTTGTAAACTCCGACATTCGTCCGACTTTTCCGCATGGGAAGAAATGTGGTAAAATAATATCAGTTGAGAAACCGATAGAGTTTTAGGATCAATAGTCCAATAGAATTTAACCATCTAACGCGAGTAATATTAATATGAAAACATGAAAATATTCTAAAAGAGATTCAGTTGTTATTGAATATTCAGTAACGCGTATTGATGTAGACTTCACTTACATGCGTTATTGAAAATTAAAATTACAATTTTTAATAGAAATTGTAATAAAATCCCATTGTGCCGCGTGCGTGCGACCTGCACGGGCAGCTTAATTATTTTTTTCAACCCATTAAACTTGTCAGGACCACTCTGAAACTTTTTGCAAAACCTTCTTATCATTTACAGGTATGTTTTGAAAGAAGAAAATTAAAAATTTATCATATACCCAAAGTTAAAAAAAATTAATTTGTTTATAAAATTTTTTTTTTAATAAAATATAGAAAAAAAATTTTGTTTTCATTTCCCAAAAGTTGAAAGAAAACTAAAACTTACATTCTTTGACAAATTTTTTTTTAAACTCAATATTTTCGGACTTATAAGCTACTGAATGTAGGTCTAGAATTAAAAGTGCCAAATGTCGAAAATTCATAACTCGAAAATTTCTGACAATTAAACAAAAATAAAAAAATTTGTATCTGTTTTTTTCGATACAGAATAGAAAAAAAATATTTTTGGCCGATTTTAAGAGGTCGACTAAAATCTCACGTGGAATTGCCCATATATAAATTATTTAAAAATTTTTGAAATTTTATTGTAATATGATTAATATTTTAAGTTAGACTAATACCTAAAAGACTGAAAAATTTTACTTTAAACGGGTACGACGTTTTCCAGTGATGCACGAACAAAAATATAGTGCAAACACAGAATTTTTTTATTGGTATATTTTTGTAACTTTCATTACTTGAGGAGAAAGTTACGCATGAATTTTTAAGTTTTGGGAAATGCAAAGAAAAAATTTGAGTTTTATTTATATATAAATAGATAGACATAAATTGAAACAGAATTAAACCCTAATTTGTTTGATTCAAATAGAGAAGAGTTGTTTGTGTTTCCATTTGATAAGTCAGGCTCGTTTTATAATGTTTTAGAGCGCTTCTCCTCGCGCACAAACTAAAAGGTCGATGAAATCATTGATTGGAGACTAGTCGCGACCGTATTGCAAGTGGAACGAACGTTTAAACATTCAATTAAGATAAATCGGGATAAGCATGCATTCAGAGTAAGTGCAGCCAATATGTGCAACAAGTGATTCAGAAGTAAAACACGTTGCTGTGCAACCTTCGTGCGTGTGTATAGTCGATACACAAATATGTATAAAGCAAGTAACAATTCATTTATTGATAATGGGATATCTATCATTCACAGAGGGGAAAGGGCTAATGTAAAATACATTATAATCCATTTATGTGCGTGTATATAATATTAATTTGTGGAATATAAATATTAACTTAAAATATTTTCCATTCTTGACATTGTTTTCTCGTAAATCCAACTTTTGCAATTTTTTTTAACATTTCAAGTAATCCTATTAAATTACCAAAAGCGCAAATTAGAAATAAAAATAAAATATTTCTTCTATGGGGCAGTGATATCAGCCTGTGATATCAAAAATATTCATTATATGACGGCAACTCACTCAAATTTTTTACTGACGATGGTTGTCACAACGAAGTATTCCGCTGCAAACAGTTTTTATATTAATAACCATATGGGACTATTAATATAATTAAATATATAAATCTACAGGGTAAAAAAGGTTCTCTTAAAGTAGACATAGTAGCGAAAATGATATTTCTTCCGTTACCTTTTGAAAACAACATAACCTTAAAATATCACTTGAATGAAAGTCTTTTAAAATTAATGTTCAAAGCGTATATTTACATTCTGTTAATTATATCTCTTATAATAAGACTTATAAAATGTAAAATTAGTAAATTAATACGTATTTAGAGCTCAAAAATGTAAATTTGACATTTTTAATTTTAGAGAAATTTCTATGAGAATGGTAAATGTCAAACATTTCCAATAACACTGAGCAGTTGTATTTATTTTCTCTAGATCGGATAAATAAACTGTTTGACCACTGCGTTGAAAATTATTCACTGAATTAGTTACATAGATTCTTTAGATTATATTATTTATTTTCGAAATTAGCTGTTCTCCACAAGGAAAAAAGAATAGCACAAGAGATGCGCCAAACGCAGTAGGACAATTCGTGTGCTTTAATTCAGCGCCTTTTTGGAACAGCAGACATACTTAGTTCGGCGCAGGCGCTGTGCTTTGCAGCTTGTATATTTTATAAGCACAGCGTCTGAGCCGAAAAAGTGTGTCCGTTGTTCCAAAAAGACACACCAAACGCGCTGAATAGGACATGTCGTGTGCGACATGTCCTATTCAGCGCGTTTGGAGCACCTCTTGTGCTATTCTTTTTTCCGTGTATTTGTAATTTTAACCCCTTCTCTGTGAGAAGAAAAATGTGGGTCCAGAATGTTCAAAAATTGTTAGATGGACAAAATTTTTGAAAAAGTACTCTAAGGTTTTCGGGGTATTTGACTGCGAAATTATGCTGAACACTCCTTGCTTACTTTTTGTTATTTTGTTATGTACATATGTGTTTTTTTGTGTATCTTGTACTTATAAAGAAAAAAAATGGTGCGATCCAGGAAGCTCGGCGCGCGTTTTACAAAACAACTACCTCCTTTACGCGCAAGCAATTTTTATGACTGAACCACTCGGGCGATTATAAAAGACACGCAAAGTGACGGAGACATTCCGCATATATATATATATATATATATATATATATATATATCGGTTTTGTAGAAGACGTGTTAATTCCAGGGACTCAAAAACCCGTGATCTTTGAGCATGACGCTTATAGAGAAAACACATTTGTAATTATATTAAATTGCAATGAAAAAAATATGTCTTAAGGGAAAAGAATAAGATAAGAACGTTCATTTTCTTTTTGTTATCTTTTGTAAATTATAATCTAAAAATGTAATCTTGCATGCTGAATTCACTGAATTAAATAGTGTTGGACATATACAATGATAGGGTAAGTCCGGGGAACATGGCCATATGAAAGAGATCCATAGTCATCACACCTGCAGACAATTCTGGAAGAGATGGTCAAATGCACTTTTTAAGAAATGTAAATTTTGTGATTGTTATTATATAAATATTTTATTTTTCACTATTTTAAAGTTAAGTGTTCAATGTTTAATTATCATTAAAAATTAAGACAAAAATCGCTTTTTTATAATTTTACAGTGCTTAAAAAAACGATATGATCATTTCCCCAGGATTTATTTTATATGCTTCTAACGATAGGAGAGACGCACTTATTTTAAAACTTTTCATATAAACTTGACTTTTTTTACTCTTAGTAACTTTTAATTTTTAATAATATTATTAAAATAAAATCTCGATTCGATTAATAAGACATATATTCTTTTTTATAATTTAAAAACCTTCACAGAGAAAAATGCACTGAAAAAACCTAGTCTCAAAATGAGTATCATACGCTACTCATTTTGAGTTGCAACAAAAATGAGACTCTTAGGTGGCGCCACGTTCTATGGCGTTTAACATAGTCTCATTTTGAGATGCAACAAAAATGAGCCTGAGTTTTTTGTGTGTGGGTGTTGTTTCAACCTGAAATCAGTGTTAAAAGTGTCTGCATCAAACTTTAGCTCGGAAGTGTTGTTTTTTACCGAAAATAAGGTAAATTTTCTGTTATAGAAAATTTATCCTCACTAAAATTACCCTACCGAAATTTACCCGCATCAAAAACAACACTGAGTTCTCTGTGTGTTAAACGTTTCAACAACACACGTTTTTTATTTGCAAAAAATTGTCCTAAAGTTTATTTTCTTAAATTAATGATGCACATGAATTGGCATATTTTGTTTTTTTGTTATAAGCATGAAAGCGTGACATAAGCAGGTGATAAATAATAATTTACATATATATTATTTTAATGTATATCAATTAATTATAGTTATTAGGTAACTATATAATAATTAGGTAATAAAAATTATTTAAATTCAAAATTATAATTATTAAACAAAAATTGTCTCAAGATTCCTATTCTAAACTATCAAATGGCCTCAAAATCATTTTCTTATCTTCGCCTTCGGCGTTTTAGAGAAAATGCCTCACACATATAATAATATATCAGCAAAAAATTTGCAATTTACAGAAATTTTCTTTTGCGATTACCCACGTAACTTTTATTAAGTCGTAACTTCCACAGCATGCAATAAGATATGAAGCAAGGAGCTGTGTTGTTTTAGTGTGTTGTATACTCATGTAGATTTCACTCATTTAACGAACGCTCACGCGATGACCCTATATGCCTAATATCAGACGAACAAGTTACTATAAAGACAGACACATGTAAAGGGGTTGCAAAGAAGAGAAAATTATAGACCCACGGAAATGATATAAAGAATCTATACAAATAATTCATTAAATGATTTTCATTGCAGTATAATCATACTGCTTCTTCGTATTGTATTCTATATACATATTTCTCAAATTTCCCTTAAAACTTAAATGAAAATTGAAAACAGAAATTGTAGGAGAAAATTGAATTAAAAGATAAACAAACATTTTCGAAATTGAAAGATATAGAGTAAAATAAATTGCAAATTTCTTTTTAACATACCTTATTATATTTCTTTTTTGCTTTTCAAATTAAGGGCTTGATTATTATCTGAAAGTAGAACTGATGAATAATGCAAAGACTCTTAATAGTTTCTTATAATGAATGAATGAATGAATGAATGAATGTGTGCGTGAGAGTATATCTTTATAAAATGTCTCTCAGATATCTGTATACACTGATCTTTGACTTCTAGTTAGTGTGTCTTAAGCTCATCTATTCTTTTCTCACTCTCACGACACGTGTCTTCATTATCGACTGAATCCTTCATCTTTATCTTAAATGTACCTCCATTCGATCTAGAAAACATTCAATTAATATTCATCCCCTTCTATACTATAAAACATTGTTTCACACTGACCCTTCAAGGCTCAAAATAGAACTCTAAACAGTTAATAGGAAAACTATAAAGCTCTTGCTAAGGCTCTAAGAAGGGCAATAGCAAAACTGTCGAGACACTTCCTATAAATAATTTAGGTCTATTAGTTGAAACTACGCAATATTACTGTGAAACATTCAATCACCGAAACTACAATTGGTTGAAACTCCCAATGATTTAAACTAGAATTTATTCAAACTATATTACAGATGAAAAGCTATACCGGTGATAAAAAATACCACTGATTAAAAGTACTATAGAGTGTAATTAATATAAACAAAGCATTATTAGAATATAAAAGTACTGGCTAGGCCTTTATTGAAATTCCCTATTTTAATTTCTATCACCATTTATGACAATTTAACGCGATATTATGTGTAAAGTTCATATCTCTTTAAAAGTTTAAAGTTTAATAAAACCTGTCATGTTTCATTTCTGACACAATTACGATATGCGACAATAAAGGTGCATTTTGAGTTGCAAAAAAAATGAGACTCTTAGTTGGCGCTACTTTCTATGGTGTGTAATTTTTCTATTGTGTGTAATTTCTAACCTTTACTTAATAATAATGCAAAATTGTTAAACAATTGATGATTTTTTTTAATTTTGTCGTTGCCTTCTCTTGACCCAAATGAAGGTGTATGTCAAATTTCATTTAAATCGAAAATAATAATTACCAAAGATATGATGATTTATGTTTTAAAACTTAATTAACTTTATAAATGAAAAATTTTTAGTTTTTGCTCATTATCTTCCAAAATAATTATTCTACAAAAAAAGTTAAAAAGAAAAAAGATATGCCATTCAACTTCCTACTAGAATGTATGTTTCAAAAATTAAAATTTTAAATTGTAAGCGTACAGTCGAAGAGAGACCGGATTATTCGACCCAGACGCTCAATATTTGAGCTTATTATTACGTTGCGTTCTTTTTTTAAAGTACTTCAAAAAGTATCAAAAATGTCATACTTTGATACTTTGACCTCTTTTTCCTCAAAATTAAGACGTGATGGAATAATTCCACTTACAGATTCGTAATCTGTGATAAAAATCCTGTGAGAATCACTCCCCGTGTAGAAAAATCTTCTGGCGCTGGCCTGAGTCAGACCAGACCGTCTATTTTCCAAACTAGTGGCTGGCCTGGTCAGCCACAGAATAGACAGGCTATTTAGACGGTCTAGCCAGGCGCCAGCCAACCGCAAGATAGATATTTACTGTTTTCTAAATATAATAAAGCAGCCCTCCAACATCGTTTATTAAACGAAACATATGAGAAATTTATTTAAATTAAATGTTAATATAATAAAAAAAATTAATTTGTATTTGCAAACAAGTAATAATCATCAACTTTTAACTTTCAATCAAATTAATGTTTATGATACAGAATAAACGCAAACCTATAACTAAATAAAATTTGACATTGCGGGGAATCGAACCTACAACCTACGGACTTCTAGCCTAACACTCTAACCACTACTCTATCGAAGCTACAAGAAAATAAATTTTAATTTTCGACACCTTTTACACTTTCAATTAATAAAGAGTGTTTAACTGTGTAATCACGAAACTACTGCAAGTTTCGTGTTATGGTACATAAAGAAAAATAACAAACCTTGTTATGAACTACATCATAGTAAATTTACCGTAAATTACCTAATAAATTTCCATAAATTACAGACGTTAAGTTTTTTGTTCTAATTTGTCTTTTACATATTTTAATAAACTATCGTCAAAATGATTATAAATTATCGCATAAGTTTCCATACATTACCGCGGAAATTTCCATAAATTACCATAAATTACCGACGTTCAATTTTTTAGTTCTCGTTTGTCTCTTACATAGTTTTATAAATTATCTTCAAAACGTTTATAAATTACCGCGAAAATTTCCATAAATTACCATAAATTACCGAAGTTCAATTTTTTTGTTCTCGTTTGTCTCTTACACAGTTTTATAAATTATCGTCAAAACGTTTATAAATTACCGCGGAAATTTACATAAATTACCGACGTTCCATTTTTTTGTTCTCGTTTGTCTCTTACATAGTTTTATAAATTGTCGTCAAAACGTTTATAAATTACCGAGGAAAGTTCCATAAATTACCATAAATTACCGACGTTAAATTTTTTAGTTCTCGTTTTTGTTTTACATAGTTTCATAAATTACCGTCAAAATGTTTATAAATTACCGAGGAAATTTCCATAAATGGCTAAAAACCAAAATTTTAATGATAATTTTTGCTTTACATATTTTTATGAATTATCGCTAAAATTACTAGAAATTTCCATAAATTACTGCTAAAATTTCCATAAATTGCTAAAATAAAAATTTTTCATTGTAATTTATGTGGAACATATTTTTTAGTAAAAATTTTGCGAGGAACTTTCTGGTTCCCTTAGTAAACAAAAATTAAAAATTCAAACTCTTTATAAAAATTTTAAAAATTCTCTTTAAAACTATTTTTTGAATGTTTTACAAGTTTTTATACCTACACATTGATCTTAAAAAGTCAAAAAATATTGTGTTTTTGGACAATCTTCTCCCGTAGAAAATATTAAGTGGAAGAAATATTAAATTTTAGAGATTTGTTGTCTAGTTTTTTAGATAAAGAATTAGATGGTTTTTGATATCTTAAAATAAGCTATAGTCTCTTCAGACCAGTATCGCTCTCTGCAGCCTATAGAAGTTGCAAAATAAATAATTTTAGTTATCTAGAAATTCTGACTAGAATCAGAACTGGGTCTGGTCAGACCTTGCAGACCAGCATCGCACGCCGCAGCCTAGAAATTGCAAAATAAAAAATTTTAGTCATCTAGAAATTCTGACTAGAATCAGAGCTGGGTCTGGCTAGAAAATCCAGAACTGATAAAATAGCAACAGTCTGGCATGTAGCTAAGCAGCACCAGAACTGGGTCAAATCAGATCTCGCAGACTTGCGAGGCTAGACGCTTTCTAGTTTGCGCCAGGCTTGACTCCAGACGTTCCAGAAGATTTTTCTACACGGGTCGTTTATTTTTGTAGCAAAATTTTCTCGAACAGTGTAATTCATTGTCTAAAATTATAGTCCGGGAGCTAGCGACCAAAACAACTATCTCATTTCATACCGGCTGAAAATTTGAGTATAGATTACTGAAGACATGTAAATAACAGAAACCCACGTCTGGCAGACCGGTGCTGGGACAGGGGCGGCGGCAGGGGGGCGAATAGGTGAAATCAAAAGTTGACATCTACACGAGTGTAAAAATGTGCGTCTGGCAGTTCTGGGGTGAGTCAAAGTATGACAGAGCTCGTGTTTTGACGTGATCTAATCATAACCTCAAAACTCAAGCAATGTAAAATAGGCACATTACTATTTTTAAATATTTCTTTGTAAGAGAAATTTTTTTACTGTTTAATATTCATATTTTAATTTTACACTGTTAGAAATGTTCTGAATATTCCTATAAAATTCAGACACAAATGTAACGAAATTTTCCAAATGATGTTACTGAAAGCATTTATAAGTTACGTTTGCTTGAAATTTACTAAAAGTTTCTTATTATTCCTAAATGTTACTCAAAATTCAAAAATTTTTAGTAAAAATCCGAAAAATTACGAAACTGTAACAAAATTAGGGTGCGCACAGTTACTTTTGCGCCGCTTGGGTCTGTTGCAGGAAATACATAACTAAAAATGCCCTTCAACAAAGTGTTTGTGCGTAAACAATATTTATAGTATAAAGTATTTAAATAAGTGAAAAAGAGTTATAAATTATTTTCTAAGTGTCATAAAAGTGATCATTATTGGGATTATAAAGTACAAGCATATTTTCACAATTAAAAAGTATGTACAAAATCTATTTTTCTTCATATTCCTTTAACTTATAGATATTTTTGAAGAAAAATTTTCCTGCAGAATGGAATGTTCATTCTAGGAACCAGCACCGTAACTATATGTTGAGCATGATGTTCAGAGTAATCTATAAGTTACGATACTTTTGCTAAAGAAAAGTTTTGTTTCAAACCGTTTATTGAATTATATTTATAAAATTCAATTATTAATAAATTAATGAATAAATAATTAGTTTTGTGTATATGAAAAGTAAAAAATAAATATTATTAATATTATTTACCAGTTAGTTTTTAATCAAATTGATTCATAAACCGTAAATAAATAATTTTGAAACCTTAACATTATCATTAAATATTCTTAAGTTTAAACAAATTTTTATGGAAAATCTAGTGAATTTTAAGACAAGCTTAGAAATAATGAAGTTGTACATATTAAATAATTATACTTTGTATTTTAATGTAAATTATGTTCAAGCTATTACTGATGAGTGTAATTGAAAATATTGTTTTAGTTTTGTTCAGTTTCCATTATCAAACAATACGTAACTAAAATGTTACAAAATTTTGAGAAAAAATAAAAAAAAATTTCAAGCTATGGCATATTACGAAAAATTACAAAAATGTAACAAAATTTTTAGAAAAAACAACGGAAGTTTTATGTTCATGCGCATTACTGAAAATTACGAAACTGTAACATAATTTCCGAAATAAGCAACTGAAGTTTTCTGCAGTTACGTGTTCCAGAAATTTACGAAATTGTAACGAAATTTTCAAAATAAGCAACTGAAGTTTTCTGCAGTTACGAGTTTCGTAAAATTACGAAACTGTAACAAAATTTTCAGTGACTGCTGATTAAATATTTATTCGGTCAAATGTTTCTGAAAATTATAACATGTTTGAAAATTTTACGTAAAACGTAACTGCAGAAAACTTCAGTTGATTTTTTCTGAAAATTCCAAAAAAAATTTCTAACAGTGTACTTACAATTATTTTATACATATAATTTTCTTTCATATAGAATTAAAATACTATTAGACTAATAGGAAAGTTTTGAAATAATAACATAAATTCACATAAACGATTTTTAGAAATGTTAAAAATTAATTAAAATAACTTATTCTTTTTCAATGTCTTTCTGAGAGAGAATTTTCGAAGGGCTGCCAGACTTACTTTGTCCCACCCCAGAACTGTCAGACGCACATTTTTACACTCGTGTAGATGTCAACTTTTGATTTCTAAATGTTTTAATCGGTATGAAATGAGAAATTTTTACATTATTTTTTACCAAATCGCCCCCCTGCCGCCGCCCCCTGTCCCAGCACTGGCCTGTCAGACGTGGGTTTCTATTATTTACATGTCTTCAGTAATCTATACTCAAATTTTCAACCAGTAAGAAATGAGATAGTTATGTTTTGGTCGCTAGCTCCCGGACTATTAGTAAATTTCACCTTCAATCTGTTTACAAATCCGAAATTTCATTTTCCTTCAACCGCAATCAAATAATAATTAAAGCAAACCAATATAATCTGATCTATTAATATGGCAAAAACCACTAATTTTAAATGTCACCACTTA
Source organism: Leptopilina drosophilae (assembly GCA_032873175.1). Taxonomy (NCBI): domain Eukaryota; kingdom Metazoa; phylum Arthropoda; class Insecta; order Hymenoptera; family Figitidae; genus Leptopilina; species Leptopilina drosophilae. The sequence goes on from CM065478.1 coordinate 19,325,239, forward strand.
AAACTATTTATTTTCAACTTATAGAAGTAAAGGCAAAAAACTAGGAAAGAGAATTTTTTGAAAAAACCTCGCCTTTCTAAACAGCCAAATACCGTTGTGTCTTATTCTCACTTTTTATCAACTATAGAAAGTTGCATCATCACCAATCTCATAATGGTTTGCAGTCGATAAATTTTCACTGCTATTTCAGTTTGGTATTTTTTCCCCCTCTAAACACTACAGTGCAACTTTGACGAGAAAATAATCATGTTTCAAGTGTCTTTCTTTCTTTTTTTTCTCTCTCACATCGATTCGGGCATCTCTCGATCCACACAAATCGTGTCGATTCGATTGACATCGATAACGTGACTTGCATTGCTAAAAACTCACACATGAATGACAAAAAAAGTGTATTTGTGTCTACACTTTCGTAAAACTGGAATACGTATAAATATACATAGGAAATTCTTTCATGCGTATATATATATATATATATATATATATATATATATATATATATATATGAGAAGAACGAATCCTTAATTGGAATTGAAAACGGCATCTTGGCGAGCGAGGCGTGCGGAAAGGATTGATCTTGGTGAGGACGTATGTCTGCATGTATATATAAAGAGAACTGCGCGTGCATGTATATCTGAAAAGGTATAGATATCATCCGTCGCTCGTGAAGTGTAGATCGGCGGTGATTTACTTATCAAGAATCGACGCTTCGCCGGAGGTAAATGGCCGAGTCGTGACCATTAGTCCATGAACGAAGCTAGTCTATATATACAAAACGGAAGATCCGTGTGTAAAGGATCTAAAAAGGTGGGGAAGAAATGGTTAAGGGAATACGCTAAAATACCACCATGTGGGGCCTTCTTTTCTCTCTTTACAGTCGGACGATCATCGATTCCTTCCCGTGAGGGGAATTGAAATCCCCCTCCCCAACCAGGAATGGATTCACGCCCGTATCCCGAGCCGAACTCAGGACTAGCAGTGCGATCGAGTTGTCGCATAAAACTGCCTACAATTTTCATTGTTTAAAATAAGATGAAAAGTCAAGAAAGCATTGGAGAAAATGAATGTTTTGTTGTAACTGAGGCAATTAGTACGGTCATCACCCCTCAGGTGCATGATACTATTGGTCAGTTCATACTCCCGTGGTATATCATTAATATGAAATTAATGACAGAGGCACATCGCAGTTAAACTGCAGAAGGCAAATGAATCTGTACATAACAGCCTCTTTTTGATTAATAATAAAGTGGTAACTCTACGTCAGAAATAGCACGATATGCAAATGATTTTTAAAATTTCACGAAACTTGGAGAAATAAAAGTTTAATATAAGAGCTAAATAATTGTAAAAGAAATTTTCAAAATATCTAAAATTGTGGACTTTAACCGCACTTTTAATTTTGTATTGAATTTATTTCATTCTTTTATAACTTTTATATAACTTTGATGAATGAAACATGTATTTTTTTCAAAAAATACGTATTTTTAAAAAATTGTATAAAATAAAAAATTTTTTAATGTCTAAATATGAAAAAGTAAAATAAATTTTCTGTTACAGTTTTTTCAACTTTCGACACATTATTTTTAATTTTTTCATAATAATCTGTATCACTTCATCCTTAATTAAAAAAAATTATTTTTAAAACTTTGATTAATTTCAAATTAATTTAAAAATAATTTTTTTTAATTAAGGATGAAGTGATACAGATAATTATGAAAAAATTAAAAATAATGTGTCGAAAGTTGAAAAAACTGTAACAGAAAATTTATTTTACTTTTTCATATTTAGACATTAAAAAATTTTTTATTTTATACAATTTTTTAAAAATACGTATTTTTTGAAAAAAATACATGTTTCATTCATCAAAGTTATAAAAGTTATAAAAGAATGAAATAAATTCAATACAAAATTAAAAGTGCGGTTAAAGTCCACAATTTTAGATATTTTGAAAATTTCTTTTACAATTATTTAGCTCTTATATTAAACTATTATTTTTCCAAGTTTCGTCAAATTTTAAGAATCACTTGCATATTGTGACATTTCTCACGTGGAGGCGCCCAAAAATTAAATCAAAACATTAATTATCACAAAGGAATTCATTTTTTAAACTAAAACAACAAAACATTCAATATCCACATCCTAAAAATAGAACATATTTTTATCCCACATGCACAAAAATGTCGATTTCATATAGCAGATGACAGGGAGTAAAGTCACTCAATTGTTTGACAGTATGAAAATAGCTGTTATTTTCATATAGTCGAACAAGTGAATGACTTTTACTCCCTGTCGCCTGCTATCTGAAAGCGTCACTTTTGTGCATTAGAAATAAAAAATCATAATTAACAAGAAAACTAAGGCAGCCCAATTTGTTTACGATGAAGTATAACTTTTGTTCATCCTGCAGCAATTAAACATTTTACAAAAAGTATTGTATTTTGTTTATTATTAAAGTTAAAAACCTTAGAAAGGTCTCATTTAAAAGCACATATCCTGAGCTGTATAGCAACATAAAAAATAAATTAAAAAAATAATTTTGTTACTTAATGTTCAGTAATTATATCACAAAGCAAAAAAATTAGCCTTTTTTCAACTGTTGATAACTCAAAAATGGATGGTTTAAAAAAAATTTTTAAAGTACATGAATTGTTCCTTTTTTATATTGAATTAGATTTTCAAGTTTTAATTGTAGAAATTCACATTTTATTCTCACTGCAACAAACAAGCAAATTTAATATCCTATTTATTTAATTATTTTAATAATTTTAACTCAGCAATTTAAATAACTTTTGATAATGTAATTAAGTTTGTCAAATTTACTACGAATTTATTTGAGTGTCAGTTCATAATAAATTAAAAATTTTTTAAATATTAACATTTTTAAGGCAAACAACATATGTATGGATTCGTAATAAAATAAGAGATCTGAATTTAAAAAAAAAAACGTAAAAATATTTATACTTGAGAAATTTATATTTTTTAAAGAATGTCATTAAGGAAGGATGACTTAATGAAGGATTAAGGGACCAGACGCCCCGCTGTGCTACGTTCGCTCTGAACCCCGAACTCAGGCCCCTGGCCGCATGGTGGGGGAATGACACTTCCCCTCACGGGAGCGAATCGATGACTGCCCTTCCGGTCACCCTCTCTCTCCGTCATTTATGATCAACTATCTGAGAAAAAATTTTAGTTGAGGCAACTAAAAAAATTTCGTTTGGTTAACTGAAAATTGTAGTTCGTTTTGGCGACAACTAAGTGTAAAAAAAGTTAATTTAACTGCATATTAAGTTGTACGAAATACAAAGAAAACTTGTTTTAAATAAACAGCATAGTTAAATTTAATGTATTTTAATATTTTAAAAAAACTACAAAGAAATATTTGAAGACAGTGTGATCAATATAGTTCTATTTATTTTTTCGTAAATTTATAATAACATAACTATGAGAATAGCAGCACTAAATATGAATCAACCAGTTTTTCAAAATATTTTGCCTATAGTTATCCTGAATATAAAACATAGCAAAACTTACTATGCTGTTATATTCTAAATAACAATGATACGATATATAACTATACAACATTATAAATATTTTTTGCTATTTTCCTTTTAATATTAACAATATAATATTTAACCTGAAAATAAATATAATAAATTTAAAAAAAAAATCGAGTATGAGAATAAGAAAAAGATACATTTTATAAAATAATAATCTTTATTTTTCAAAGTCCATGATTAAAATATGATAATCATAATACAAAATAAGCAGTTTTTTATTTTATTGTTAAAAAAATAAAATTAATTTTTTATATATTTCTAACGATAATTTAAATAACAAAATGAATGAACAATTAAAATAATTATTTAATTTGTCCTAGTAAATGTAAACGGAATATCTATGTTTCACCAAGAGCATTAGTTTTTTTGTTAGATGGGAAAACTGAAAAAAGTTCTTCGTAGATGTATAGAAAAATCAACCAGTTAACTGATAATGCATCATATAAAATAAACAATCTCCCATTACAAAATTAGTAATGTTAGAACTTGAATAACTTCAACAAATTTTAATAGATTTTCATTCAACTTGGTAAAAAGAAGTCTTTAAGCTTGCAGGTTTACATCTTCAACTGACTAAAACGAAGGGGGTACGACACTGAAAAAATTACATTCTAATTTTAAGAAAAACTTCTTATATATGCGCCAAGAATATTCCCCACTTAAATTAAGTGGAAAATATTCTTAAAATAATAATGTTCTTCTTATTGTAAGAATATTCCTTACTTAATTTAAGTGGGAAATATTCTAGGCGCATATATAAGAAGTTTTTCTTAAAATTAGAATGTAATTTTTTCAGTGGAAAGAAGACCTAATTTAGTTTTCTATGAAATTTTAAATTGCCAAAGTAATGGAATTGTGAAATAGAAGCAAATTTATTCAATTATTTTCTTTTAAAATGTAGATGAAGTTCTATTTACATTTACCCCGAGTTTTCGAATTACGGCATTAATAAGGAAGAATGAAAAAATTTTGTAATTCAATATTTTTTGCATTAAAAGATAATTTACACTATGGCATTGACAATTGTCAAAATAAAATATTAGCAATACTCAGAACATCTTGTAGGTGAGCTGAGGTAGAAATATTGACGTCGTAATTATTTTTAAATTTATAAATTTATCTGAAACATCTACTGTTTACATTCACCTCAAATGACCCTATGTAGTTTAATATCAGTATTTATTTAAAATTTATTTTAAATTGAAGTATTAAAAGTTATTTAGATTATTAGATAGTTAGATAAAACAAATTTAGTCAAATTGTTTGATAAATTTTGGCTTGCTTTTTCCTTCATCAATTATTGTAAAAAATTATTTTTCCTAAAAAAAATATTGTTCATTATAACTCTTTCACGACTAGTGCCACTTTTAAGAAATACGAATACATAACTTTCGTGATTTCTAAAACTGAATATTGAAACAATATTTTTTATCTAGTAAATTTCTTATTCTAAAAATTGCTACTTAAATAAAAAACCTTAAAAAACTTTTGCTGAAAAGATTGTTAAAAAACCAGTCAAATGCGAGTAGAACTCGTAATAAAACGAAGGGTTCTATATTATCCGCATGAAAACTTATAATTTTTTTATTAAAATAATATATAGATCAATTCCAATTCAACTGGAAGATACTAGTTTTTGAAAATATAAAGCAAAATCAGATTTAATAATTAATTTAACAAAAAATAAAACTTTTAAATATTTTTTTCAAAGAATATTTTTAAAAAATTATATATTTTTTCTGTTATTTACATGTAAAAATAGATAAATATACCAATTTTCAGCTCTCTGGGTAAAAAATGTATAGGCTAGGGTAAAATACAAGCTTTTTTGACAAAATTTTAAAAAAATTTGAGTTTTTTGCTAAAAAAAATTGAATTATATGTATGTAATTATATGTATTTATGTATGTATTTCTTATTTGATAACGTAAATTATTCCTCGATGTGCTATTGTACTAGAAAAATATAAAGATTTTGCAAATCATACACTGAGAAAAAAATGCTATTGAATCTATAACATGCATATTCACATACGTTCAAAAAAAGATGTTATAACTTGATGTGATATGTAGTCTATTTTATAGCATTGCTTTTAAATTAAAAATTTCTTCTTTGATTCAATTGCGATGCTATAAAATGAACTGCATGTCGCATCAAGTCAATGACATCTGCTTTTGAACGTATTTGAATATGCGTGCTATAGATTCAATAGTATTTTTTTCTCAGTGTATTAGAAAGAAATAAAATTTGTATAAACAGTTTAAAATTGAACGTCTTTAATTCAAAGGTTTATGTCAGAAAAATTGCATCAAAGGATTGAACTAAGAGTAAACATAATTTGATTAAAAAAGCTTTTTATTGAATGTGCACGATACTTTTCTGATTAATTAATTAAAAATTTTTTACTAAATTAAATTTTAATTCGCAAAACAGATAAAAGATTATCAATAGAATTTTTTATTGTTCAAGATAAACATCTTTTAAAGCCTCTAAGAATATGTATATTAAATTAAAACAAATGAAAATGAGAACAGAAAAGTACAATTATTTAAAAAAAAAAAAAAAATTTTTATATAAATAAAAGAATAAAATTTAAATAAAAATAACTAAAATGAAAAATAAAAAGAATCTGCAAAATAAAATGTTTTAAACATTCAGAAAAACTTTATGAAGTTAAACATTTTAGTAAATTCATAAAAGCCATTCCGTGAAGGCGAAAGTTTTCTCACTTTCGAAATAAGAGGTAAATAAAAGGAAAATAGAGATACAAACATCCGAAAGAGATTTTCTTAAGATTATACTATACGAAATGGGGGTGATTAGCGTCAGTATAACTTTGTGTTTTTCATACACATAGAGAAAAAGGATCTCTCTTTTTCATTATTGACTGTATCACTTTTCACCAAAAACAGAATGATTATCTACTTGAAAAATATCAGTTGTTTTTGTTTGTGTCGAAGAAAACTCTTGAAAATATAGAAATATACATGAAAGATTGAGAAACGATAAATCGAAGAAGCTAAAGGTATAAAAATAGGGGATTATTATACGTTATTGCCGATAATCATAAAAGCCTAGAAATATTGTTTTGGTGTCAATGGGGCACGAAAAGCTCAACTTGAAATCGTGTCACAGTTTAAAGGAGGCGGCAAATCCTTTAATCAGGATTTGTAGCTTACGACGAGCGGAACATGGCAAGACAGGTGATTTCCGCGTATTTCTACTAGTGCGGGACAATTGTTTCCAGGAATGGAATTTACTGCAGGTTGAACGTGAGAGAATTCTTATTAAGCCGCAAAAGCAGTAGCGAGTATTGGTACGAAACAAAACTCAAGTGTATATATATATATATATATATATATATATATAAAATAATAATAAACACAAATAGTAGTCACTATATATAATACACGTGTGGGAATTTTACTCTATCAAAAGAACACTGGAGGAAATTTGAACGACAGACACTCTCGGTCTCGGAAAAACTCTCTTATTACGAATATAAACAGATACAAAGGAGGTCTACAATTTAAATTACAATAACGTGTAATTTTTTCAGATTTTTTTCTATATTCCGTATATAACATATAAAATAAGAGTCGCGGGAAGATGAAAGACGGATTAGACATCAAAAGTCGGCTTCAGACAATTTTTTGTTTTTTTCTTATATTTCCAACGTGACTTGTTTTTTTCAATTACTTCACTTTTTCTATTCTACACTTCGTAACATTTTTAGTATTTTTAATTGTGATTTAATAACTTATGATTTCCTTCAAGTTTGCAGTCTTAATTTCCTAGAAAATTTTTCTTTATTTTTAAAAATTAAATTAACATTCTCGATAGCTTTAAAAAGTTTAACATTTTGGAGAAGGGGCAAAAGGGTTTTCTGTTAAAAATTGTATAGGTACAGGTAGGGTAGCACAGAAAAAAACCCGACTCATTTTTGTTGCAACTCATTTGAAAGTCATTTTTATTCATATTTTTACGAATTATTCTTAGTGTTTCTAATGTGATTGTAATTTTATCGTGAACACAAAATGATACCCCTTTAGACTCATTTTAAGTCTTTTTCCTAGAAAATCAGAATGAGTCGAAGGGGTATCATTTTTGTTGCAGGTCAAAATGAGTCTCATATGCGACACATTTTGAGTTCGGTTTTTTTTGTGAGAGTAGGGCTAGTAGCACCACGAGTCAAGATGCACCATACGAAATATTTCTTACATTTATGAAAATTTCTGAGTGTTGAACCCAAATGGTGTTAGTTGCATACAACACCTAACCTTAGACCTTCGAAAAATATTCCATGAAGGTGCCTAAACGGAAATTTAGAAAGAATAAAATATTTTTAAAATGTTATTTATCGTATATAAAACCTATGAAATAATTGATATTATAAAAGTTATTAAATTTAAAAAAGTGGTGCAACCAGCCCCACTCTTTCCTAAATAAAATATAAAAATTGCGACTCAAATTTAAAGGTTCTTCTTTCAATAACAGGAAATTCGATATTTCTGTTATTAAATAAAATGAGGTGTACCTTGAATATAGAAAAATAAATTCCAGTACGAACGACAGATTTCATAATATCAATTTGAATCCATTTAAGAAGATTATAAGCGCATAGTTGGAAACCTTCATAAAATCATTAGCTATTGCCTGTACGGAAAATACGCCAGTATATATATTTATGAATTTAAAAAAATATGTTTCAAGGCCAAATAAAACGAATGAATCTAGAGATTGAATGGGTGTCATATATTTTTCTTATATCATATAAGTAAAAACAATGGTGAATAGAATTTTTTCAACTCTAATAAACGTATATTCTTAGTAAAAAGAAAAAATTAGCAAATAATTTTGTTACTTATTTAGATAAAGTATTTTTCTTGATAATAAAACATAAGAAGCAAACTATTATGAATGAACGTTTTTATATCCTATTAGCATCCGGATATTCAGGAGATCGGGAAACTGTTATACCCGTAGGATATCCTAAGATATCTAAACCGTTAACCCATATCGGACAGAAATGTCAAATTTTTTTACTCAGTTATGGAAAGATACTACCCAGGTGAGAAAGACCAATGCTGACGATGAGTTGAAGCTAGTGATGCACTTCGAGCGAATCTCGTCTCGAAAAACCGAGAATCTCGCGAGAAAAACAATGAAAACAATTGAATGTGATATTTTCATCTCTTTTCATGTATGAAAGGACAGAGTCTCGTCGTGCATCACTAGTTGAAGCTTGATCGAGCGCTGAACGCACAGCGCGGGTAACCAAGAGTTGAAGGAGTCTTTATACCATTGTCAGTTAATATTGGTTCAACATGGGACATCAATGTTTGTCCCATGCTCGATTCAAGACTCGGTCAACCTTTGTGAGTGAAGCTTGAACATCTAATCTTAATTCAAGCTTGAATCAATCATAAGAAAATATTCAGATTACATATTTATTACTGAGTGCGCTTAATATTAAATATAAATGTTTATATATTATTATTTAATTCTATAATATATTCTATGATAATTTTTTTGTAATTTTTAGGGTTCCGTACACCTTCGGTGTACCGACGGAACCCTATTGGTGAGATTCTTGTGTCCGTAGCCAAATAGTGTCCTCCACCTAGCGGCTAAACTATTTGACCTAGAGAGCTCAAATTTGGTACAGAAGCTATTTTGAAACTTTTTACGATAATAATTATCGTAAAATGTTCTATATATTATATTAATTATTAATATAATATCACTAATTGAGCACCTGGATCGTAGAAGGGCACGTAAATTTTCTCGGCCGAAATCGAAGTCCCCTAGACACTTAAAATTCAATTTCTGAATTTTAATATTTTAAAAACACATCCTTATAGAAAATTTCATTGCGCATCTTTTTTCTTATGAAATTTTTTTCTATCTATAACCGTTTTCAAAATATTTGAAAAAAATGTGACGCGATCTGAAGAAAGGGACCTTAGAAGCAAATCACTTTAAGGTTATGTTAGCTTTACTTTTTTTTGGTTTGAATATTTCTTTTTACTTATAGAAAATTAAAATCAGTGTTTATTAATTATTTTAGTTATAAAGAAGATTTAAAAATTAATGATTTTTATTGACAGTTCATTCTTTTATTGTATTTTCCTTTAAAAAATTGCAATCATAACCTATAATTTTTTGCTTCTAAGGCCCCTTTCTTCGGATCGCGTCACAAATTGATTTTTTGAAAATTGCAAATTTAATGACATTTTTCACTTCAACTCGCGATAATTCAAATGATTTTAAATATTTTTCAATGTATCAAAAAAGAAAATACGTCAAAAGATATTCTACGATTGTTAAAAAAAGGAAAAAAAGTTATTTTCTTTATAAACAAAATTGTTATTAATTTTTTTCTTTATTAATGTAAAAAACATAAAATACAATTTTCACGACTCTTGTTTAACGGGCGAATTTTAAGTAACAAAGAACTTTCAGTGAAAAAGTTGTTCATCATGGACAAAAGTAGTTTTTTGGAAAATCACAGGGTTAATAATTTATTAGTGTTGAAATGGTGAATGTTTAAAGTTGATACCGTCCGAATGTGTAGCACGCGCGATGACCATAACCTATAAAAAGACACTCCCAAGCCTCCCAAGCACCTGTGGCTGAAAATTTTACCACTTTTATAGAAAGTAAATTCAGTAACCATTAACCAAGAAGTAAAATAAGACCCATGCCCCATAATTCAGGTACTGCTTCCTTGTGATTTTCCTCTTATAAATTAAACGAAGACTTGAAACAAAATTTGCACGCACATATCAAGTTTAAAACAAGTACACGGAGAAAAAATTCGTTTTAATATTTCGTATTATTATATTAGTATTTAGTAAAACCGATTGCAATTTGGGGAAATCGTGCACTTTTATGAATTATTATTACCATTTTTAAGAAAATTTATAATCAAATTATTACTTTGTATTATTCTAAAGTAACAGAAATGAGAATAGTCAGTAAGAAATTTTAATATTGTAAGTAAGAAAGTCTACAATAGTAAAAAGTATTACTAGAGAATTATACTAAATACTATCGAAGTATTGCATAAATTGTAAATTTAGTAACGAATATTTATTTATTTATTACTTGTTTTTGCAAATAACAATGCATACAAGAGAGTTCCACATATTGTTGTTTATATTTACACAATTTGATTTGACGATAAAATTTTCTTAATCAAACGGATAAAAGATTTAATTTGAGCATAATTATCAGAACAAAGTATTTCCAGACAAAAATTGGCAGAATCGCAAGAACAAGACAGAGGAAACTCAAACTCACATAAATGCTTACACGATAAACAGTCACACAAAAAATGAAAAAAGGACTCACGTTCTAATTTACAAAGCATACAATACGAGTCTACATTAAAGCGATAGATTTTGTTCTTTTCATAAATCACTCTGCACACATGTACATTCAGGAGTCTAATTTGTGCCAACACTTTCTTGCATGACAAAGGTAATTTAGTATTTAGATATGGTTGGACTCCCGGAGTGAGTGTAAGACTTGGGTAAATTAACAAACTCTTAGAACGTGAAACAGATAACCAATCTCGCTCTCTGAGGAAATACTCGTATTTATCAATAAAAAATTCGATGTTTAAGGAGTCTGAACCGAAACCAATGTCCTGCCAAGCGTCCACCAAGTCGCAATCATTGAAAAAAGATTTTAGTTGACAAAACCAGTTAAACCTTGACGATGGACTTCTCAAGGCCAAAGATCTCAGTCTATTCAGGCAAAGTCTTGGGTACCTTGAAGAGTCCATAGTAAAAATCTTATTAAGCCAGTTGAGAGTACTCTTAAAGACTTCCAAAGAAATATGTATGGAGCCGGTCTCCAATCATACAGCATAGCTTGGCGTACAAATAGGCAAAGACAAAACTCTCTTAAAAAAGGCAAGTTGAACACCTTCCAAAATATCCAGAAACCTTATTAAACCCCAAACCTGAATTCCATAAAAAAGAACACTCAAATTAAGGCTCTTAAACAATTTAACATACGAATTCCAAGAGTTAGCATTAGTAGAGTAAATCACCTTCAAAACAGAACCGACGGCTATATTCGCTGCTTCAATAGCTTGTTTTGCTGCGGCCAAAAACGAACAATTACCTGAAAAATTACACCAAGATACGTGTATTTATTAACCACTTCAATACGTTTATCTGCGAATTTAAAAGATTTGAATTTTTTTGCTAGAGAATTACCAAACCTGCTAAAAACTACTATTTTAGTCTTATCAACATTTACTGTAAGTTTTTTCTGCGAACAGTATTCGTGCAAAGCTTCAAGTTTCCGGTTCAGTTCTGTTGGAGTATCAGAGAGCAAGACGAAGTCATCCGCATATCCCAGCATAGCTATCTCAACATAGTCGTTTACCGAGAGTCCTCTACAGCCCCATTCATTAAAAAAAGCGTCGATGTCAGATATAAATAAGAGAAACTCAAGTGGACTGAGGACCTCACCCTGCAGTATCCCTTGAGTGACGTGAACTTCATCAGTACAACCTTCACTAGATCTAATACGAGTTGTCGAAGATTTATAAAAATTAAACAAAATATTGATCATTTTAGTACTTACGCCGAGAGAGTATAACTTATCCCATAAAAGTTGATGAGATACTGATGGGAAAGTCCCCTTAAAATCAACAAAGACAGCATAAACTACAGTTTTAGGCTTACTTAGGTGAATCTGGATTACAGACGAAAGAGTGAAAATGTGATCAAGGCAACTTCTCCCCTTTCTGAACCCACACTGTGATTCCGGAATCAAGTTTAATTCCGATACCCAGCGTGTAAGACGGTCACATAGTATCTGTGTGAAAATTTTTGCAACACAGCTTACCAATGTGATCGGCCTGTAGTTCTCAGGGGCACTAGGAATGCCCTTTTTGAAAAGCATAAAAGTGGTAAGTTTGCACCATTCCTTAGGAACTTTTTCCGTTGAGATAATTTTATTAAACAAATTTTGCATATAAAAAAGCCAATTTTGCGGTAAGTTTTTATAAAAATCGTAATTTATATCGTCTAATCCAGGGGCCTTCCCGTTTTTACAATTCCTTAAAACTCTAATCAATTCCTCTGAAGTAATACTTTCATCAAGTACAGGATGAGTCAAAGTAGGCAACGACATCACACCTCGTGAAGAACAATTAGACACGGGGTAACAATCTGCAATGCGGTTACGAAACTGTCCGAATTAGCCGAACATTTTAGTCGAGCAGTTCAGAAATTATCCGAGCCAAACTTCATAGCATTTTAGACATTTAAGTTTAATTTCTCTTTAAATATAAATAAGTAAAATTTTATGATTAGATTAGTGGAAACGTCTATTTATTAGTAAAATCTGCTAATTCAAAAGCAAAAAGTCATTTGCAAATTCAAATTAGTAAATATTTTTACTAATTAATTTAGAGAGTTTTCAATTATTATTTAAAATTTTTAATTAAATATTTATATTTAAATTAATTTTTATTAGAAAATTCTACGAAAATTCAATTATTTTAATACAAAAATAAATAATTTACTGAATAATTTAATGTTTCTTAAAGTTGTTGAACTCTTAAAGAATTATTTTGACGAATTTTAATAAATTTTTTAAGAAAAATTTCATTTTTAGAGAAATTTTGATAAAAATTATATAAAAAATAATTTAATCTTTGTAAAAAATTATTGAATTCTTATTAAATTTTTATTATTTATGAAAACAATTAAATATTTGCGTAGAATCGTTAAAAAAATTGTTTAATTATTAAATTCTTTGGGAAGTTTTATTAAAGTACTGGATATTAAAAATTCTTTATTTCAGAACAATTTTTGAAAATAATTGAATTTTCGAGAAAAATGTTATTATTTATAATAATAAATGAAATTTTGATGAGAAGTTTTTTAAATTTTTGACTGTATAACTAAATTTCTGCGAAGGAATTTATCTATTATACTTTGAAAAATAATATTAAATTCTTAAGACGAATTTCAATAATATATTTCTTTTTAAATAATTGGATTTTTTTTTGTGAAATTTTATTGAAATAGTAGATGTTGAAAATAATTGAATTTTGATAAATTATTAAAATTAATTAAATTTCTACAAAGAATTATTTTAAAATTGTATAAAAAATAATTTAAATTCTGCGTTGAGTTTTATTATTTATAAAAATGGTTTTACTACTTTGAAAATAATTTAATTTTTGCAATCATTTGTAACTTCTTCAAAATTCAATTTCTTTTAGAGTTTTTAACTAAACTAGTTCATTGTAAGATATTAAAAAATTTTTTAAGAAATGCTGCATTTTATATAAAATGCATAAAAATTCTTATGCCAATAAATTAAATGATGAGTTTTTTTTAAATATAACGTAAAATTGGATATAACTTTAATAGAAATCAGTTTCCAGAAACAAACAATTTTAAAAACAGTATTATGAGAAACATTTCTCAATAAAAATTTGACCCAGCATACAAAATTATTTATTTATAACTTAAAATAAATTAAAAACTTTGTTAAACAATATATTGAGAAAATATTACTTTCTCGCAAGTTCAGAAAATTTCTCTAGTTTAGTATATAAGGAAGTTGAGAACTGTATCTCCCAATGTACAGCGTGCGTGCGACATTGCGTTTATTTGTATCGGTTAAGTTTATATGTATGCGTTTTTAGGATTTTCAAAAATTTTTTTTAGTTTTTCCTTGACAACGCTATGGTCATTATTACATAGTATGCCAAATTTTAGCCCTCCATATTGAATAGTTTAGAAATTAAGGGAGGGAGAATGGTCACTTTTTATGCATTTTTGGCTAAAAATCTTGTTATTTCCTTGACAACGCTATGGTCATCACCTGTAATCACATTCTCCATATTTTTTCTGGAATCTACGTGTAAAAATACGTATCTGTATCAAATTTGAACTCTTTAGGTCAAATAGTTTAGCCGCTAGGGGGGGGGGTGCACGATTTAGCTACGGACACAAGAGTTTCACCGTCGGTACACCGTAGGTGTACGGGACCCTAAAAATAAAAAAAAATGAAATAAGGAAATATTAAAAAATATAAAAACTGTTACCGCAGCAGTTTGTTGGAGTTGGTACCAGTTGAACAGTTTTTTATCATCTAAGGATTTTTTTCGTGTAAAATTGATAAAAAAATTGAAAATTAAAAATCAGAGAATTTTATAAAAATACTGGAATAAGTATTAACTTCCTAAAATTAAAGAAAAAGTTTAAAGTTTTTGTGTTCAGCAACCTTGAATGATATTAAAAACATTTAATTATATTTTAATTTTCCATGTTCTGCTTATTAACTTTAAAATTAGCCACAAATATTAATGCTCAACTTTAAATTTTTTCATTTCTAACAATAAAATAGATCTTTACAGAATCTGAAATTTAATTTATTTTAAATAATTTAAATCTTGAAAAAGTTTCCTAACATTGTTATTTATAAAATATTCAGAAAATAATTTGACTTAAAAATTGAAAAAAATTGGATTTTAAAATAGTTGAATTTACATTCAATTTGTATATAAATCATGTAATTTCAAAAGGTTTTAAATTTATTTTCAGATTTTGCTATATTTGATTATTAATTTAAAAACTATTTTCTTTCTTTAAATTATAAAGAGTTATATGGTAGATTGAAAAATTGCGAAGAAATAGTTAAGTGTTAAAATTAAAACATTTTATTTTTTTCCATGTATAAAGATTTTAAATTGATGAAAATGTTGGTCTTATATTTTACTTTTCACATTAAACTAAAATTTTAGATTTATAACTGAAATTCACAGAATAATTTCATAAAATATAGATGTACTGTTCACTTTATTTTATGGTATAATAACTTATTCAAGTGTTAGTTTCTCGTATTTTTCTAATCCGACACTGTATTTAAAGATAGTTTTCGAGTCTTGAATCTTGTCTTGGTCTTGACAGTTATTGTCTCGTCTTGTCTAGAATAGACAAGACGAGAAAAAAGTTTATCTTGGTCTTGGTCTTGACGATGATTGTCTCGTCTCGTCTCGAAAATCTCGAGTCTTGCGGCATCACAATTGTTCAACTGATACCAACTCCAACAAACTGTTGGTAACAGTTTTTATACCATTCTAGTTCAAAGTGTAAAAAACGATTTTTTTTTTTTGTTTTTATCTTCGAATTTCTTATAGTGTCAAGAATACTCTCCTAAAATATTATTGCAAAATTCGAAGTAAATCAAAAGTTATACATTTTTATTTTTCACCATGTCAAAGATGTTTTTGTATGCGGATAAGAAATTGAATGATTTAAATGTTTTCTCATTTTCATTTTTTAAAAAAGACGAACAAAAATGTTTGTGGTGTTGCTGATCACAAATTAGATATCAAATTTTCAAAATTCAAAATGGCGGATCCAATATGGCGGAAAAGAAAATTTGTTATTTTAATTTTTTTTGTCCAGAATATTGCATCCGCCATTTTTATTTTTGAAAAAATTATGTCATATTCATAATTAGCGACCCCGAAACCCCCCGTAACGATTTTCAAGCAAATCCGCAATAAGAGAAATTCTGAATAAAAAAACCATTTTTTGCATATTTTGGGGAAAAAGTACTCTAAAAAAATGGGGGGAACAAAATTCCACTTTTTAAAGGTTCCACACCTAAAGAAATATCTAACGAAGAGAATTTCACTTCATTTTTGGTTTTATCTGTTTTAGAAAGTTTGGAATCGATCTTACTACCGAAAATGGGAATTTTTGAAAATGACTTACATCGCCGTTATTTTGAAAAAATTTTTTTTTACAAATTCTTAAATAAATTATTTATTACATTTAAAAGAAATTTTTTAAATAAATGTCATAGTTATTTTAATAATATATACTAAAAAAGCCTTTTTATGACAGTTTTGAACTGAAATGTCCTCTTAATATTTCCTTATTACATTTTTTTTATTTTTTCTTATTAATTTCACACGAGAAACAATCCTTCTGAAAAAAATGTTAAACTGTTACCAAATTCAATTGGAGTTGGCAACAGTTTTTCAAAAGTTATCGAGAATTCTACAAAAATATACAATGTGGAATATTTACAAAGTTTTCCGTGCGGAAATTTTTTACAAAATTCCATATGGAATTTCCGTAGAGCGCTTTCCGTAGAATCATTTCACGTAGAATGTATAGTTTGTATATATGTACCGAGGCATTTAACGTCAAATATATCACGGTTTGCAAAGGTTTAGACAGATTTTCACGAAACTTTGATGGGATCGCATAGTTCTATACATCAGAGACTTAATTTTCCTATAGTTAATTTTTATAAAAATGACGAATAGATATTGTGGTAACAGTTGTAGTAGTACCCGTGTAGAAATTGAAAGTAGGAATTAGTAAGGCCCTCAATAGACGCCCTTTTGTTTAGTGAGGCGCAAACTAGGAAAATTAGTCAGGACCCTTCTAATTTCGTCACGCTTAAAATATCAGGTGATGATGTGGAAAGATAGAGAGGTTCTAACTAGATTGCCTTGTCACTGCCTGAATAGAAAATAATAATGTGGGGATTTAACTAGAGGGCCTCTTTAGCGCCTCATTAGTTTTTCTAAATACCTAAAGCAAAAATTTACGACAGGCGTAACATTGCGCCAGTAATACTGAACAAGTCACTGAACAAACACACATGTAAACGACACTGTTTCAACCAATCAACCTGTCACTAACTTAACACTAACACTAACGCATACCTAACACTAACTCGCACGCTATGAATCTACTTTCTCATCGTCCTTATATACTAAGTAGAACATTTCTCTATCGCTTGCGAGAAAAAGTGCAATATTTTGAAATTTAAAAATAGCAATAATTTTTGCTCAAATAGTTGTTACATTTAAATAGTATTTCAATATGCGTTTAGAACTATTTTTCTGATTAATTTCATTAATTATTATTTAAAAATTGTGATTTGTCAATGAAATTGAACATTAATTTCAATACCTAATAGGGGCATAAATAGATACTAGATAGATTTCCCTGTTTAGAAAAAAAGGGCATTCTAGTCAGAGCCTGATTGAAATATTTAATAGGGGCATAAATAGATCAAGCTAGATTTTCCTATTTAGAAAAAAAGGCATTCTAGTCAGTGCCCTATTATCACCTATCTAAACATTATTGGTGTGGTTGGCCTCACTAAATCCTCATCAGTGCCCTTCTTCAAATAAGGCGAAGTCGGGCAATTTCCACACGGGTATATATAAAAGAGACGAAAAAGAAATTGTCGAATGTGACTTTGAATGACATTGTAATCGTTTCAATCACGTTCCATTATTCACGCGCGCGGAAAATTGTAACGCGACATTGAAACGAACATTGCGTGGTAAATAAAATGGTAACGAGAGAGAAAAGAAGGAGTGGGAATATAGAACTAAATAAATGTCAAGCAACCGTGCATACATGTCGTTGTTTTCAGTCACCACTGCAATTTGTATATGCATGTACTCGAGACTCACTATTACCTTCTCAATTAGATAAGACACACTTCACTTCATTCAACTATATAGCGAATATTTATGTATACCCAGAACTTTTCTATTTCTTTGTATACTAAAACTAAAACATTTACGGCAACATTTTATTGCTTACAAGTGAATACTTTGTACTATTAATACAATTAATACTATTAAACAATCAAAATGTAAATCTACTTTGCTCTAATTGTCAATTTAGAAGCTATTTTACAAATTGTATTATGAAATATTTTCCTTTTTTTAATGAAGATAAACTCTTTCGATATCTCGAGAAAAGACCTAAGAATGAATTAATCATTTCTTCTGTTCCGTTTCTAGATTCCTCTGAATAGCTCTCGTGTAGAGAGAATAGCATTGTTGGAAAATACAATAGTTTAAGAAAAGTCAAAAAAATAGTATTAGGAGAAAAATGACTTACCGATAGTAGTCTTTCTTGCAATAGATGTTTCCGTCTCGACTGAAACACGTGATCTCGCCATCCAAACCCTGTCGACAATGAGAACACTGAAGGCATGAAGCATGCCATCTTCTGTCCACGGCTTGGAGATAAAATCTGTCAGATATCCTTAGTCCACAGCCAGCACAAACAACACCCGACATGTCTTCGGGTTGTGATGGAGGTGTTGGTGGTGGTTCAATTTTTGGCACTGCTTGTAGGTGATGATCTGTTGACTGTTGATCCTGCTGATGGACGGAGTGGTGAAAATGATGATGGTGCGACTGCGGTGGCATTGTAAGGTCACTGGGGGGTTCGTAGTTTCCACTACTTCTGTACTCTGTTGTCCCTGCAATTATTGAAGAATGTTTGTAGAATCAGTGTTTAAAAAATTCAATAATTTCATTTAAAATATTAGAAAAAATTTTAATTGAAAATAATTTTTATGACTTTTGTAGTGTAGGAATGGACTTTTCAACCGCACAAATAGTAAGGAATATTTTTAAAAAATTGATTTTACTATACCAAAACAGTAAATTTATTTCTTCTTCTGCAACATACATTACTGCCGTACTTGGTAAAAACTCAGTTAAGTCACTTTGTCGCTAAGGCAGATTTTCGCTGATCCAGTAGTGTAAATGTCGCCCCTAGCGACAAAGTGACTTAACTAAGTTTTTACCAAGTACGGCAGATTAAGAAATAGTTGTTTTCACCGCATAAATCATAAAAATAACAGCTTTCAGAGGTTATATTTTCACGGAGAAAAATTGAGTGTTAAACTTAGAAGGTTAAGTTTTTAGTATTAGTCTGATTCTCTGGATAGTTAATTTTTTTCTCCGAGACATTCGAATTGATCATAAGAGTGTCTAAATTTAACCCTTTAGATTGCTGGCGTATTGTTTAACATCCAATGAGTTATTTTTAACAGTAGTTTTTACTACCACAATATTGTTGAGTCATTTACAACCATCTTACAACTATACTTAATTATAGTTTCACTAACTGAGAACGTGTAATTTTTTTTTGAATTAGTAAATTTTACGATCAAATGATGTAATTTCTATTTAGCATTAGTAAAATTGACTAATTCAAGAAGAAAAGGTCAGTCATTAATTGGAGTTAGTAAAAATTTGTACTAATAATTCAAATTCAGAGAATAAAAAATCTATGGGCAAATTTTCTCAAGTGTTAAAATTACAAGTTGTTCTAGGTGGGCCCCAGCAGGGATGGCCCAGGTGGGCGATTCCTGGGCTTGTAACGGTGAGTCCAGCCAAAGCCCATAGATTTAGTTTTCATTAAAATTAATGAATAAATTATTTATTAATAACAAATAAGTCAAATTATAAATAAATATCATTATTGTTTAATTAATTTTATTTTTTAAATTAAATTGTGACCAACACCAAATTTATAAATAATGTTAGCATATATATGGGGCGTTCCACGCGAAATCGGACAGTATTTGACTTTTGCATCTCAGATTTTTTCAAATATTTTTTTTTTTAGTGCTCTTTGAAATAAGCTACCATGATTTTTTTCAAATTTTTTCATCAAGCCGTTTAAGAGATACAAGTTTTCGAAAAATCACGTTTTTTACGAAAATTTTTTTTTTAAATGGTTACAATGAAAAAAATGATAATGTTAATTTTGACATACAAGTATGGTTAGGATGTATAGCTGAAACAGCAATACCGTATTGCTGTTCTTAAAATACAGTATTCGTGTTCTCCACATACATATTATTGTCTCTCAAATACATATTGCTGTTCTACACTGCGTACGGCTAAAACAGCAATACTGTATGGCAGTATCATATCTACCAATATAATATGTCAGAATTGGCTATATTTATGGCAGTACCATAAATATATTTTTTCAGTGTATAACTCGGTCAAAAATTGACCTAATTTGACGTTCTATATATGAAAATTTTTGTTTTTACACGTGGTTTTTGATAAAAATATAAAAAAAATTATTTTTTAAATTTACGAAAAATTTAATAATTTAAAAAAAAATTTATTTTTAAAAATGTATGTATCGATTGATTTTTTTCAAAATTTTTTGTAAGAAACTAGAACTAAATTAACAACTTTTAGGCGTTGTCTGATTGTGGACAAACGATGGGATCTATTTATTTCGAATTTTTTAATTTTTATAACCATGTAATATAGCAAACAATAGGGCTTTTGAGCTAAAATTATTAATAACACAGGTCAACAAAAAAAGTCTTACTTTTTTTATGAGATTTCATAGTGTCCATTAAAGACGCTGAACACGATCCCGGATCACAAAATTGGCCTTCACGTCAGGATTTTGAGAAAAGTGGGGGTAAAGACCCCAAAAAACGTGTTTTTGAGGGTTTTCAAAATTTTTTTATCCTAAACCTGACGCGCCAGAAACTTCTATATAGACTTAAATTGAAGCTTGAATTGTCCACTATAAGACCCATATCCGTAAAACCAAAAAAGATTAAAATTTTTTCAAAAATGGGGTCGAAGTTACCAAAAATGTGTATTTTTGGGTTGCTTTAATGGATTTTTAAAAATTGTTTTGAATTCGCTTGAAAATTGTTACTCAAGGGTGTTTGAGGTCGCGGATTGTAATCTGACGTGCCAGAAACTTAGAAAACGTTATAATCTGATGAATATAATCAGCGACCCTAAAAATCACATTTTTAGTAGGGGAATAGGTTCGGTTGTGGGCATAGTTTTGTTTTTGACTCATAATTTGTTTCCTTCTAGATATTAAGCAAACATATGTATATGCATTTAAAGCTAGGGACCTTAGCTAACTACTCGTGAAGAAAATAAATAGATTCCGTTGACTAGAAAAATTTTATTAAAAACTCAATAAATTGATCATTTTTCTAACAAAAAAAAATTTTGGTTCGGTTGTGGGCACTCTTGAAAAATCTATTGGAAACGCAAAAAAATGAATGAAGTGACCATTTATTAACTACATAAGGATGATTTCTTCTAATTTTGACGTTACATGCTCCCCATGTAAGGGCATATAAGATTTCTCACACTGAACCTGAACTGCCCAGTTACTACAATTACTATAACTGCGAACGACGTACGGACATCAAAGTATCATTATATTAATTTCCGTGCTGGACCACAAAACTCTTAAAATTCATAAAACACTATTAAATGTTGTAAGGAATTACTTATGATTATATCGACAACGATATTTAACGATTTATCAAAAATAAGAGTGGTGTCCACAACCGAATCAATTTAGATGCCCACAACCAAACTTGACGATCATTTACTTGTGAACATTTTTGTGATACCTGGTATTGGATCATAAAATATAACATATTTACTGTGTAAATACGCTTTTAACTTATTATTTTAATTAATTCACTTCCATTTGTTAAACATTTAACAATGTTTAAAAATACATTTTTGTTATAACATATACATATATTATAACATATAACCCCATTTTTTGAAAAAATATTAATCTTTTTTGGTTTTACAGATATGGATCTTGTAGTGGACAATTCAAGCTTCAATTTTAATCTATGTAGAAGTTTCTGGCGCGTCAGGTTTAGGATAAAAAAAATTTTGAAAACCTTCAAAAACACGTTTTTTAGGGTCTTTACCTCCACTTTTCTCAAAATCCTGACGTGATGGCCAATTTTGTGACCCGGGATCGTGTTCAGCGTCTTTAATGGACACTATGATATCTGATAAAAAAGTAAGACTTTTTTTGTTGACCTGCCCAAGTAGAAATGTAATACTGGCATTGTACTGACCCAGTACTGACTGTCAGTATAGCAGTACTGACTCCAGTACTAAATCAGTACTGGGAAATCCCTGGCTGGTAACGCTGTCCAGTACTGATTTTTTACCGGGAGTCAGTACTAAGTCAGTATAAAAATATCACTGGCAGAACACCGCCTAATTACTGATTAGCAGCTAAAATTTAACAAATTTGAAAATGCTGTAACGCGTTCTCTAAAAGAAAATTTACCTTTAGAAGCTTATATTAATTTGTTATTTGATTATTAAAGAAGAGGGAGTAAATTATTGAGTACTAATAATTATTATTAATATTTCTATAGTAAATAAACTTTTATGAGTATCAACAAAAATGTAAATAATTATAAAAATTCCTTTTATTGAAATAAGTTTTCAAAAAAAAATTTCTTATTTTTTTTATTAACTTACACAATCTTATTTATTTAAATTAATTACTAAATTATTATTATTATTATCTATTATTATTTAAATTTAAATTTTATGTAATACTGTTGAGAATTATACACTAAACACTTAGAACTAAGACGGAAAAATATCGCACGCACGGGGTATTTTATATATATATATATATTTTTTATATATTTATATACATTTTAACAAGACATTACATATTAATTAATAGGTATAGCATAAAAATATGGTAAAAATTATTTATTTAATTATTTATTTAAAAAATAATAGAAAAATGTATACATTTTTACATTTAAAAAAAATTTTTTTAAATTTATTATTAATAACATATAATAGTAAACATAGTTTATAAATAATAATTTATTATTATTATTATGATATACCTATTAATTAATAATTAATAATATGTTAAGTATTATTAACATAATTATTATTATTATTATTATTATTATTATTATTATTATTATTATTATTATTATTATATTGTTATTGTTGATGAATAATGTTTTTAAAAATCTTGGAAAATATTTTAATAGTTAATAAATCAAACGATGTTGTTATTAATAGTGGCCGGTTTAATGCCATTATAACAAAGTTTGTTTGTTTTTTATAACTCCTTCGCAGTACTGATTTGGTGTTATACCAGTTTTCTGCCAATACTGATTTTAACACTTTTTTAACTCCGACATATTATTGATTCGGTTTTGGAGTCAGTATACTCCCAGTACTGATCGGGTTCCGAAAGTCAGTACCGACGGTCAGTACTGAGTCAGTACCATTCTGGTGTTTAACTCCGTCATAACTCCGGACATTTCTACTTGGGTGTGTTATTAATTACCCGTGTAGAAATTGAAAATAGGCTTCAATAAGGACCTGAATAGATGCCCCTTCGCAAGTGAGGCGCAAAATAGGAAAATTCGTCAGGACCTGTCTAATTTCGTCACGCTTGGAATATCAGGTGATGATGTGGAAAAATAGAGAGGTTCTAACTAGATCGCCTTGTCAGTGCCTGAGTAGAATATCAAAATGTGTGAATTCAAATAAAGGCATTCTAGTCAGGGCCTGATTTAAATATTTAATAGGGGCATAAATAAATCCAGTTAGATTTCCCTATCTGAAAAAGAAGGCATTCTATTCAGAGCCCGGTCATTACCTATCTAGAAATTTCTAGTGTGGTTAGCCTTACTAATTCCTTATCAGCGCCCCTTTTTAAATAAGGCGAAGTAGGGAAATTTCTACACGGGTACTTTAGCTCAAAAGTCCTATTGTTTGCTATATTATATGGTTATAAAAATTAAAAAATTCGAAATAAATAGATCCCATCGTTTGCCCACAATCAGACAACGCCTAAAAGTCAATTTTTGACCGAGTTATAACCATTTCAAAAAAACATTTTCGTAAAAAACGTGATTTTTCAAAAACCTGTATCTCTTAAACGGCTTAATGAAAAAATTTGAAAAAAATCATGGTAGCTTATTTCAATGAGCACTAAAAGAAAAAAAATATTTGAAAAAAATCTGAGATGCAAAAGTCAAATAGTGTCCGATTTCGCGTGGAACGCCCCATATGGAAATTAATATATATCCTTTTATTTATAAATTGAAAATTTTTTAAAAAATTAGATTTTTGTTAATTTAATTTTTTTAACGGCATATATAATCATTAAATTTTATACTTGTACTTATACAATGCAAAAAAATCAAAAAGGTTTCTGACATAATTTGTACCTACAAAGTATTTTGAGACATACACACACATACGTATACACTGCAAAAATAGGTGTCTTTTTTGATATCTTAAAGTAAGATGTAAGATAGAAAAATGGTATCATACATCTTAAAATAAGATGTTTTCTAAAGCATCTTACTGATATTTAATGATAGAACGTCCAACGTCCTTCCGGCAGAACCAAAAAGACTCAGGTGAGTCCATCCGAAATTGCTAAATAAAACTAACATGGATTGGCATAAGCAAAAAGTAAAATAAATAGTTGGAAAGGTGATAAGACAAGCTTTCAGCGCATGTAAATGTCGAGCTTGTAAGTTCAAACCGAAGAGCAGGGTAGCTTAAAGAAGTTGAATTTTTCAAAAATTCATATAATTTTTAGTCACAAAATGAGGAAACCCGGTCCTGCCGACAGGACGCTTTTCGCTTTGTTTAAAAGGCTACCAAGCCTAGGCATATAAATTTAGAAACTTGATATTTACATCATTGGAAAACTTGTTTTATTACCTTACCAACGATATATTTAGTTTTGTGTTTATTTGCTTCCATATTAATTTTATAAAGAAAATTTTAAGAGAGTTTTTATTCAATTGGTCGCAATTTTGCTGATTAACTTTGAAAATGAAATTTTTTTAAATTTAACAAAAGAGACTAAACCGGTCATAATATATTGATTTTTGTGGATTTTACATTAAATTTACGAAAAAATGTTTTCTTTACTATTTTGAAACTGCAAGTTTGAGGGCTTTGAAAAATGGTTTAATATTATTATTTTAAAAAGTTAAATATATTTCCCCAAAAATACCACAGAAAATGTGTACGAAGATACTTTTGACATCTTAAATTAAGATGTTTCAAGTAACTAAAAAGTGTCTACCAAAACTTCTTAGAAATGTCTACCAAAACATATTAAATTAAGATACTTCTTTTTGCAGAGTATTAGAACATTTGGTCAAAATTTTATACGTATGTATTTTAGATGAAAGTACATATAACCTTTAGAAAAATTGAAAATCGTCATAGAGGAAGCGAACGGTAAAACTTAACAAAATATGAAAAATTATCAACGAAAGGAAGAAATAACAGAAGTATTAAAAAGGAAAGAAGGGATAATAACAAGAAGAAGATGAAACATCTAAATCATAGAAAAAATTCTAAGGATATCAAAACAAATAATGCCAAAAATAATATCAGAAAAACAAGAATTTAGAAAATATGTATAATACTCTACCTCCGGGCGAACCGTACTCCCTGGAATCGTAGGGAGTGGTGGAATCGTAACAATTATTATTGGTCCCACAATGTGTTTGATGTAGGGTCGTCCTTGAATGCGGCCCATGATGATGAGCCGACGGCGGAGGTTGCTGAGGTGGTGGACTGGACGGAAGCGTTGTGGGTCTTGCAGCGTCTCCCATTGACGCTGGTAAGCATGGACTTAAATCTCGGGCCTGATCAACAGCTCCTGGCCCCACCCCCGTACTCCCTGCTGGACCACCTTGACACCCCAAACCCAAGCCGCTGCCACGCTCCTGCGAATTCGCCGGCTGCTAAAAGCAAACAATTTCCCTAATTTATACTTTTATGTCACCTAATTTTAATAGTTTTAATGTTTTTATAGTATTTTATCAGTTTTAGTAATTTTCTACTTTTAATATTAACATAATTCTTCTAGAATTTTACTATACCTTAAATATTTTTTTAATCCCTTAACTGCGGATAACGAAGATTTTGGCCGTCAAATCTTCGTCTTCCTCGCTTCCGTAGTAATTTTTTTCTTCTGATAATTATTTATTTTAACATTATACGTTACTTAAAACATATTTCAACTAATTCCAAGTCGGGGAAAGCAGTGATTTTTATTTTTTTAGTCGAATTCTTTCCAGAAATCACGCAATTTCATTAAAATTCATAATTCCTCGACTCGGTAGTCATTTTTTTCTTTTGATAATTAACAATTCAAATATCGTGTGCCATTAAAAAAAATTTCAAGTCGGGAAAAGCAGTGATTTTTCTTAATTTATCAGAAATTTCTTGATTTTTGGAAAAAATTCGACTAAAAAATAAAAATCATTGCTTTCCCCAACTTTAAATCACTTGAATTATTTTAAATAACGTATAATGTTAAAGTAAATAATCATCAGAAGAAAAAACTTATTACTGAAGCGAGGAATCATTAATTAATTTAAAAATTCGGAATTTCTGGAAAATTCATGACAGAAAAAAATTCAAAATCACTGCTTTCCCCGACTTGGAATCACTTGAAATTTTTTTTAAATAGTGTCTAACATTAAAAAAAACAATTATCAAAAGAAAAAAATTACTACCGAGGCGATGAATTATTATAATTTAATTGAAATTCTCGGATTTTTCAAACATCCTTGACAAAAGAAACCAAAATCACTGTTTTCCCCAATTTGGAACCTTTTGAAATTTTTTTTGATTAGCGTCTAATGTTGAAATAAACAATTATCAAAAGAACAAAATTACTACTGATGCGAGGAATTATGACTTTAAATAAAATTCCGTGATTTTTTTAAAAAAATCGACAAAAAAATAAAAATCACTACTTTTCTCGCACCTTTTTTTTATTTCAGGATTTAGAGCAGTGTTTACTTGGGTTGAAAATTAACAAGAATAATTTGTATCCAGAAAAAAATTTTTTTTACCAAAAATAAAAAAATGGCTTTTTACCCCTCTCTACCCTATGGTTAATATTACATAGTTTTAAGACTATTATGAACTTAAAATATTTTTATTATCAACTTAGAAAAATACAAGGATACTCGAAGTACAAATTATACATATGAGGCATTCCGTGTCAAGTGATCCAGGTGTCTTACGGTGTAATGCTTATTTCGATATTTTTTTACTCTTAAACTATTAAACATAAAAATTTGGCAAGGTACATTGTGGAAAGGTTTTTTCGTGCTCTTTCGATTGAAAATACGCATTTAAAAAAAAATTTGTTTTTGACCCAAAATAATCAAAATTAAAAATAAATTTTAAATTTTTGGAAAAAAGGTCCCATTTTTTTTTTTTTTAAACGAAAGCTGAGGTTTTTTCCTAAAAGGACATATAAATGAAAAAGTGGGACAAGAATGTTTAAACATTGAAAAACAGAGATTTCTACTCACTAAACCCGGTTTTTAGCTCTGTTTACGAGAAAATTCATTTTTTAAATGTTTAAACATTTTTGTCCCACTTTTTCATTTATATGTCCTTTTAGGAAAAAACCTCAGCTTTCGTTTAAAAAAAATGGGACCTTTTTTCCAAAAAATTAAAATTTATTCTTTTCGATTTTTGCGGGTTAAAATTTTTTTTTTCTTTAAATGCTTATTTTCAATCGAAAGAGCATAAAAAAACCTTTCCAAAAAGTACCTTGCCAAATTTTTATGTTTAATAGTTTAAGAGTAAAAAATTATCGAAATAAGCATTGTACTGAAAAACCCAAAAATTTAACCCCCTACCCCTCGGAAAATATTGGACTAGGTAAAAAAATATTTTCACAAAAAATTACTTTCTGTTAGTACTACAAAAGCCCCAAGTTTTGCTACGATTGGAGAAAAATTTTTCTCCACCTGGATCACTTGACATGGAATGCCTCATATTTGATACTTTATTTAATACAACTTAAATTAAAAGCAAAAGAAAATTTGTTAGTTATCTTGTTCGTGAACGAAGGGTTTTGAAAAAAATTTTTTTCTAAGAATGGCAAATGATTTTCACAAAAATTCGAATTTTTGGGTTTTTAAAAACTGGTTTTTTGACCGAAAAATATATTAATTTTGATACAAATTAAAATTCGTTCGTTCACGAACTAGCTATTATATATCTATAAAGAAACCCTGTAAATTTCTGATGAATACCGCGCTCAAAATATCAATAACTTTGGTTGCAATGCACCGATTTTAATGAAAATTTGGGAAAACATTCTCGAAAATATGTACTTTTAAAATGAGCAATAATTTTTTTCAATTTTTTGAGTCCCAAAACGGTATGTAACCCCTTAATGTATCATCGATATTATTTTCTTATCTATATCGCAGATGTAGCATTTAATTTTAAAACTTATCGTATATGTAATATTAAATTATTAAAATGTGAAACAAAAGTACTTTTTTATATTTTAAGTTAAATTAATAATTAATAATAACGTAATAGCTTTCGCCATTTGAAAAATTGTCAAATTTTTTATATCTTTCATATTTTTGTCATATAAAAAATTAAAAATAAAAAAACATTAATCTTTCATAAAACATGAAAATAACTTTATCTAAAGTTTAAAATAAAATTTAACAATTATGGAAGCAATGTTACATGTAATATTAGTAACACTGCAGTAATATTAAAATGTCCGCCCCAAGGTAGTATTACACTGAAAAACTTTGTTCAAGAGTTATTTTGAAACTTATTCAAGAACTCAGAATATGAAAATAAAACAAGAAATGTTAAAATTACACAAAAGTATTACACGTAATTCAAAAATACTCTGTTGCAACTTAAGGTTATGTCCAAGTTGCAAAATGTAAACAAAGCAAAATGTAAGCAAACCAAGCACTAAAATCAGCTTTTTTATACATCTTTTTCTCTCACGAAAATTACGATTAGAAAACTTTTTTTTAGAAAAATGGTAAATTAGAGAGTTAAAGTTTCAAAAAAAATCGTTTTTGAGTGTGATCAATAAAAAGCAATTAATGAAATAACTAATTAAAATGACCTGTAAAATAGCATTTTTGACGCGTCGCGAAAAATAAACTGTTTGACTATATCAACCACACGGACGATGAAGAAGTTTTTACCCTCTCCCTTGTAATTTCAACACTATGCAGAAAGACACATTTTGTTTTACTCTGAAAGGCAGTTATTTTCACATGCTTTCAGCTATGCTGGGTGTAGTAACCAAATTCAATACGTCAGTTCACCATTTTAATAAAGAAAATGTAATTTTATATTCATTTGTAAAAATAGGAACCGCGAAAAAAAGCAGTAACAGAAGACCGAATTGTGAACTTTTTTTCGCGGTTCCTATTTTTACAAATGAATATAAAATTACATTTTCTTTATTAAAATGGTCAACTGACGTATTCTATTTGGTAACTACGCCTTGCATAGCTGAAAAAAATGAGAAAACAACTAAGTTTCATTCAAAAGAAAATGTGCACTTCCACATGGTGCTGTCAATGCATTCTTAGTACGCCCTGCGCTTGCGCAGAAAGCAACAAAGTCTCAAGTCGCGAAAAATAAAGTGTTTGACTATATCAACCGCACGGACGATGAAGAAGTTTTTACCCTTTCTCCTTGTAATTTCATGGAGGAAAGGGAAAAATTTCCCTTTCCACATGTTGAAGGTCCAATCGCTGATATGAGACTTCTTCATCGTCGGTGCGGTTGATATACTCAAACAGTTTATTTTTCGCGACGCGTCAAAAATGCTATTTTACAGGTCATTTTAATTAGTTATTTCATTAATTGCTTTTTATTGATCATACTCAAAAACGATTTTTTTTGAAACTTTAACTCTCTAATTTATCAATTTTCTAAAGAAAATTTTTCTAATCGTAATTTTTGTGAGAGAAAAAGATGTATAAAAAGCTGATTTTAGTGCTTGGTTTGCTTACATTTTGCTTTGTTTACATTTTGCAACTTGGACATAGCTTTAAAGATAGATAATTAAGCTATAGAAAACCGAAAAACACATTTTATATAACTGTGATATTTGATTCGGTCTCTCCTACATCACTTTAGTCAAAATAAATGTGATCCATGTGGAACTGATTGAAAATTAATAATTTTCTTATAAAAATTGTTAATATATTATATATTTAGGAACAGGAACTTTATGCTTTTCAGCAAGGCGATTTATGCTCTTAAAAAACTTGTAATTATGCTTGAAAAAATGGAAATTATGCTTTTAAAAGTGCTAATTTATGCTTCAATTACGCATTGCCTTTAAGAAATTTGAACTCAAACTTATTAATATTACTAAATAAATCTCATAAATTTTACGAGAAGTTATAAAATAACAAAGTATTAACAATTTTTCATATCATTTAATAATATTAGGAAAAAGATTGCCTGAAATTGGATATTTGTAAAATAAAAAATTGTAGTCAATTCAAAAAGTTTAATACTTACACTACCGGCAGAAATTGTCGGTACGAACGACGGGCGAGCTACGAAAAGTTGCTGCCGAAATTAAATTAACATATTTTATTATTAAAAAAAATATATAAACTTGGTCCTTGAATCGTCGTTTGATATATGCATGAAAATTATTTGATATTTTTAAGAGATTTTATCATCTAAAAGATTTTGAAAAAAAAATTAATTAATTTTTCTATTTATGTGCACCATATTTGTGTTGCTGCACATTCTAGAAAAATTTAGAAAATAAACTCTAGCAACATAATCTTTAAAGTCTCAGCTTTTATTTAAGCCTTGAAAATTGAAAATCCGTTCAGTAGTTTTTGAAATATCTAAAAAAATGTCCAAGCATGTTGTTTTATAATTTAGGCGGTGATACACACTTATTGCACTCTCGCTGCTCACCTGGTTCGTTGCGGCAGGGCCGAATAAACGGCACATAGAGTGGAGGTCATATTTGGAGCCCTTTTTGAGTTTTGTGTAATTTTAGATTTAATATTCATTAAAAATTTAACTATTGTTAAAGTTAATTATTATATATATATATATATATATATATATATATACTAGGGGGGCACCGCCCCCCTGCGCGCTTCGCGCGTAAACCCCCTGATTTTATATGATATTATATATCTTATGATATTAGTCATTCTCAAATTTTTAATCTTTGTCATCAATTTTGAAGTACCAGCCTGCAAGTAAAAAAATTTTCTTTTGCATAGGCTGTGACGTCCTATTTCACGCTTCTATTTAAGGGGACAAGCTCTGACCTGTTAGTAAAACAGATCAAATTTTGACTTCATGTGAAGGCCCACATTAAGGCCCCTTTTAAAACTCGTAGCTCAAAAAAAATAGGTAAAATTAAACATGCATTTTTATTCGTCATTTATCCTCTTTTTGACCTATAGGTCAAAAAATAGGTCAATTTTGACATAAGTTTTGACGGCCTCTTTGGGATAGGGCGCCCTTACAGAATCTTGAAACAGCGGCGGCGGTACTTTCGTGATTAAGGAGGTTCCCTCCATTCACTGAACTAGTCAAAGCAACAACCATTTTTGTCTGATTTCACTTGCTCGGTACTTTGAAACATCTGGCAACACTGCAACTCACGGTGTGTACGTTGTCATCAGCTGTTGTTTTGTATTTTTACGTAATGTATATGAAAAATGGGAAAAATTGACAGTTTTACAAGAGAAAAGAATAAGTTTTTCTTTAATGGTAAAAGAGTTAATAATAAAAATTTTATTAACTAATTGAATTTCTGTTTTTGATTTCAATATATTACTCTTTTCCCAGAAAAAAATTTTTAATTAAAGCGCGCATCACCTCAAAATTTTGACATGCGCACGGTGGAAAATGTGGTGACGCGAAATGCCGTGTTGCCAGACACTGCAAGTTGTCCTTTCTGTATTGCAAAAAGAGAAAAAAATTTATAAATTAATTATTTTTAACTCTCACAGGAACCTATTGACATTTTTCAAATACAATATCGGTTCATTATATATCTGATTTTAACTATACAAACTTTGATCAACATCTCTTTGTTTAAAATTTTATAGTACGAAAAAATATGTTGCAAAGTAATGAATTCCCATAAGAATCAATGTTAAACAGTGAAAAAATTAATTGATCAGAACTTTTTTCTCTGGAACCTACGAGTCTCAAAAATTTAACTATACATAACTTTAGAAGCTTTAACTAGTAGTAAGTTAAGTTTCAGCAAAAACTGTTTGTTTATTCGATAATGGATGGAACCTCCTTAAGTAGTCGTTTATTTTGGGAAAAAAAGTTAAAAAAGTGAAAATTTGTACGTAGAAATAAACGACTATTTGATCATGAAAGTTTGTAAAACGATAACGACTTTAACAATAGTTAAATTTTTAATGAATATTAAATTTAAAATTACAAAAAACTTAAAAAGGGCTCCAAATATGACCTCCACTCTATGTGCCGTTTATTCGGCCCTGCCGCAACGAACCAGGTGAGCAGCGAGAGTGCAATATGTGTGTATCACCGCCTAAAGTACAAAACAACATGCTTGGACATTTTTTAGATATTTTAAATACTACTGAACGGATTTTCAATTTTCAAGGCTCAGATAAAAGCTGAGACTTTAAAGATTATGTTGTTAGAGTTTAAAATTTTTTTCTAAATTTTTCTAGAATGTGCAGCCACACAAATATGGTGCACATACCGACGGAATAGCTCATTGTCAGTTGGTTGGAGCTCCGGCTTTGCGGGTGGTGCGAGCGAGGTTCGCGCCCTCCGTCAGCCTGGGATTTTTTCCGACAGGTGAGATATTCCGAGCGGGAGGTTTGACGTCTAGGTGCGACGGTGTGCATTGTCGATTATTGTCCGATGCCTACCGCCGAAACTAGACTGTCGATAAACCGGTTGTACTCAGAAGAGGTTTTTCTACAGTTTCCCTCTTCTCTGACAAGAAAACCCAATTACGGGTGGTCCAGACAAAATGCGAGTACTCCTATCTTCGAAAGTCGCACTGTAGACGCGCATTAGGTTTAAATAAAAATATTTGAATAATTTGTAGAATGGTTATGCTTAATCCAAAAAAGTATCAGCAGGGTCTCTTGTCGAGAGCGTAAGGCCATAGGACAGGAGTATAAATGAAAAAAAAATATGGTGCACATAAATAGAAAAATTAATTAATTTTTTTTTCAAAATCTTTTAGATGATAAAATCTCTTAAAAATATCAAATAATTTTCATTCATATATCAAACGACGCAGAATTTAATTGGCTTTTAAACGATTCAAGGACCAAGTTTCTATATTTTTTTAATAATAAAATATGTTAATTTAATTTCGGCAGCAACTTTTCGTAGCTCGCCCCGTCGTTCGTACAGACAATTTCTACCGGTAGTAGTGTATAAGACCAAATTAAATTCGGGCTTTTATAGTGCTAGTATTACACATTACAATCAGTCTCGAAGATACCAAAAATATTTTATAATTTATACATCATTTAAAGAATCGCTGAAGTAAAGACAAAACATTGCAATTATTTTTGTTAAAAAATAATTATTAATGCGCGTCTTAACAATATATAACATTTTTTAAATTTATGCTTTTATGCTCAAACATAAAGTTCCTATCTCTAATTATATTATTTAAGTTTTAATAATTCTTAATATTAGTGATTAAATTAATTCAAAATATTATTACTTAATCATAAATTATTTTATTAGAAAGCATAAAACTGAAACGGACGTTAAATATCTGTCTCGTAAAAATAGAAGTTTGTCAGAAACTGTCCAAAGAGGTATATGTATATCGATAACAAAAATGATAACAGTTACCAAGCTGGCGAAATTATATCACTTCACTTGGCTTTTTAAAATTTATTTTTATTCTTTCCTATTAAATAATATTTTTTTAAGAAACTTTCGTGTAAGTTTTAACTTTTGAACAGCTCTTTTCTATATTTAAGAAAGATATGTTTTTATTTTCACTTTACGAAAAAGTAGCGTAAATTAAAAATTAACGGCTCAATTTTTTAAAAATATATTTTTTTATGACTTAGTTTAAAAAGGAAAATAAATTCTTTGAGGGAGAAAGAAAGAAATAAAAAAGAAACAAGACGATATTGAGAACGCATTGAAAGAAGCGAAAACAAATGACAAGTTAAAGAATCGAGAAGGAAAAGAAAGATAAGTGACATCTGGGCTACAGAGGTTTGACAGCGGCACATTGGACGCTGATGGATGTTGTGAGCGTAAACAACGTAACGATAGCAATTCTCAAGTTGTGGTGACGAAGACGATGTTGCTGTTGTATATAAGAGAGAGCGCATGCGTCCTGCACGCTATATAAGGCGGCTTATGTCAACCAATCGGAGTCACTGAAGAGCCGTGTTTCAGCTGTCAACAAGCACACAATACACATTCACAAAACATAATTTATTATCGTTCCTTTTCCTCAAGAAGTATACGGATTGTTCTACAAACGAAAGAAGAAAATGAAGAAAATTTTGGAACACACGGAGAGAAAAGTTGTAGTTAATTCTACTTAACACGTTTAGTAAGTCAGTATTTAGTAATAATAACTGAATATTTAGTTACATTTAAAAAACATCGTTTAGTTTCGTTTTGTCGATTTTACTAAACAGTGTTGTCGAAGATACTGAATGTTTAGTTAAAGTCACTGAACACTGCGCAGTACACTGTTTTTTCAAAATGGCGGAATTGTGAAAAGTGATAATTGGTTTGGAAATGAACGTCAAGGAATTATGGTGTAATTGGGGATTTTCGCAGTACGCTAATGCGTTTGCAGGTAAGTTTCGATGGTTTCGATATTCACGAAGTGCTTATTTTGAAGTTAGAAATTGAACGAAACGCTTTTAAAAGGAATAACGACAAGGAGCAAACGTTTTCGAATCTAATCCCAATTAAAAATTTCAAGGAACGTTTTCTAAAAAAATCAAATAACAGCAAATAGGATTGCTCAAAACCAAATTTTCTAACCTCAAAATTTTTATCTATATATATAAGATGAGACTTTTGTCTGTGCATTGCTCAGAACTTAAAATTTTACACATACTTATTCGTTTTGAGCATCCAGGATTCCAAAAATGCCAATAAAAAATTTCGTGTATGTATGTATGTATGTCCGTATGTCACAGAATCTTTATTCGCGAATCACTTAAAAACGGCTCAACCGTTTGAAACTAAATTTGGCAGAACGATTGACCTTAGGCCAAGGAAAGTTTTTAAATTTACAGGTTTGAAAAATATTATTTAAAACGGAAGATATTAAATTTTTTCAAAAAATTCAAAAATTTTCAAATTTTACCTTTTTTCAAAAAATGCTTTCAAACTTTGTATAATTGAGTGTAACATATTATTTAATCACATTCTAGAATAGATTTGCCAAAAAAATGTCCTATAACTAAGATGAAAGTATAAACATGATTTTATAAAAATTCAAAAAATCGCAAATATCAAAATTTTATTTTTTTTAATGAATTGCTTTTAAATGATCTGTAATTGATTGTTACATGTCATTTGGCCAAATTTTAGCATAATTTTTCCAAAAATTGTGTCCTATAACTAAGATGTAAAGATAAAAATGTTTTCAAAAAATCGAAATTTTTTAAATTTTAGATTTTTTAATGTATTGCTTTTAAACGATCTATAATTAAGTATAACATGTTATTTAGTCACATTTTAGCATAATTTAGCAAAAAATACTATTCCATATTTCAGATGTAAGTATAATAATGTTTTCGGAAAATTTTAAAAAACGAAAAAATTATCTATTTATAAGAGACAATTTTTGGAAAAATTATGCCAAAATTTGACAAAATAACATGTAACAATGAATTATAGATTATTTAAAAGCAATTCATTTAAAAATATAAAATTTGAAAAATAACGATTTTATTCATTTTTTGAAAACATTTTTATACTTACATCTTCGTAATAGAACATTATTTTTGGCAAAAAATGTTTACATTTTAATAGATTGCAGTAAATTAATCAGTTATGACTTTTGTGATATATATATGGGACATTCCATTTCAAAACGAACCACCTTATAAACAATTGCCATTGTAAAGCAATTTTTAAAAAATTATTTCTCCCATTTATTAAAGCCAAACTTTATTCACTATTAGTGATTTTAAAATAAAAATTTCTCAATTTCATGATGGTAAAAAATTTTTTTAAATAAATAATAAAATTTATAGAAAAAATTAAGTTTGAAAGATAACCTTTTGAATATCTCAAAACATGTCGTGTCCGATTTTCTTAAAATTTATGTCAAAATGAAGCTTAAAAATTCTAGTTTTATTCTATGTAAACATTATAATGAGCAATTCGCGGAAATTTGAGAAATTAATTAAATTTTACAAGAATTTCTAAGGTTATAATGTATGTACCGAGAGGAATTTGTTTTTTTAAATTTTTACACTGTTTAACCTTTGACTGCTTCATACAATTTAATTGGTTCTTAATTTCAACCGAATTGCCCATTGTAATGTTTACATAAAATGAAACTAGAATTTTTAAGCTTCATTTTGACATAAATTTTAAGAAAATCGGACACGACATGTTTTGAGATATTCAAAAGGTTATATTTCAAACTTAATTTTTTCTATAAATTCTATTATTTAAAAAAAAATTTTTTTACCATCATAAAATTGAGAAATTTTTATTTTAAAATCACTAAAAGTAAATAAATTTGACTCGGACACCTGACTCGGAATGATCGTTAAATTCAGTGTTTAGTAACTAAAAGTAAATAAAGTTTGGCTTTAATAAATAGGAGAAATAATTTTTTGAAAATTGCCTTACAATGGCAATTGTTTATAAGGTGGTTCGTTTTGAAATGGAATGTCCCATATATATATATATATATATATATATATATAAACAATAAATTTACACATTTTAAACATATTAATTAGAACGGGATGTATTCAATTTTTTCTAAATATTTAAAAAATGGAAAATTTCTAATTTTTTTATTTTTTAATATATATCTTTTAAACTTTTGACGTCAAAATAATGGAATTTAGAATAATTTGTTTATATAATTAATCAAAAAATTTTCAATTACTAAACTTTGAAAATATTAAAAATGGTAAACGATAAATGGTAAACAATATTAATAAATATTAATTCATAGCTTTAAAATTATTTTTAAAGGAGATTGAAAATGGAGATTTTTATGATAAAATTCATACTACAGAAATTCAAGAATACCTGTGAAACGATACTTGCATTATGCTACTGGGGAAAAACTTAGATATTAAAAAGTTTTGTTATTCTACTTTTAGGTTTAACTATTATGGATGTTTTGAGCATTGTAAAGGCAGAAGTTAAACAGAGTACACTAAAAAAAAATTTATTTGATTCAAATAACCGATTATTTGTCAATAATAAAATAAATATTTACTTGAATCAAATAATTTTTATTTGAATCAAATATTTCAGTATTTGAAGCAAATACTAATTAATTGATTCAAATAAAACTTATTTGATTCAAGTAAATATTTATTTGATTATAGACAAATAATTGGTTATTTGAATCAAATAAATTTTTTTTAGTGTATCTATTATCATTTTTGAGTAACAAACTATCCGGTTTTCCTATCTTTGTCCAAATTTTACTATTTGTATATTTTCTCATCAAATATAAATTTTTTTGATAAGAATAAACGATAAATAAAACTACAAATGGCTACAAAAATTTACATATTTTATGAAAATACTCTTCGACGGGTTTTTGTTTTTACAAATACTTTTAACAGGGGTTCTACCAACTGGGCAAAACGGTAAATATGCAGGAATTTTATTTAATCGGGAAAAATTGTGAATTCAGCTTGCAATATAGGTCTTATTTTACATTTAAGCAATTATGATACAATTAGTTGGAATTTGACTTTACTACAACTCCGAAAACTGGTGGAAAATTAGGATTAACTTATAATACTATAATTAAATTTCTACAAATAATTGACATATTATTATTTACAGAATAAAATTAAATGAAAACTACTGGTGAATATTGCTAATAATATTTGTATTCTTTTTCTGTATTTTGTATCATTCGCAGAAAACCTAACCTTTTAAAAATATGCAAATTAACTGCTTAAAATTTTTGTAATAATTTTTTGTTTTCTGTTGAAATATAAAAATTCCACGTTGACTTTCTACTACTATTGAAATTATTGCAAACTTAAATGTAGAAAACAATATTTTAATATTTTATACTGATCAGTTTAGTCTATTTGACTTTCTGTGCAGTTGAATTAACTTTTTCCTGAGTAGTCACAATAACTAAACGCCTGTTTAGTAAATCCTCCCAAGTAGAAATGTAATACTGGCATAGTACTGACCCAGTACTGACTGTCAGTATAGCAGTACTGACTCCAGTACTAAATCAGTACTGGGAAATCCCTGGCTGGTAACGCTGTCCAGTACTGATTTTTTACCGGCAGTCAGTACTAAGTCAGTACTGAAATATCACTGGCAGAACACCGCCTAATTACTGATTCGCAGCTAAAATTTATCAAATTTGGAAAATACAGTAACGCGTTCTCTAAAACAAAATTTACCTTTAGAAGCTTATATTTATTTGTTATTTGATTATTAAAGAAGAGGGAGTAATTTATTGAGTACTAATAATTATTATTAATATTTCTATAGTAAATAAACTTTTATGAGTATCAACAAAAATGTAAATAATTATAAAAATTCCTTTTATTGAAATAAGTTTTCAAAAAAAAATTTCTTATTTTTTTTATTAACTTACACAATCTTATTTATTTAAATTAATTACTAAATTATTATTATTATTGTTTATAATTATTTAAATTTATATTTTATGTAACACTGTTGAGAATTATACACTAAACACTTAGAACTAAGACGGAAAAATATCGCACGCACGGGGATCGAACCCTAAACCTCGAGGACGCAAGTCGAATACACTAACCGCACAGCCACGCAAGCTTGAGAGTATATTTTTTTAATCCTTTTGAATTATACGAAGGATATATACAGTGCTATAATAATGAATTCACTGTATAATATATTTATTTCAAGAAAAATTATTATAAATATATGTTTTATATATTTATATACATTTTAACAAGACATTACATATTAATTAATAGGTATAGCATAAAAATATGGTAAAAATTATTTATTTAAATAATAATTAAAAAATGTATATATTTTTACATTTTTAAAAAAATAAAAAAAATTTCATTATTAATAACATATAATAGTAAAAATAATTAATAAATAATAATTTATTATTATTACTATGATATACCTATTAATTAATAATTAATAATATGTTAATTAAGAGTTTGACGTTATTGTTGATGAATAATGTTTTTAAAAATCTTGGAAAATAGTTTAATAGTTAATAAATCAAACGATGTTGTTATTAATAGTGGCCGGTTTAATGCCATTATAATAAATTTTGTTTGTTTTTTATAACTCCTTAGCAGTACTGATTTGGTGTTATGCCAGTTTTGTGCCAGTACTGATTTTAACACTTTTTTAACTCCGACATGTTACTGATTCGGTTTTGGAGTCAGTATACTCCCAGTACTGATCGGGTTCCGAAAGTCAGTACCGACGGTCAGTACTGAGTCAGTACCATTCTGATGTTTAACTCCGTCATAACTCCGGACATTTCTACTTGGGCTACTACTAGTTTAGTCAGTCCAAAATCGACTATTCTGTTTAGTATATTTAACTGCGCAAGTAGTTAATCTGACTACGCCCTTCTCTCCGTGCACATAAATTTTAATACTTAGTTTCAATCAATAAAATTTTAAATTACTTATCAAAAGTAAAAATAGGGGTTGGAGGACATTTCCCACGAAAGCTGTATTAACCATATAGTAATGGTTCAACTATTCTCTCTTCCATATCAAAGTTCCCTTTTGCCATCTTGCATTAAATGGACCATCTTGTGAAGGTATCATAGCTTCGGTGAGCGACTTTCACCTCTCTTTCTCTTGCGAACTTGCACAAGACTCCGCCTTTTTTATTTTCATGAACGTGAGGTAAATAACGAGTGTGGAATCCGCTGTGAGACGAATGTCGACCTCACGGTGAGGCGTATAGAATGTCGCCTGAAATGTCACTCTCTCGCAGAGAGAGTTTGTTTGTGAGTGTATAAAACTGCATACAAAGTCACACTCACGTTCCGTTTCCTTGATAAAATTGGCAACTGGTAATGTAACCTGCTGCTACTGCTGTTGCCGTATATTGGCGCTGAATGGCGCACACACAGAATACAAACGTTCGCAAGTCGCGCTCACCGACCAATAGCGAAAGACTGATGCCGATTCTGATCATTTATACGACGAATATAATGCCAGCGAACCGGTGTATCTTTGGCTCAAGTCGAGATCGTGGGGTTATGAAGAAAAACACCACTTTTATGCTTTTCGAATTGAAGAAATCAAAAAACAGACATTTTTTCTTTCAATGTGTATACAATTGTTCTTTTGATTCTTAAAAGAGATTCTCTTTTTTTTCTCTAAAGAAGCGATTTTCTTTTAATTTTATTTTTTCACAAAGTTATAAAATAATAAATCGGAGTGGAAGAAGAAAACCCAGAAGTAGAAGAAAAGCATATGAAGTGAGAGTAGATAACTAAAAAAAGATGCGTATAAGGAAAATCAGAACTGTAGAAGCAGAAGTAAAACAAGAAATATAAGGAAAAGTAAGAACATAAACTAAAACTAAGAAGAAGAAGCAAAAATAGAAATAGAAAAAAAAGGAAAGACAAACAGAAAAAGGAGAGTCATAATTAAGAAACTAAAGTTAGCGATTAAGATAAAGATGAGGATAAAGGTGATAATTAAGATAATACTGTAAATGCTATGCATACAATTCTATAAAAAGAAATTGGAAAAGTTTGCAAGGATGAGAGGAGACGTACGTAATAATGAGGCGTACTTTAATAAAATCCAAAATTAAAAAATACTATTACGAAACTTTTTGATAATTTTATTTCTTTCAGTTACCATTTAAACTCTATAGTAAGTAATATTTATATTATCAACTTCTATGATAATTAGTTTTCAGAAGCTGCTTTTGAAGTCTTTGCCCAAGTAGAAATATCCGGAGTTATGACGGAGTTAAACACTGGCATGGTACTGACTCAGTACTGACCGTCGGTACTGACTTTCGGAACCCGATCAGTACTGGGAGTATACTGACTCCAAAACCGAATCAGTAATATGTCGGAGTTAAAAAAGTGTTAAAATCAGTACTGGCAGAAAACTGGCATAACACCAAATCAGTACTGCGAAGGAGTTATAAAAAACAAACAAACTTTGTTATAATGGCATTAAACCGGCCACTATTAATAACAACATCGTTTGATTTATTAACTATTAAAATATTTTCCAAGATTTTTAAAAACATTATTCATCAACAATAACGCCAAACACTTCATTAACATATTATTAATTATTAATTAATAGGTATATCATAATAATAATAAATTATTATTTATTAATTATTCTTATTATTATGTGTTATTAATAATAAAATTTTTTTTATTTTTTTTAAATGTAAAAATATATGCATTTTTATATTATTATTTAAATAAATAATTTTTACCATATTTTTATGCTATACCTATTAATTAATATGTAATGTCTTGTTAAAATGTATATAAATATATAAAACATATATTTATAATAATTTTTCTTGAAATAAATATATTATACAGTGAATTCATTATTATAGCACTGTATATATCCTTCGTATAATTCAAAAGGATTAAAAA
The DNA here is from genome assembly GCA_032873175.1 of Leptopilina drosophilae. Taxonomy (NCBI): domain Eukaryota; kingdom Metazoa; phylum Arthropoda; class Insecta; order Hymenoptera; family Figitidae; genus Leptopilina; species Leptopilina drosophilae. The sequence continues at coordinate 19,367,069 of CM065478.1, forward strand.
AATATACTCTCAAGCTTGCGTGGCTGTGCGGTTAGTGTATTCGACTTGCATCCTCGAGGTCTAGGGTTCGATTCCCTGTGCGTGCGATATTTTTCCGTCTTAGTTCTAAGTGTTTAGTGTATAATTCTCAACAGTGTTACATAAAATGTAAATTTAAATAATTATAAACAATAATAATAATAATTTAGTAATTAATTTAAATAAATAAGATTGTCTAAATTAATGGAAAAAAATAAGAAAATTGTTTTTAAAAACTTATTTCAATAAAAGGAATTTTGCTAATTATTTACATTTTTATTGATACTCATAAAAGTTTATTTACTATAGAAATATTAATAATAATTATTAGTACTCAATAAATTACTCCCTCTTCTTTAATAATCAAATAACAAATTAATACAAGGTTCTAAAGGTAAATTTTGTTTTAGAGAACGCGTTACTGCATTTTCCAAATTTGTTAAATTTTACCTGCGAATCAGTAATTAGGCGGTGTTCTGCCAGTGATATTTCAGTACTGACTTAGTACTGACTGCCGGTAAAAAATCAGTACTGGACAGCGTTATCAGTCAGGGATTTCCCAGTACTGATTTAGTACTGGAGTCAGTACTGCTATACTGCCAGTCAGTACTGGGTCAGTACAATGCCAGTATTATATTTCTACTTGGGTGAACACAGACTTCGATAGTAGTAAGTAGTAAACTATTTTTATTAAAACTTTTTTTATTTGACAATGATTTTTTCTTTTTTTCTTACTCAAAATGTGTCTGCTCTGTTTCATTTTGAAACAAATATTGCAGAGAAGAATAAGAAACAAAGTATGAAAGAAATTAATGCAGAGAAAAGTCGATATAGATATGTAAAAGAAAAAGAAAGAAAAAAGTGAAAAATCGAAAAAAGGAAGAAAAAACGAAATTATAAAAGAAACAACAAAAGAGGAAGAAAAGTTTCACGTGTGTCGTATGTCGATTCTATGAAATAGTTTTCGCATTTTGCAGAGAGAGAGAGAGAGAGAGTGGACCCGGTTTGACACTGACATAAAATTGTGGCGACGGCGTGAGAGCAAAACTCGAAGCTGTTATGCTATATCAGCTTCCTTGGTTAGGCACCGCGTGATATAGATAACAAACAGCTTTGGTTGTTCTCCCGGCACAAATTGATGCTGGACCTTTTTCTCGCTAATATTTTCTGTAGAATCAAGCGCGTAGGCGACACTCTCAACACCGCAAAACGATATAATGTTATCTACTTTTCTACGTTCTGTATTGTATTGTATTATAGATCAACATCCACTAACTTAAATTAGTACTGCCACTGTATACAGACTACTCTGATATACAATGTACTAAATAATTTAATACTTAGTAAAAATCGTTTCTATACATTAAAACTGCAACTTCTTTTATTTAGTTCCACTTAAATTTTGACTTACATTTCTATTTTTGATTCTTTTTTATTTTGTGCTTCTACTTTTACCATTGTCAATGATGTTAAATTTACAAGAAAATAAAATAAATGGAAAATTAAAGAACCTAATTTCATTTGACTTTGACCGGCATTCAATTTTTACGTCAAACATCCCGTGTGGAAATCTGCCCAAGTTAGCCCAGTTTAAAAGGGTGGGGCCAGCTGGGCCCCACCTGAGCTTCCCATTATTTAAAAATATTAATATTATAATAAAAAAGTCTTAAAATTAAATATAATTATTGATAATAAATCATTCTACAATTAATCCATAACAATAACAATCATTATTTGTTTAAACAATTCATTGTTGTTAACAATTATAAACTTTTATTGTAGTACACTAAAAGACATTTTGTTTTACCGGAATTTTAAAGTTTATCCAGCTGAATTTATTTATTTAATAATTAACTCAAAAAGGTATAATGGTTTTTAATACCATTTTGAAAATTATTTAAACAAATAATTGTTGTTAATTAATAACTCTTTACACAAACTACCTAGAAACTTGCAGTTTTTTTCTAATTTTGCAATTGACTAATACGAATGGCACGAAATTAAGATAATTTACGGTTTTAACAATTCAGAAATTGTTACAACAAACAATTGTTGTTAATTATTAAATTTTGATATAGGGGAGACCGAGGAGGAAAGTAACAGAGGAGGAAAGTAACAACGCTAATATCTTTTGAACAAATTAGCGAAAATACAGAGTCTAATTTTTTTTCAGTCAGTAGTACCCCCTACAACTTTTCCATAGTGTTCAAGAGCATTTCCGGTTAGGTAAAGTCCGCTAGTGACGTGACGTTACAAAAATACGTCAAAAGTAAGTTTTTGTTTCAACTATCAAAACTTCATATTTTTGTAATTACACAGTTTTATAAAATGTGCTTTTCGGGGTTTTGTAGCTTAATTATCTATCTTTAAATTGCAATAGTGTATTTCTAAAATACGTATAATACTTTTAGGTAATTTTAACTTTTTTGTTGAGAAGGAGAGTTAGGAGGAAAGAAATACATTGTTACTTTCCTCCTCGTTTCAATATATTGTGCATACTTTATGAAGTGAGTCAAGGAAATCATATTTATAGTTACAGGTTAACTTTTGTTCGTTAAATGTAAATAAATTATAAGTAAATTGACTTTCGTTTTGACATGTTAACATAACCTAAAAATAATTTATTGAACCAGGCAAGTTTTAATTCTGTGTTCTTATTTTGTTTCATTCCATGTTTGCCATAATTGTTCATTTTTGCTTTTAAACTTTAGATAAAGTTATTTTTATGTTTTAAAAGATTAATGTTTTATTTTTAATTTTTTAAGTGCCAAAAATATGAAGCATTTGAAAAATTTGGCAATTTTTCTTAAGTGGCGAAAGTTATTACGTTATTAATAATTATTAATTTACCTTAAAATATAGAAATAGTACTTTTGTTTCACATTTTAATAATTTAATATTACATATACGATAAGTTTTAAAATTAAAAGCTACATTTGTAATATAGATAAGAAGATAATATCGATGAGACATTAATGTACCAAAATGTGTTGAATATGTATTAAATAAAGTATCAAATATGAATATTTTGTACATTGAGTATTTTTGTATTTTTCTAAGTTGATAATAAAAATATTTTAAATTAATAATAGTCTTAAAGTAATATAATATTTACCATATTCTATAATGTTACTTTTCTCCTAGCTGCTGTTACTTTCCTCCTCGGGGGTTAGGAGGAAAGTAACAAATGCAGAGGTCGTGAAAAATTCATGCTGTGAACTGGTTATTTAATCTAAATGTCTAATTAAAATTTTATTTAAGAGGTGAAAATCCAATCTTTCAATTAACGTATTAACAAAAATTATTCGTTAAATAGTTTGAACGCTAAAAAAAACTGAATTTTGTTACTTTCCTCCTCGGTCTCCCCTACATAACTTAGAAACTTGCAGTTTTTTCCTAATTTTGCAAGTAACTATAATTTAAGTAGTAAATTATTCTGATGTTTTATGATTTCAACAATTCATCAAATGTTTAAACAAATAATTATTGTTGATATTTACTAACTCTTTGACACATAACATGATTTAGAAAGATGCATTTTTTTCTTATTGTGCAATTAGCTAATCAGAGTAATGGTAGTAATTGTAAAATTAGAAAAAACTGCAAGTTTATAAGTTGTTTGTATCAAAAGTTAATAAACAATAACAATTATTTGTTTAAACAATGTCTGAACTGTTTAAATCAAAATATTTTTATTTCATACTTTTCCAATTAGATAAATGCAAAATTAAATAGAAATTGCATGTTTTTAGGTGCTTTATGTCAGAAGTTAGTAAATAACAACAATCATTTTGTTTAAACAATTTTTGAATTGTTAAAACCATAAATTATTTTTATTTCATGCGGTTCGTATTAGGGTAGAAGTACCGTTTGTGGCCACTGTACCGGTTGTGGCCTTTTTTATAAAATTTCCATTTAATTATTTACTATAATTAATATTTCTTATTATAATAATATAGTATTATCAGATTTTAAGTATTTTCTTGAGTTAAATACATAAATAAACTATAATATAAATAATTACAATAATTATTAACTAGTGGCCAAAAGTGGTGTTAAGGTGGCCAAAACTGGCGCTTCTACCCTAGTTAATTGGAAAATTAGTAAAAAAAACTGAAAGTTTTTAGGTATTTTGTGTCACGAGTTATTATTTAACAACAATTATTTATTTAAACAAATAAAGACTGCAATATAACATTAGTAAAATTTATCAATAACAAAAATCACTTACAATGAAAATGATTAATTAGTTGAATTTTCTTTAACATTTAATAATAAAACTTTGATATAACCTTGGTCATCTTTGTACATGAATTGACAATTGTTATAAATAAACAATAAACAAAAAAAAATAATAACTGTTAACATTTTTCGGAAGCATTTTGGATTTTGTCTATTGACCCATCCACGGTGGGATCCGATCAGGCGAAATAATATAAGTAGGCGTGAGCTGGGCTAGACGGACAAATGCCGGTACAACGCCAGTACTGCCGTCCTGATGAAGAAAATGGTTACTTGCAGTCAGAGTGATTTCGAGATATTTAAGGAAACGCGTTTCTAACGAGCTCCACTAATATTTAAAATTTTTTTAATATTTACAATTGCTTTTAACTAAATTTAATATGCTCTATTTAATGGCGTTGAAATAATTTAAAAATTTTAATTTATTATAAACAAAATGTCGAATACTGTTAAAAATTAATTTTTAAATCGTCAAAATACTGCCTTAAAAGCGTAAGTGCACTCACGGCCTGAGAATAGGTGTGTTATTCGGTTCAACGCCTTAGTTTTTTGGGTCTAGTCGAGCTACATTTCGAAACCGCACTCGCCAATACGGTTCGACCTCCAATGAAAGTTCTCATCTACGTCATCATTTTGACGAATCTTTGCAAGTACGGTTAAATTTTCTGCAAGTACGGTTCTATAAATAAGTATTTCACGAAAATCTCTGCAAGTACGATAATTAGGGTCTCATTATCTTTAAAATTAATTAATATCGGTAAAATGTAATACTGTAGATAGATTCTAAATTTTATAACGAATCCAACGGTATAAAAATCTCATTTTTCATAAAAATGTCACTTAACCACTTTCTTCATCAGGACGGCAGAGTAGCCCGGCGGCATAAAATCTTTAACGAGCCGGACGCGCAGCCACTACAACACATTGTCATGTTCCAGTAGAATGCCTGCACCGATCCGGTTGTCTCGCGGACGAATGTCAGTACAATCTTACTGACGTCTGTACAGGCGCTGTACAATGCCAGTGGTAAATTTCCGGCTGGGTGCAGTATAATAATTTTTGGGTGGATTAATTTTTACACAATTCGGTCTTCTGTTACTGCCTTTTTGCGGTTCCTATTTTTACAAATGAATATAAATTTACATTTTCTTTATGAAAATGGTAAATTGAAGTGTTGAATTTGGTTACTACACCTAGCATAGCTGAAAGCATGTAAAAATGACTGAGTTTCAGAGTAAAATTGCTATTTATTGATCACACTCAAAAATTATTTTTTTGGAAACTTTGATACTCTAATTTATCATTTTTGTAAAAAAGAGTTTTCTAATCGTAATTTTTGTGAGAGAAAAAGATGTATAAAAAAGCTGATTTTAGTGCTTGGTTTGCTTACATTTTGCTTTGTTTACATTTTGCAACTTTGACATAGCCTTAAGAGTTTTATATTCTTCAGAAACTAATTATTAAAGTGTTTAATAATTTAATCTTTCATGTAGTCCATTTTCAACATAATAGCGCCATTTTACTAAGCTAGTGGTAAGTATTGGAACTACACTGGCATTTCCAATTGATGCCATAAGGGCATGTAAATTTTTCTCGGCCGAAATCGAAGACCCCTGGAAACTCAAAATTAAACTTCTGAATTTAAATGTTTAAAATATATATAATGTACAAAATATAAGGATACATATATTTTAAACATTTAAATTCAGAAGTTGCATTTTGAGTGTCCAGGGGACTTTGATTTCGGCCGAGAAAAATTTACATGCCCTTATGGAATCCAGCCGCTTAATTGGGTAATATTAATGACAACGAAGAAATGTTACTAATAATAATAATAACACAAAATGAACAATAAGCTAATAATGCGAATTATTGGTTATACATTATTATTAGTTAACTAATATTAATAGTTTTAGGTACTCGAAATAACTTTTAATTACAATAATTACTTTATTGTAAATTGTATATTAAAAGGTTTAAAATTGAAAAAAATGTTAACCCTTTTTCAATTAATGGTTAACAATTTTGACCAATAATTTAAAAATGGAATATACTATATAGTTGATAAATTAGAATTTGATAAAAAAAGAGCAATGAATTTACTGTATATGGTGCTATTTGATTATACTATCCCAGCGGGCACAAAGACAAAAAACGTTCTTTGAACGTCTGTAGAACGTTTAATGTCTGCCAATTTAAGTTTTAAGAACGTCCGAACGTTTCAGAAATGTTTCAGAACGTTCGGACATTCTTAGAAAGTAAATTGGCAGACATTAAACGTTCTACAGACGTTCAAAGAACGTTTTTTGCCTTTGTGCCTGCTGGGATTTTTCCAAATTACTAGATGGACACTAATTAATGCCTAAATTTGGCTTAATGCCTAGGAATTCAGCTAAATGGTTGATTCTTCTATTTGGTTACAAATAGTTTTTTTACAAATAAAAACTTTTAGAAAAATAGAAAAAGAAAAAAAAGTTAAATAAAACGGAATATTAAATATATAATTGAAAGATGAAACTATTTAAATTCAAAATTGCTACAAGTAATTATTAGTTTATTAGATGGAACGCGAGGAAAAATAAATGTGATTGTCAAATTCACAACTATTCATCATTATTAATACACATGCTACTGATATTTCATATTCATAATGAAATATATTTACATAATAGCAACTTCAGAACCTGTTCTTTAATATCTAAGGTTGATGGAAGATGGAAAAAAGAACATGTCTCTGTTTTGTATCTCTGAATATATACGCATTATTATCATAGTACACATATACATAAAAGTATGATTAGCGTCTATTATCATTGTCTCGAGTGACTCTCTGGTAAGCAGTGAAATTTTGATTCTCAATAAAAAAAAGTTCATTCATGGGCACCAAAAAACAGTACAGTAAAAAAAGTAAAGTATATATATATATATATATATATATATATATATATATATATATATATATATATATATATATATATATATATATAATATATATATATATATATATATATATATATATATATATATGTAGTCCTGGAGGACTTCTGAAAAGGTGTCGAGAGTAGAAAGCCTCTCTGTCCTTGGCCTTGAAATAAGTATGCGTGATTCTTTAAAATTTATATACTTCTTTAATGTTCCTCCACGCCCCCCTCTTTCTTATTCTTAAAGACGCGCATCTCATCACAAGTTTTGTCGGTGGGAACCACACGTCTTTAAAAATTTTTATTTTTTTGTTCGCTTTTGCCTCTTTTATTTTTTCGTCAGTTCAGGCGCCGCATCTACACCGTCTATGCTATGAGGCTTCTCTTGAAACTCATATACTCACGGATCGCATCGCAGACTTTAACTATAATTAAATCGTGCTCAACCGCGTTTACGCCTAATTGCTCCTCAACTCGAAGAGAAAAAGGAAATAATCAATGACGATCGGTCATTATCTGTTATTTAAGGCGAATTAAAGAAAAAGTGTCGCACATACACGTTTACGGCTTTTATATACTATTTGCTAGAATTGAGAATAACTATCAGAATTTCCTCACGTTTACAATTATTTTATTATTGTAATTAAATCATTTATAAATTTTTAATCATTAAAACTTTAATTACACCTTGAATTAAAGGCCAATCAAGGTGACCCAGAAATGTAAATTTTTTAATACTTGTTCGATGTTTACATGAATGTAATCTGGATTTTAATCAATGTTCATTCATACTAATTTCCGGAAATAAATTTTTTCAGATTTGTTGTTGTTCATCTATAAGTTTTGTGTTAGTATTTCAATTAGTAATATTTTCTAAATAATTTAGTAGTTTTTGAAGAATTGAATTATGTCAGAGTGTGGACCTAATTACATAAATAAAAAAAATTTCCGACTCTATAAGTGCCGATAAAAGATTGTGGCTTTTTGAGCATGAGGAAAACACATATAGGTTTTTTAAATGTATACTGTAGTATTTAACTGTATACGTGTTAATGTGTAACAATGTAACCAAAGTAAATACTGTGGGCAACCAACGTTGTTAATCGATCTCCAAACGACTTTTGGTTTACTCTCTTGCGGCTTATTCAGTGCTCTGATGTGGTAAACGTGCGATCTTGTCTTTGTACAAATATGCACCCTTATTTTCAGGAACATCTAGGAGTCAAGCAGACACCATTTATGTGTTGATTCTTCATGTCATGTGTACGTACATATATTTATGACTTTGGCACAATCTCGTTGATAAATGTGCGATATTACGTGTTTGTAAATTAAAAAAAATTTTGCGCACTAATTTTTAAAACCACCTTTTATTCTTTTTTACATACTCATCGCAAATGGACTCCAACTGATAAAATTTTTTTATAAATTTTAAGCTTAAAGAGTTGTATATTTTATCAATTGACACATTTCCTTGATGAGCATAGTTCTTAAATAAATTTTTGATTTTATTTTCTATATTTGACGTTAAAATTAAAAATGTATATACTTAATTTAGCATTAAGTTTAAATAACTTAGTTTAGTTTATAAAAAAACAGAGCGTTCACAAATGATGTCATGCAATTTTTGATAATTTTCGAGCCCCCCCCCTGTCACGCAATTTTTTCAATTTCACATGAGAAAAATACATTGTGTCACGTTTAGGAGAGACCCCCCCTACCCCCAAAAGCGTGACATCATTTGTGAACCCTCCCAAAACACTATTTAACATTATAACATAACATTCAGAAAACATGTCTTAAATAACGTGTTTTTTACTTTTTTTGCGAACAACGTATGATCTATTTGCTCTCATGCATAACGAGTTCTTATTTAGGAACCATCGACATTTTAGGTTTCATAATTTATGCTTCAAATAAAGAAAAATGTTTAAAAAATGTTACATGTTAATAATAAAATATCATTATGAACAATTGAAGCGTTGGGTGCAAGAAGGGCGTTAGGCGGATAACGCCGGCTTTGATATTATTGAATGAGAATTATTACAATGTCCTCTAGTTCATATTACCAAAGTTTATGTCGATATGAGATTTCTTGACGATGCTATAAAAAGAAATCTGCGTGAATGTCACATAATTTTTTAATTTAAAATGTTTTTTAATAGAATTTGCATGTAACAACAAGTGAAAATCGACATTTCATTAACAAAATTTGGTAAAAAAAATTTTTATTAAAAATATCTATTATTTTAGAATTAGAAATGACTTAAGGCTTAATTATATGTTAAAAATAAAGAAAATCACAAAATATATCTAGAAATATTTAAAATTTAAACTTATCGTGAGTTTAAACTTCAAATTTCACTAACGTCTAAAATATTGTGTGGTTAGGCGAGTGGCTGGGTGCAAAAAGGGCGTTTAAATTAGTTTTGAAAAACATTATTATTAAATAGTTAATTGCAACTTCCTCTTAATTTCAAAATTGCATTTGAGAGCTTAATAAAAGACTAATTAATTAAGAGGAAGTATATTTGATTTCAATGTACAGTTTTTGGGCAATTAAAGTTTAAAACTTTAACTTGAAATATCTCCGTTTATCGTTTTTTGTTATTCGCCCTTCTTGCACCCAACGCTTCAATTAAAGGTCATGTTTCTCCAACATTACATTATGTTAATAAATTATCATTTTTATTTTTGGTTTTGAACAATTTTAAATATAATTTTACTTATCTCACAAGCGCAGAAAAATATATCAGTTTAGTATCAATATGTGACAGTTAAATTAATATGTGATAGTGTGTGTGTCTATTCCAATTGGTGTTAAAAATTGAGAGAAACCTAAAAATATCAAATATTTTAAGAAATAAAAACAAAAAAATGTTTTACCCAAAAAAATTTTAATTTCAATGAACAAACTTTTGTTCTTTGAAACATAAGTTTAAGCATTTAATTTTTAAAAACATAACATATAAATAATTTAAACATTTAGGGGAGACCGAGGAGGAAAGTAACAGAAGAGGAAAGTAACAACGCTAATATCTTTTAAACAAATTAGCGAAAATACAGAGTCTAATTTTTTTTCAGTCAGTAGTACCCCCTACAACTTCTCCATAGTGTTCAAGAGCATTTCCGGTTAGGTAAAGTCCGCTAGTGACGTGACGTTACAAAAATACGTCAAAAATAAGTTTTCGTTTCAACTTTTAAAACCTCATATTTTTGTAATTACACAGTTTTAAAAATTGTGCTTTTCGGGGTTTTGTAGCTTAATTATCTATCTTCTTGTTGAGAAGGAGAGTTACGAGGAAAGTAACACGTTGTTACTTTCCTCCTCGTTTCAATATATTGTACATACTTTATGAAATGAGTCAAGGAAATCATATTTATAGTTACAGGTTAACTTTTGTTTGTTAAATGTAATAAAATATAAGTAAATTGACTTTCGTTTTGACATATTAACATAACCTAAAAATGATTTATTGAACCAGGCAAGTTTTAATTCTGTGTTCTTATTTTGTTTTATTCCATGTTTGACATAATTGTTCATTTTTGCTTATAAACTTTAGATAAAGTTATTTTCATGTTTTAAAAGATTAATGTTTTATTTTTAATTTTTTAAGTGCCAAAAATATGAAGCATTTGAAAAATTTGGCAATTTTTCTTAAGTGGCAAAAGTTATTGCGTTATTAATAATTATTAATTTACCTTAAAATATAGAATTAGTACTTTTGTTTCACATTTTAATAATTTAATATTACATATACGATAAGTTTTAAAATTAAATGCTACATCTGTAATATAGATAAAAAGATAATATCGATGAGACATTAATGTACCAAAAGGTGTTGAATATGTATTAAATAAAGTATCAAATATGAATAATTTGTACATTGAGTATTTTTGTATTTTTCTAAGTTGATAATAAAAATATTTTAAATTAATAATAGTCTTAAAATGATATAATATTAACCATATTCTATAATGTGAATTTTCTCCTAGCTGCTGTTACTTTCCTCCTCGGGGGTTAGGAGGAAAGTAACAAATGCAGAGGTCGTGAAAAATTCATGCTGTGAACTGGTTATTTAATCTAAATGTCTAATTAAAATTTTATTTAAGAGGTGAAAGTCCAAGCTTTCAATTAACGTATTAACAAAAATTATTCGTTAAATAGTTTGAACGCTAAAATAAAAAAACAATTTTGTTACTTTCCTTCTCGGTCTCCCCAATTTTTTTTTTAAGTAAAAAAAAAGTTTCTTATGTGAAGCAAAGGCAATATTGAAAATTATTTGGTTAAAAACAATTGAATAATTGAATTTTCTATTTATTAATTCAATGTCTTTTAAATTATTTTAAAAAATTTGTTTGTACATTGAGTTTAAATTATTCATAATTATGAATGTAAAAAAAATCTATTTAAAACCAGAATTATTAAATTTTTATATAAAGTCGATTATATGTTAAAAATTATTAAACTTGATTAAATATTAAAATAATAAAAATTATTTAACTTAATTACCTTATTTTAAAAAACAATAAAGACTCGAATTCACAATATAAGGTTAAAGTCACTAAAAGTTTTTATTTTTTATTTAATTAGTGTAAATTTTTTGATTATATGTTGATTACCTTATGTTTCGTAAATATTATACTAATAAATATTGCTTGTTAATTTTTCTGAATAGCTTATAAATGCTTTATTTCAGAAATATAAACGAAAACGTCGCTGCCCCAGCGTGTGGGTCAAAGGCATTATTTTTCATTGTTTTTAAATTTAATTAAATAATATTTTTATTATTATAATATGTTAAATAGTAACTATTAAAATTTGTTGCTGATTAGTTTTAGAATCATGGATATAGCAAAGACCACGTAAATTACTTTTTTACTTTGCCACACTCTCCCCTATAGTTCTGTCATCTGCTGTCACGACCGTAATTGTACTGTGTTTTATCTTCATCGTTTTACTAAATTACGAAACAATCGGTCTAAATTTTCGTAAAAATTTTGTAAATGATATATGGGCACGTCAGTTTACTCACTACTGGTTTTTCGTATACTTTTATGAATATTCAAAAATTTTGAATTTAATACAAGAAATAATAATTTCAATTTCTTGAATACATTTACTGTAAAAGCTATTCGTAAAATTATATTTATCTTTAATGATAGAACGTCCAACGTCCTTCCGGCAGGACCAAAAAGACTCAGGTGAGTCCGTCCGAAATCGCTAAATAAAACTAACATGGATTGACATAAAAAAAAATAAAATATATTGTTGGAAAGGTGATGAAACAAGCTTTCAGCGCATGTAAATGTCGAGCTTGTAAGTTCAAACCGAAGAGCAGGGGAGCTTAAAGAAGTTGAATTTTCCAAAAATTCATATAATTTTTAGTCACAAAATGATGGAACCCGGTCCTGCCGGCAGGACGCTTTTCGCTTTGTTTAAAAGGCTACCAAGCCTAGGCATATAAATTTAGAAACTTGATATTTACATCATTGGAAAGCTTGTTTCATTACCTTTCCAACGATATATTTGTTTTTGTGTTTATTTGCTTCCATATTAATTTTATAAAGAAAATTTTAAGAGAGTTTTTATTCAATTGGACGCAATTTTGCTGATTAACATTAAAAATGAAATTTTTTTAAATTAAACAAATAGGTTTCATTCTTTGAACGTTTCTGAAGAAAAACAGACTAAACCGGCCAAAATATATTGATTTTTGTGGATTTTACATTAAATTTACAAAAAAATGTTTTTTTTTTACTTTTTAGAAACAGCAAGTTTGAGGGCTTTGAAAAATGGTTTAATATTATTATTTTAAAAAGTCAAGTACATGGATTTTTTCGTCTTTTCGTCTACTTTAATCCCAAGGAGTTCCGGAAAAGAAAAATTGAATTCCCTTTTTTTAAAAGCCTTATTTTCGGAACATCCTTCCGGCAGGACGGGCGCTTGGACGTTCTATCATTAATAATTAATATTAATTAAGATTTAATAAAGATTCAATATTAATCTTTAAGTAAAATACTAATCTTTTCTTTCGGCTTTATCATAAATAGTAAGAAAGTTTCTTTGTGTGTGTGTGTGTCATTAAAAAATTACATCCCGTGTGGAAATGTGAAGTATGCCTACGCCCAGCCGGAAATTTACCACTGGCATTGTACACTGAAAGAAAAATATGGAAGGTACAGGCATAATTTAGGTTATATTACCCATATAGTATTGCTGGAATAGAAACAGCCCAACAGTTAGGGTATTTCAACCATACCATTAGAACTAGACGAAAATTTCTAAAGCGCACTAACCTCTTAACCAGATTTCACATTAGTTTCGTTCGCTCACAAAAGAGGTGCGTGTGATTCAGGGAGGAAGAGGTGTGATTCTGACATATATATTACAAATTATAGGTTAAGTACTCCTCATTTTTAAATTTCTCATTTCACCTAACTATTGAGGTAAAATCAACATTTGGTTTCTCAAAACTTGACAGAAATTCATAAACAGAACCAAATTCCTAACATACCGAAATCATTTCTTTCAGTGTACAGCGCCTGTACAGACGTCGGTAAGACTGTACTCTGACATTCGTCCGCGAGACAACTGGATCGGTGCAGGCATTCTACTGGAACATGACAATGTGTTGTAATGGCTGCGCGTCCGTCTAGTTAAAGATTTTATGCCGCCGAACTACTGGCGTTGTACCGGCATTCGTCCGTCTAGCAACCGCTGCGGGCCGAATATTGTTTCAGTAGACGACTCGTCTAGCCGGACTAAATTATATTTTCTATTAAAAGATAAAATAAAATCCCAGCGGGCACAAAGACAAAAAACGTTCTTTGAACGTCTGCAGAACGTTTAATGTCTGCCAATTTACGTTCTAAGAATGTCCGAACGTTCTGAAACATTTCTGGAACGTTCGGACGTTCTTAAAACTTAAATTGGCAGACATTAAACGTTCTACAGACGTTCAAAGAACATTTTTTGTCTTTGTGCCCTCTGGGATAATATTTAATTAACTATGCATGACGCATATTAATTAATATTTTTTTACAGATCATTTCCAGCATTTTTAATACATTCTACATTTTTTTACACATTAAAACTCTAAACGCTCGCAAGTGGGATATGAAGCCCAAGCTATTCCTAATCTACGCACCGAAGTCTAATATGCTAACCACTACGCTATCCCATTAAGGACGAGAAGTATAAAATTTGTACATAAAGTTTAAGAACGTATTTCAATCTTAAAAAGCATCAAGAATAATTTGTAAAGACACTTTTCTTATGTATCCTGAATCCGTCTTTCAAATGGCACACTCAAAAAACTGAGAAATTTTAAATAAACAATTTATATGACATTTTTAAAAAACACGATTTTTTAAGAATTTTTTTGGTTTTTTCAATTTTTTAATAGCTAAACCCTTCAACAAACCTTCTACTGATAGAAATATCGCGTCCAAAATAGTAGAGGTACAACATAGGACTATTTTGGATATTAAATTTTTAAATAGCTGACACAAAATAACGACTAAAGTTACTTTTTTTAAACGATATTGAATTTAAATAATATAACAAATGGAGGAAATTTTTAAAAATAGTTAATTTTGCTTGAAACTTATGTTACTCGGAAGTATTCGGGGTCGCTGATTACGAATATAACCTTAGTTTTCCAAAATCCAAAGTGGCGGATCCAATATGGCGGACAAGAAATTTCAAAAATAGTTAATTTTGCTTGAAACTTGTTACTCGGAGATTTTCGGGGTCGCCGATTACAAATATAACCTTAGTTTTCCAAAATTCAAAATGGTGGATCTAATATGGCGGACAAGAAATTTTTAAAATAGTTAATTTTGCTTAAAACTTGTTACTCGGGGGTTTTTATAGGATCGCTGATTAAGAATATAACCTTAGTTTTCTAAAATTCAAAATGGCGGATCCAATTTTACAGAAAAAAATATTAAAATTTAATTTACACAAATAGTAACGTTCTTCAGCCATTAAAATCTTTGGAATTAACGAATAGTTCAGTTTTCTTCCCTTTCAACAAAAAGATTTTTTTTCGCGGTTATTTATTAATTTTTAATTTTTTACATATTTTTTTGTTTTTTACATTTTATATTTTTTAACTTTATTAAAGAAATTTAAATGTAACAAAAAAATTTGATTCTTTAATTTATTTGTTAATTAATATATAAAAATATAATTAAAACATATTTCTCAAATTCATTAATTTTTACAATTAAATTTTAAATTCTTGCATTGCTAATTCTTTTTTTAATATTTAAACTTTAAACAATTCTCCTACAAAAATGTTTTACACCATAATGGATTAAAAATTTTTATTACTATAATTATTATTTATTCATTTTAATTTATTAATTTTTATTAAAAGCTATAAGACTATAGCTAAAATTTTGCATTGTAAAAAATCTATTTCTGAAGATTCTAAATAATGTGTTAATTAAAAAAAATAATTTTTCTGGGAAACATTAAATTGTTTTAAAAAACAATGACAATAACCATATTCTTAGCATATTATTATTAATTGAAATCTTAATAACAACATAAATGACATTACCCAGGTGCGAATTTTCGGTTGGCCCATAGTTGGGCCAACTTTTACAAGGTCGGTCCAACTTCTCGTGCCAGAGGTTGGGCCAACCATACAGATGATAACGGTTGGCCGTCTAATGGCGACGATGGTTGGCCCGACAAGTCATAAGGAAGTTGGCCCAACTTAAAATGCATATGTTGTGCCAGCTATACATTTCAATGGTTGGTCCAAAAACTGACGCCAAAGTTGGCACGACTTTAAATGCGTAAGTTTGGCCAACTTTAACAGCCAAAGGTAAAAAATTATTAAAAAACTAAATTATTTAAACAATTAACACGTTATTATTAGCAAGAACATCAGATATAACCTTTACCTATTATTATTAAACACAATCTCATAAATACATTTTCGAAAATATCTACCGCTTGCTGGGATCGAACCCCTAACCTAACGCGCCGAAGACTTATACACTGACCACTACGCTACGCTCACATGGGAGTCCATACCGTTAAATGTATATTAAAGCTGCAACCGTCGGGCCAACCGTGGCCCAGAGTTAGGCCAACCGAGAAAGTTTAAGTCATTTAAACTGTTTTTCACAAAGTTTTGCCAACCGTCGGGACAACCGTGACCCAGAGTTTGGCCAACCTAAATTTGTAAGTCATATGAGATACGTTCCCCATAGTTGTGTCGACCTTTGTCGCCAAAGTTGGCCCGACGGTTGGTTATACTCTGCATGTAATGGTTGGCTTGCAAAGTCGGGCCAACTGTGGGCACTAGTACTTGCCAAAGTTGGGCAAACTCTGGCAACCAAAACTTCGCTTGCCAAAGTTAGGCCAACCTTCAAACTCTGGCGGCCAACCTAAATTCGCACCTGGGTAGTTCGCAGTCGGTAGAATGTCTGTTCTGCTCGGGTTGTCAGGCGGACGAATGCCAGAACAACACCGGTTGTTCGGCGGCATCAAATCTGTATTGAGCCGGACGCACAGGCATTACAACACAGTATAAATTTTGATCCATCAGTCGAATCCGTTTTTGTACCGCGCCAGCAGACATTAATATCCGAATCGGTACAGACTGCCTGTACTGGCATTGACTCTCCAATTCAATCGGCGCGGATCATTGACGGTTGCATGATCCGGCATTCGTCCGATTTTTCGGCCTGGGTAACTTAAAGTTTCACAATAAACAAAAATTTTGCATAGTAAAAACTTTTAAGTGCTTTAAGAGAATTCGAGAAAGTCAAATTTTACGTTATATTGCATTTGACAGGTGCTTGGTAAGCGAGGAGATTTCAATGTACACAAATGACATAATGATAATGAATAGCTAATGTTTATTAATATTTATGGTGTCCGACTACTGTATCTGTTGTGGCCGACTATATTGTATCAGTGGCCGACTATCACTGAAAAAAATTGTGTGTGGCTGTCACCTGTGTGGTGGTGGCGTTGCATAATCTTGCCTCGAATGCTCTGCCCTTCGGATTTCGGGTGCGCCAACTTTCGAGAGCAGGTACACTAAAAAACTGTTGGAAGAACAGTTCCGCTATTGACTGTAGTGCAGGGCTACTTGCATTTAAACTCACAGCTCCATCAAAATTAGGAGAGTTGCTCTCTTAAACTTGTCTGCCTATGGCGTTAAGTGAGCGGCTGCTTGAAAAATAGTTCGGCAGCTCTATCAAAAAGGAGAGATGCTCTCCTAAAAATACAGTGAACTATGCGATTCTTTTTAACGTAGACGCTCAGCGAATTTAGCGAACAGTTCTACCAACAGTTTTTCAGTGTAGCCTTCCCGAATAGACGGCAAGCTATAATGACGATATGATGCTATGTTCTCTCAATTCAAGAACGCTGATTGGACGAAAAGTCAGTATTGTATCCTTCTCTCGCGGTGAAGTAGCATTCCCTTGAGAGCTAATCTCCCTTCCGAAATCGGGATAGTAGGGTAGATGTACCGGTTTTGGCCAACGCACCGGTTTTGGCCAATTTCACACTTTTATTAAGTTTATTAGTCTTTTGTTTACTTCACAGCATATTTGTTGATAAAACGTCATTCAAGAACTAATGTTTTTGACAAATGGATTAAATATTTATCATAAATATAAATATTTTCCACAAAAATAAAATAATTTCGAGTACGTGTTACAAACAGCCATTTTCTAAAGGTGAGTCGTTAGAGTATGAACAATATAAAATCGTTAATTTTATTGTATAATTGTAATTATAATCAAATAAACTGGTGGGTTAGTTTCTAGTAATGTTTAAATTATCCGGGCCACATAAAATGATATCTTAAAATCTTTTTATTTATTAAAAAAAGGGGTGGCCGTAACAGGAACAACTTTTTGTTCATTTATCCGGTTTTGGCCATACATGGCCAAAACTGGAAATAGCATTAAACTAGTTTTGGCCAACTTCTTAAAAAAATCTTACTAAAAATGTTTAATTTAATATAAATTAATATAATCAATTAATTACAATACGATAATTATAATTATAAAGTATATAACAATGGAATTAGTGATAATAGTAATAATAGTAATAATAATACAATAAAAATATACATTTATTTTAGAAACAATGCCTAAAACCAAAAAAAATTCCAAAGGAAAGAAAAAAAATGGATGTTTGAAAGTAAATAACAAAGAAAATAAGTTTAAAAGGAATTTATTTTCGTATTCATCAACACAATTGCAAAATGCTTTAAAAGAAATAGAAAATAGTACCTTATCAGTCAACAAAATAAGTCAAAAGTATCAAATACCCAGATCAACATTGAGACGTAAAATTAAAACAGGAGGTCCAATAACTACAGGCCGCATTGGTCCAGAATCAATTTTAGGCTCAGAGGTGGAAACACTATTGGTAAATTGGTTATTAGATACGTGCAAAATGGGATTTCCTATGACCAAAGACAATTTATGTGCTTCAGTAAAAAAGTATGTTGAAATTAAAGGTTTAGAAACACCTTTCAAAAACAACACACCAGGTCGAAAATGGTTTGATGCTTTCTTAAAAAGGAATCCAATTCTATCTGTCAAAAAGGCTGAATATTTGAGCAAAACAAGAGCTGCTGTAAACGAGCAGTATATACGTAATTGGTTCCAAGAGGTGCTGTCATTATTGGCTGACAATATGGAAGTTTTTCAATATCCCTCAAGAATATTTAACATGGATGAAACGTCAATGTGGTTAGCTCCTAAAGGTGGAATGGTTTTAGCTGAGAAAGGTAAACCTACCTATGACGTTTCAGCAAGTAGTGATAAAGAAAATGTTACCACCTTATTTACTGTTAGCGCCGCTGGAGAAATGGCTCCTCCATTGACAGTTTTTAAGTACGAACGTTTACCTCAGGCTTGCATTGATAAAGCTCCACCAGGTTGGGGTGTTGGTAAAACGGAAAATGGATGGATGACAAGTGCCGCAATGTATGAGTATTTTGCAAATATCTTTGAGCCATATCTAGTAGAGAAGCAAATTGAAAAGCCAATAATTGCATTCCTTGATGGGCACGTATCACACATGTCCTATGAGCTGAGCAATTT
The DNA here is from genome assembly GCA_032873175.1 of Leptopilina drosophilae. NCBI lineage: Eukaryota > Metazoa > Arthropoda > Insecta > Hymenoptera > Figitidae > Leptopilina > Leptopilina drosophilae. Next base: position 19,386,346 of record CM065478.1, read on the forward strand.
TTGTAAAGAAAAAGGAATCATTCTTTGCTGTCTTCCGCCTAATGCTACGCATATCTTACAGCCTCTTGATGTCTCAGTGTTTGCTCCATTGAAAAAGCATTGGTTAAAATTTGTAAGAACATGGCGTATTGAAAATGAGGGTACCGACATTCAAAAATTTGATGTACCAAGTGCTTTATCTACGATTATTCGAAAAGAACAATTTACGGATGCAATTAAAGCTGGATTTAAATGTTGTGGTCTGTATCCCTTTGATCCTGAAGCGATTAATTATGATAAATGTGTTAAACAAACGATCTTGCATTCTACTATGAATGAGTGCGCTGAACACGAAATTGAAATAATACAAAATCAAAAGTCTTTGCAATTTTTCGAAGAGAACATTGATGAAGAAATTTTAAAACAATTTAAAAATCATAAATCAGAAGAAACAGATTGGAATGGTGATGTTGGATATTTGGCATTATTTAACACGTGGAATAAGATGTACGACGATGTTTACCATAAGAATGAAAATGTTAATGATTCTTCAGATTTAAATGAAACAGTAAATTCAAATACGGAAACTTTAAACATTTCAATGAATGGTATGTATGGTCAAAAAAATTGATTAAATTTATTAATTAAAATTTAATTCAATTTTAATTTTTTAATTAAAATTTTTAATTTATTTTGTCTTACTTAATACTATTAATTATAAATTATAAAAATTGTTTTGTATTCAGGTAATTTAAACAATAACCAAATTTCGAATGACATTGTGCTTGAAGAACCTATTCAAGAACAAATGCAAGTAGATGATTCAATTTTAATCGAATTGGTTGATATGGAATTTGAGTCACTGAGAGAGAAATGTTTAGGCCAAGTCTGCACACCAGTTGAAGAAATCCCTTCGACTTCAAAAATTTACATACAAAAGTCCTCTGGTTTATCTGTGTCTAATAATGGTACAAATGAGAGTGATCAAGTGATAATGGAAACTGATGGTTCTGAATTGTTCAACGAGAAAAATTCCGATCAGGCCAATATGCCAGTTGAAGAAAATTGTACAGCTTTAGAAAATAGGCAAAAATCTTCTGAAAATTTATCTACATCGAATAATATTTCAAACCAACTGACCGAAAATAATTATGAAAGCTGTTCTATTCTTTCTAATTCAAAGGGCTCAGATAAAAACACCTTGAACAATATTCTAGTTTGGCCTCAAGCGAAATTATCAAAAAAATTAGGTAAACCGAAGGAAAAACTGCCGTCAGTATTGACTTCAGACACTTGGTTAAAGGTGATGCATGAAAAGGAAGAAAAGAAACAATTAAGTTTAAAAAAGAAAGAAGAAGCAAAGGCACTAAGGTTGAAAAACAAGGAAATGAAAGAACAAATGAAATTGACAGCAAAAACGATAAAAAAAGAAAAACAGAAAACACAAAAATTATTACACCAATCAGCGAAGTCTAAAAAATAGTTTAAAAGTAGATTGATCATTAAAAGTATTTTTTAAAAGAATATTCATTTAAAATTAAACACAAATAATAATTGAGTTGTGATTTATAAAATTTGTATATTTTTCGTTAATGAATTAAAAATATCTATTTACTAGGTAATTATTTAAAAATGTCCTGCAATTTAAAATAATAAAATAAAATATTTTTCTGTTAAAAAGAGTAAAACTGCACAAAATTGGATATATTTACCTTAAATATATTCGCTTTTATTCCTTGTGTGCATAAATTTTATATTAGTTTTTGTAACTGGCCAAAACTAGTACTACGTGGCCACAACTGGAGCAAAAGTGGCCAAAACTAGCAAAAGTGACATTTTTATATATTTATAGTTTTATTATATTATAAATATTTTTGTAACCCTTAAATACAACAAATTTAAAAACTAGAAATGATAATTGATCAATGAATAAGCGCCGGTAGCTGACTTTTTATAAGTAACATAAAAAAAATTGGCCTGAAAATTGTGAAAAAGCATAAAGTGGCCAGAACTGGTGCATCTACCCTACTTACCATCTATTCTGTATGGTAACGACATTCGTAGGAAAGGCAGCGACACAAAATATTTTTCGGTGTAGATGTTTTGTACTTTTTGTGAAATTATTGTTTTATTTCGTTGCATAATGACTGTACGTTAAAGAAAATTAGCACATTTTTTTTTGCAAAAGTGCTTCAAATTCATAACAAATAGTAAAAAATTCGAAAAGTTGACAATTTTTTGGAAAAAAAATGAAATGTACCAGTCTGTCCTACTCAGACGATTGTTTGACCGTAGTCTAGCCGATCATCGACAAATAGTATTGTCACAGTACAGAATTCTTGTTTCGCCAAAGCTTAGACAAGCCTCGGCGGCAAGTACTGGCTAAGTATAGAAAAATTGGTCACAACGCTCTTTATCAACATAGATGTTTTTACATAAAATTCGAAGAAATGATAAAAAAAAGTTTATGAATATTTATAAATATAAATTTATAAAAAAAATTAATATTTTACTTTTCAGTGGTTCATTTTTATTTCTATTAAATTTAATAATAATTTAAAAATTACTACTAGTAAAATGTTAAATGCAATACGTACAGTTATTTAATTTAATAATTCAAAATTTAGTGTTATTTATTTTGTTTCAATTTATTATTTCTAACATAACCTTATTTTTCTCATCTTTGATTCAATAATTGAGGGGCTGGATGCTATAATGTGTTAAGTGCTAATTAAGTAAATGGTGCGTAACACGTTATAGCATCCAGCCCCTCAATAAATCTGAATGATACTGAGAAATTAAAACTTTTCTGCATACACGCGTCGTTAGCATAGTGGTTAGAACGGTAGTCTATAAGTTTTAGGTTCAATTGACCTCTTGAGCAATTTTGTTTATTTTCATAGGTTTGCGATATTTCTAAATTCCAATCATTAGGTACTGAATTATAAAAATCTAATTCGAAAATACCGTAATTACCTATTATTTCATTTTTGAATGTTATAAACAATATTTTTCTAAGATTTACTATATCCATTGCTAGGTATTTATTTTAAATGCAATTAAATCAAAAAGAGAAATATTTTATGAATAACAATTATTTATTATATATAGGGAGAGAGAGAAAAAAAATTGTATAATGATATCTTAAAACTCTGAATCGCTGTCATGATAAATTAATCCTGCCTTATTTTATAAATAATAAAATACTACTTTAGCTTCCCACTCTCTTTAGCTGTTTATATCTTTTTTTCTCTCTCTTTTTCTCTCTCTAATGATTATGGGCAGTCTCAATTAGAATAAACATACATGCACAGTGAATATTCCTTCTTTATACTGCAATCTTTCTACCAATGAATATTAACGAACTTGTTTGATGTCTTACAATTTTATTGCTACTGTTTTTAATCAGAAACTGACCATAAAGTACGGCATACCCAAAACAATTTTTTTCATCATAATCATAAGAAATTGTTTCTTCATGATTAAGCGCGCAGACAAATCATAAAATTCTCACGAGAATTATACAGTGGATTTTAAAAAGGAAAATGAATATTTTTATTAATAAAATGTTTAGAGGAAAATGGAGAAAGTAATATTATTGTTATTATTATAATCATGTTTCGGGTGAATGAACATTTGAAACAATGTTTTTCAAAACATATTTTATATATATTGTGAGATCCCACATAGCACAATATGTTGCTGTAAGTTTGTGGTGTGGATTACACGTATAGTTTGTAAGAATAGGGTTGTATACTTGTGGTAAACTTAAGGTAAACTTTAAATTTCCGCCATTACCGTAAGCTTACAAGTAAAGGTTATTGTAAACTTACAGTAAACTATGCTTATAAGCTTACAATAACCTTTACTTGTAAGCTTACAGTAACCTTTACATGTAAACTTATAATAACCTTTACTTGTAAGCTTACGGTAATGGCGGAAATTTAAAGTTTACCTTAAGTTTACCACAAGTATACAACCCTATCCTTACAAACTATACGTGTAATCCACACCACAAACTTACGGCAAGATATTGTGCTATGTGGGATATGTATCTCATGTATGTAATTCTTGTCCACTTTTTCGAAACATATAAATTAATAAACTCACATATGTACATTATTATTATTTTCGCGAGAGTCTTAACAGTAGCTTAATGAATGAAGATTTTTTTTCTTTTTAGGCCAGCTTACTCTGAAAAACGTGATTTTTTTCAATACATTTTATTTATAATACAAAAAATGTTAAGTAATAAATTTTTTTACATATGATAGTACATACATGAAGTTACTAAAAAAAATTTTTTTTTCAAAATGATGGTCTTAAAAATGGTTGCTGAAAGTTATCTACTTCGTAGATGGATGACATAATTTCTTGGGAAGGAATTATCTGAAAGCAAAAAACAAAACGGTTTCACGTTCCTGTATCGAATTGGCTATGGCCTCAAGCAGAACCAGAAATATTCATTATTATTTAAAAAAGTTATAAACAATTAAAAGTGAAAAAAAGGTTGAAAAAATTCAAAAGTCAGCCATTTTGTTCTTTTTCATTGAAAATGTTTCATTCTGCTCGAGGCCATAGCCAATTCGATACAGAACATGAAACCGTTTGAATGTTGAATGTATATTATTTTTATTCTTTAGTGGTTCCTAATAAACAAAACAATTTTTCTAGGTTCAAACGTCAAAAACATTGAATTTAAATGAAATAAACAAGGGGAGAAATACGTTAATTAATGTAAGTAATTAACTATTAATAACTAATTATATTTATTTAATTAAAAACGCTTAATTCAGTGCATAAAAATATCTTTTTTTATTATCTCATAACCATAATTAGCAAATAATATTGGAGATGAAAATCCTCTAAAGCAAAGTATATTACTTTTGATACCATATATAAGAGGAAAATATGCATTCAGTTTAGAGGAATCCAAATCAAATCAAGAATAATTTTTTTAGGGTGTGTCATCCATCTATGAAGTAGATAACTTTCAGCAGCCATTTTCAAGACCGCCATTTTGAAAAAAAAATTTTTTAAGTAACTTCATGTATGTACTATCATATGTAAAAAAATTTATTACTTAACATTTTTTGTATTATAAATAAAATGTATTGAAAAAAATCACGTTTTTCAGAGTAAGCTGGCCTTAAAAAAAGAGTATTTATCCCTACTTTTCCGCTGTCATAACTAAGCAACTGTTTCCAAACGACTCGTGTAAAATTGTTGAATAATACTTATACATATATATGTTAAGGAACGCAAACGCTTTCAAGTTGCGGAACGATAATAAGTAATTTATGGCATTAGAGTATTAGTTAAATTATTGCAATATATGCAACGCGTTCCATTGCAATGCTGATTAATTTCCACTGTTAATAAATAAACCGAGACTATATATTTCTAATGTTTTACATAAAATTGAGCCTTCCAATTCTATTCAGGAATCCACACTTCGATCTAAGAAGCTAAGCGGGACGTTTTTTCGTGGCGCTTCCTATGATTTACTATATCTATATACATAGGAGCGTCACGGAAAGCGTCCCGCTTATATACATCTTAAATCGAAGTGTGGATTCCCCATTAGATTGAAGTGTGGATTCCCCATAATGCCAGTCAGGTAGCAGTGAAAGGCCCAGAGGCGCTCCTGCTACCCGACTGGCATTAGCGCGTGTCTTCGAGCGTCAGGCGAGTTATAGAATAAGAAGGCTCAATTCCCCGCATTCTACCATAAAATATAAATAAATAAATTTCAAATAATATAGCTTTCTGTATAATATTTATCTAACAATTAAAAAAAACTTTGTAAATATTCAAATTTTTGTATAGTGACACATGTCAATCTTTATATTATTTTTAAGTTGTGTAAATAATACCCCTGGATCCGCGCCTGGGGAAAAGATTTCAAGGAATGGAAAGGCGAAACTTTTATTCTCACACAGTTTGTCTAAGGGTACCAAATTGATATAAAAAACAAAAAATTATTGAGATGCAACGCTTTGATGATATAATGGTCTCAGTTTGAGAATCTTAAGGGTATTATCATGTTGTGAAATAGAAACAAACAAACAAAGAACTAAAATCGCAATTTTTAAACATCTTTTTCTCTTACAATAAATATGAACAATTTTACACTTCTGTTATGAAAATGATAAATTAGAGTGTCAAAGTTTCTAATGAAATCATATTTGACTGTCAACAATAAAAAGCATTTATTAGAGGTGTGCAAAAAGCTCAAATAGCATGGTCGAGCTCGAGCCGGGTTCGAGTTTTAGTTACTCAAAAATATTTGAGTGCTCGAAAAATTCAAGTGCTCAAAATTATTTTAGGTTTAATACTGCACGTGTCGGATGGAATTTGGTTCAAGTTCGGATTGATTCTGCTCAGCTCTGCTAGAAAAACGAAAAGCTTGAAATACTCGATCGAGCTTTTTGCACAACTTTCGCATTTATTAAAATAACATTAAATTATTTGTAAAATAACATTTTTGACGTGTCTCGAAAAATATAAACTGTTTGACTATATCAACGGAACGGACGATAAAGAAGTTCCAGTCAGCTGTTGGAGTTTCAACATGTGGAAGGAGAAAATTTTTCCCTTTCCTATTTGTAATTAAAGGGAAAGGGTGAAAATTTCTTAATCGCCTTTGTGGTTGATACAGTCAAAAGGCCTAAACACAACTGCTTCGCGAATGTCGTTCGAGATCACAAAGCATGAGTTAGAATAGGACAGATATATATTTGTGCCCATTTCTATCTCATGTGTGCGTTGTTCGCGAACGGCTTTCGCGAAGCTATTGTGCGATAGACTTACACATTTCGTGACATGAGATAATTGCTCTCCGTGCATGCGCAGACTCTACAAAGGACGCATTGACAGCACCATGCGGAAGTACACGTTTTGTTTTAGAATGATATATATATATATTACAAAAAGATATCGCTCCCGACGCCGTTGCTGTTTCAAGATTTTTTTTTACCTTTAGTTCAAGAGTTGAACTTTAGTTTCTCTCCTCAAAACGTAGGTCAATTTTAAGTGAAGTTTTGATCTACAGGTCAAAAATAGACAAAGTAATCCAACTGCACTAAAAAATTCGGTCAATTTTAAGAGCAATTTTGACCTAAAGGTCAAGATTAGAAGAAACAACACTTTCTGACCACCACTGCTCTCAAAATTTAGGTCAATTTTAAGGGCAGTTTTGATCTACGGGTAAAAAGAGGCCCACAAACGTATATTACCTTACGTCGAAATCTATGTATATGTAATTTTACTTTATTCTTTTACCTACAGGTCATAAACGGCAAACTAATAGCCCTTACTTTATTTCAAAATTTGTGTCAGATTTGACCTATTTTTAAAGCTGCAGGTAAAAAGAGTTCTTATAATGCTTTTGATGATACGTCAAAATCTATGTCAAATTTAACCTTTAACTATATAAAGAAGGACCTATAAGGGCACCATGAGACCATAATCATGCAATTTGGGGAAATCGTGAATTAATATTACCACTTTTAAGAAAGTTTATAATCAAATTATTACTTTGTATTATTCTGAAGTAACAGAAATTAGAATAGGGGAGAGTGGGGCAAACCGGACCGGTGGGTAAACCGGACCCCCCTCAATATTTCCGAAATGACGAAATTGTCAAAAGTGCTATTTAGAAATTTGAAACAACCATGTGTAGTATACCTTATTTTTTTCAATTTGCCATTTTTGACTTTTGTTTGTACAACGCTGGGAGCAAAAGTTTTTTTTTACTCTTTTTCTACACTTTTACGAATTTTTTCTTAAGGAAATTCTGAGGAAATCGTGTAATATTTCCAAATATTAGGTCTTGGGTTTTGAAGATACACAACTTAGGAATATTTACCACCAAAAACTTTGATGAATTTGCAAAGCGTTTCTTTTTGACAATCATTTATTCTCAAAATGAGCCTGTGGGGCAAACCGGACCGTTTTCGGTGGGGCAAACCGGCCATAGGATATTTCAATTGGAATAAAGTTTCATAAAAATTATTTTTAAATAAAATGTTTTTTTTCATTAAAATATTTACTTACAATGAAAAATAATTGTCTTCCAATGAGAATTGGACCCTTTAACATTGTTTCTCTGATAATGACAAACATTTTTATTCATTTATTAAAAAAAATATTTATTTAATTAAAATTTAATCCCCAATTATTATTTTCATTACTACAACCATTGTTTACATGATTCTTTATGTTTTTTATTATTGTAGATTATGTAAATGCAATATTATAAATAAAAAACCAAACGGTCCGGTCTACCCCAGGGGGTGGGGCAAACCGGACCGTTTGCAAAATTTTTTAAAGTTAACACAGAAACTAAACAATAAAAGATGAAGTATAGGTGTCTCTGGGAAAAAGTTGCGCAATTAAATGATCTTTCAAACAAGCCCTTAAAAAATGAAATCGGTTGATTCGTTTAGTCACAAGAGTCGAAAAACCGTTAGGGGGTCCGGTTTTCCCCACTCTCCCCTAGTCAGTAAGAAATTTTAATATTATAACTAAGAAAGTCTTCAATAGTAAAAAGTATTACTAGAGAATTATACTAAATACTATCGAAGTATTGCATAAATTGTAAATTTAGTAACGAATAGTGTTATCGACTATATTAAAAATTATGACCAGCCTAGTAGCAGGCTTTCGGTTGTCGAAGAGCGGTTACGAAACTGTCCGAATTAGCCGAACATTTTAGTCGAGCAGTTCCGAAATTATCCGAGCCAAACTTCATAGCATTTCAGACATTTAAGTTTAATTTCTCTTTAAATATAAATAAGTAAAATTTTATGATTAGATTAGTGGAAACGTCTGTTTATTAGTAAAATCTGCTAATTCAAAAGCAAAAAATCAGTTGCAAATTCAAATTAGTAAATATTTTTACTAATTAATTTAGAAAGTTTTCAATTATTATTTCAAATTTTAACTGAAATATTCATATTTAAATGAATTTTTATTATAAAATTCTACAAAAATTAAATTAATTTAAATACAAAAATGAATAATTTATTGAATAATTGAATGTTTCTTAAAGTTGTTGAACTCTCAAAGAATTATTTTGACGAATTTTAATAAAATTTTTAAGAACAATTTCATTTTTAGATAAATTTTGATGAAAATTATATAAAAAATAATTGAATCTTTGTAAAAAGTTATTGAATTCTTATTAAATTTTTATTATTTATGAAAACAATTAACTATTTGCGTAGAATTGTTAAAAAAAAAATTTTTAATCATTGAATTCTTTGGAAAATTTTATTAAAGTACTGGATATTAAAAATTCTTTATTTGAGAACAGTTTTTGAAAATAATTGAATTTCGGAGAAAAGTGTTATTATTTATAAAAAAATAAAATTTTGATGAAAAGTTTTTTAATTTTTTGAATGTAACTAAATTTCTCCGAAGGAATTTATCTATTATTTTGAAAAAAAATTATTGAATTCTTATGACGAATTTTAATAATATATTTCTTTTTAAATAATTGGATTTTTTTTGTAAAATTTTATTGAAATAGTAGATATTGAAAATAATTGAATTTTGATAAATTATTGAAATCAATTAAATTTCTACAAAGAATTTTATTAAAATTGTATTAAAAATAATTGAAATTCTGTGATGAGTTTTATTATTTATGAAAATGGTTTTACCACTTTGAAAATAATTTAATTTTTGCAATCATTTGTAACTTCTTCAAAATTCAATTTCTTTTAGAGTTTTTAACTAAACTAGTTCATTGGAAGATATTAAAAAATGATTTAAGAAATGCTGCATTTTATATAAAATGCATAAAAATTCTTATGCCAATAAATAAAATGACGAGTTTTTTTAAATAACGTGAAATTAGATATAACTTTAATAGAAAACAGTTTCCAAAAACAAAAAATTTTAAAAACAGTATTATGAGAAACATTTCTCAAATAAAATTTTGACCCAGCATACAAAATTATTTATTTATAACTTAAAATAAATTAAGAACTTTGTTAAACAAAATAATGAGAAAATATTACTTTCTTGCAAGTTCAGAAAATTTCTCAAGTTTAGTACAGTCAATCCTCCACAATGAAAAATGGTATATGTATATATTATTTATTAAAACGTTCTAATTATGAAATTAATTAATTGTCCGTTAGAAATTGTATATAATATTCATATTAAAGTAATTGTAGTATTAAATATTTTAATAATTAATACAATATGTTTTTTTCAATATTATTATAATATTAATAAACAATATATTATATTATATATTATAATATACATTATACTATTAATATTTAAAAATAATATTAATGGACAGTATATAATAAAAATCACAATAGTGTATAAAAAAATCACTTTATTGCAAATGTAAATTTTTTAATTGGGCTATAATATTTTTAGTTTCATTATTAAACCTTTGAAGACTTAATAAATTTTCTGGTTCGATATCCCATTTTTCATATATAGTATTATATTAATACTATATGCACTGAAAAAAATGAAAATGTTAATTTTGACATACAAGTATGGTTAGGATGTATATAGCTGAAACATCAATACCGTATTGCTGTTCTTAAAATACAGTATTCGTGTTCTCCGCATACATATTATTGTCTCTCAAATACATATTGCTATTCTACACTGCGTATGGCTAAAACAGCAATACTGTATGGCAGTATCATATCTACCAATATAATATGTCAGAATTGGCTATATTTATGGCAGTACCATAAATATATTTTTTTCAGTGTGTGCATTATTATATTAATATATAATTAAACTTTTTAATTATTTACATATTTAAATGAATAATGTAGTTAAAATAATATGCATTATCATTTCTATCCTCCCAAACAATACGGCACTTAAACTTGGTCAAATCAAGTAACACCATTGTGGCGGAGATTGAAACTAAACCGAACCGTCATTACGGAGGATCCTTTATTGTGAAAAACGTCATTGTAGAGGATTGACTATATATACACTGAAACAAATGATAATGTTAATTTTGACATACAAGTATTGTTAGGATGTATAGCTGAAACAGCAATACCGTATTGCTGTTCTTAAAATACAGTATTCGTGTTCTTCGCATACATATTATTGTCTCTCAAATACATATTGCTATTCTACACTGCGTATGGCTAAAACAGCAATACTGTATGGCAGTATCATATCTACCAATATAATATGTCAGAATTGGCTATATTTATGGCAGTACCATAAATATATTTTTTTCAGTGTGTGCATTATTATATTAATATATAATTAAACTTTTTAATTATTTACATATTTAAATGAATAATGTAGTTAAAATAATATGCATTATCATTTCTATCCTCCCAAAGAATACGGCACTTAAACTTGGTCAAATCAAGTAACACCATTGTGGCGGAGATTGAAACTAAACCGAACCGTCATTACGGAGGATCCTTTATTGTGAAAAACGTCATTGTAGAGGATTGACTATATATACACTGAAACAAATGATAATGTTAATTTTGACATACAAGTATTGTTAGGATGTATAGCTGAAACAGCAATACCGTATTGCTGTTCTTAAAATACAGTATTCGTGTTCTTCGCATACATATTATTGTCTCTCAAACACATATTGCTGTTCTACACTGCGTATGGCTAAAACAGCAATACTGTATGGCAGTATCGTATCTACCAATATAATATGTTAGAATTGGCTATATCTATGGCAGTTTTTGAGGCGTTATTTGCCAAACGTCTCAGCCCAGATTTGAAAGTCTTGGATTGGTTTGGTATTTTGGGAAATTGTTGTCCCATATGAAAGTAATAAATTTGTAAATAAATGTCGGCCCAACATTGGTACCGATGCTCAGAATTTCGAATTAGCGGAAACTGCTTCGAATTTTGGGCCAATAATTGCGCATTAACGGCCCAAGAAACGAACCAGTAATGGCAAATTATTATTGCCAATAATGTGGCGAATGACGTCTGATTACTGGGCCAATATTGCCACCGATCCTTAATTATTCTAGATTTTATAAAGGCAAATTAATACTACCAATGATGGGACGTGTCATTGGCACGTCAATAACGAAAATCGACCCAAGGATGGAAAATTATAATTGTCAATATTGGGAAGTATATAGATCGGTCCAATAATGTCGCATTAATGGATGTTTTGTATCTTTGTTAGAAAATTAAAATTGCTAGGAATAGTACGTAGCTCGGCCCAATAATGGCATACTAATGGCTAGAGTTTTTTCCCTATGATGGCAAATTATAATTGCCAATATTGGGACGTAGATCGGCACAAAAATTGCCCATTATCGACCAGTAGTATAGCTTATAAGAAGCTTTTGGTTCTCTCGAGTCCGCCTCAGCGTAGCATGGTGGCTAGAGTGTTAGGCTGTTGTGCGTCTAGGTTGTGGTATCGATTCCCGAGAGTGATAAGAATTTTTCAAATGTTTGTAATATTGCGTTTAATTCAAACGAATAAAACATAAATATTATAAATTAATTGGTTAATTAATTAAAAACATATTATTTTGATTTTTTTTGCTCTTTGACAATATTGGGGGAGTAATGGTAAACAAACATTGGGCGAAGAAACGGCTCCAAAATTGGGCCAATAGCCTGCAAATTTTGGCTTAGTTCTGTTACAGAAAAAATGAAAGGTTAATCTTATAGCTTTTTTGACGTAGAATACGAATCCGATTTCCAGAATGGCCCATCACGTCAGGATTTCTTGTAATATTGCCTTAAATAGCCAAAAATGGTCTATTTTGGACATTTTTCGGAATTTTTTTTGGTTAACCAAAATTTTTTCTTTCAATTTGCGAAATTGCATCGTATAGTACTATGTCTAATCTTTAAAATCCATTCTTCAAAATTGCTTTACGATTTTCGAAAAAAGAGTTATGTAGATTTGAAATTTTTTTATGCAAATGTAAGTATGTATACACAAGTTCAAAATGGCATTTAGTTTCAAATCTATATAACTTTTTTCTAAAAAATTGTAAAGCAATTTTGAAAGATGGGTTTTAAAGCTTAGATATAGTACTATACGATGCATTTTCGCAAATTGAAAGAAAAAAATTTGGTTAACCAAAAAAAATTCCGAAAAATGTCCAAAATAGACCATTTTTGGCTATTTAAGGCAATATTACAAGAAATCCTGACGTGATGGGCCATTTTGGAAATCGGATTCGTATTCTACGTCAAAAAAGCTATAAGAATAACCTTTCACTTTTTCTGTAACAGAACTAAGCCAAAATTTGCAGGTCTGTGTAATGGCTGCCGGTTGTTGGCCGCCGACGTCCAAATGGTTAACATCCCAAGAGTCGGTGAAAAGATGGACCAATATTGTCTGACAAAACTCGCTGCCAGCTGTGTCAATACTGAGCCACCTAGAAATTTGCAGTTTTTTCTAATTTCGCAATTTACTAAACCTTATATGATTATAGATAAAGAGTAAAAATTGAATAGTGAATCCCAAATATAATTTATATGAAGCAGATCGTTAATTCATTAATATGCAGTTAAAACTCGTTAGGGACATAAATATCACAGTTTGCGGAAAATCCCCCATATGTGTGTGTGTGATTGTGTGTGTGGAAGAGATTTTTGATTAAAATGATAAGAATGCAAGAAAGTGCGCGTGATATATTATGTTATTGCACGATATTTATAAAGAGATGTTTTGTCTAGGAAAAGTATGGACATGTGTCGATCTGTGAAAAATTGATTAATAATATATATGTATATATTATTTTAAAACAGTTTAAACGTTCATTGAGTAATAAAAAATGAACAAAAAATTGTTGACCAATGCTATTTATTCAATGCGCGCGGAGTCACGACACAACGTCGCGTTGTCGTCGTCTCTGTATGAATATCTTCGTCGCAACGCTAATAAATTACACTTAGAACAGAGCATCACTATCGCCAGCAGACACGTCGTGGCAAGATGCCCTTATCTCGACAAACTTAAAATAATCATTCTACTTTGGAACATGTTTTGCAAAAGTTCAAGGCATCTCTATATCCTGGGAGAGACTAATCGACGCCAAATCGACGCTGCTATCCTATGTGTACATTAACTCATAAAAAATTCGCTAAAATTATTTCGATTCTTTATGATTTCTCGAATATTATTAGTTTTTTACATTATTTATTCTATATTTGAATACAGTGCCGCTTAAAAGGATTTGCCCACCCTACGGCAAATAAACACATTACAGAAAGTTATTTATTCTAATTTCTAGTAAAGATAAAAAGTTGGTTAAGGTTTCATTTCAAAGCTAATGTTTTCTACTTTCATAATATCCAAATAATAAATTAAAAAACAAGTTCTTTAGTGTTTAAATACAATTAGCAATAAAATAGTTTTTTATCTAGTGATTTTGTCACCTTTCAAAAGCTTTTTTAAAATTATTGTACAACTGCTATCGTACCCGTCTTCGACGAGTTTTAGTTTCTGTCAATGCATATAAACAGTATATATGTCTACGAATTTGGAAAACCGGAAAATAATAGGGAATTTATATTTACCGGAAAAAATAATAATTAGTTACTAGTAACTGTTTGAGTAGGAAAATATTACTATTTGAATCAGGGACTGACATTTTATTATTAAATCAGTTATTTTTAATTAATTCAAATGCTGAGAACAATGTTTGTTAATTTGTGCGAATAAATATAATAAAACTTTTTTTTATTTGATATGAAAATTCCTGGTTCAGCTTATTCCCAGTTTTTCTCGGTCACATTAAATTCCCGGATATTTAGCGTTTTTTCCCGGTTGGTAGACACCCTGTTATTATAATTTTTGTCTTTACATTGCTCTAAACAGCTTTGAAAGTAAAATCTAAAATTAAAAACTTTTAACATCTAAGTTTTTACCCAGTTATATAATGCTTGTATCCCGTGTGGAAATCTGCCCAAGTTAGCCCAGTTAAAAAATGGGGGCCAGCTGGGTCCCACCTGGGCTTCCCATTTTTTAAAAAATATAATTATTATAATAAAAAAGTCTTAAAATTAAATATAATTATTAGTAATAAATCATTCTACAATTAGTTTATAACAATAATAATCATTATTTGTTTAAACAATTCATTGTTGTTAACAATTATAAACTTTTATTGTAGTACACTAACAGACATTTAGTTTTACCGGAATTTTAAAGTTTATCCAGCTTAATTTATTTATTTAATAATTAACTCATTAAGGTATAACGGTTTTTAATATATTTTGATAATTATTATTTAAACAAATAATTGTTGTTAATTAATAACTCTTGACACAAACTACCTAGAAACTTGCATTTTTTTCTAATTTTGCAATTAACTAATACGAATGATATGAAATAATGATAATTTATGGTTTAAACAATTCACAAATTGTTACAACAAACAATTGTTGTTATTTATTAACTTTTGATATACGTAACTTAGAAACTTGCAGTTTTTTCCTAATTTTGCAATTAACTAATCTAAATAGTAAATCATTCAGATGTTTTATGATTTCAACAATTCATCAAATGTTTAAACAAATAATTGTTGTTATTTACTAACTCTTGACACACAGCATGATCTAGAAAAATGCAGTTTTTTTTTATTTTGCAATTACCTAATCAGAGTAGTGGTAGTAATTGTAAAATTAGAAAAAATGTAAGTTTCTAGGTTGTTTGTATCAAAAGTTAATAGGCAATAACAATAATTTGTTTAAACAATTTCTGAACTGTTTAAATTGTAAAATATTTTTACAATTGTTCAGATTAGTTAAATGCAAAATTAAATAGAAATTGCATGTTTTTAGGTGCTTTGTGTCAGGAGTTAGTAAATAACAACAATCATTTGTTTAAACAATTTTTAAATTGTTAATACCATAAATGATTTTTATTTCATGCGGTTTGTATTAGTTAATTGGAAAATTAGTAAAAAAAACTGTTAGTTTCTAGGTATTTAGTGTCACAAGTTATTAATTAACAACAATTACTTATATAAAAAAATAACGATTGCAATATAACATTAGTAAAATTCATCAATAACAAAAATCACTTACAATGAAAATGATTAATTAGTTTAATTTTTCTTTAATATTTAATAATAAAACTTTGATATAACCATCGTCATCTTCGTACATGAATTGACAATTGTTATAAATAAACAATAAAAAATAATAATTGTTAACATTTTTCGGAAGCATTTTAGATTTTGTCTATTGACCCACCCACGGTGGGATCCGATAAGGCGAAATAATATTATAACTGGGCGTGAGTTGGGCCCTACCTGGGCTTCCCAGTTTTTGGGGACCCACATCGATAAATAATTATATGAGCAAAAATTTCTAAGTCCAAACCTAAAAAATTTTTTTTTTGAACAAAAAATTAATGTTTATAATAACTTAGATTAAGAAAAAACGTGTTTTGAACAAAAATGTATTGACACTTTTTTTAAAAATGTAGCGTCCACATAATTAATTAGCAAAAATTTCTAAGTCCAAACAACTAAAAAAATTTTTTTAGACCAGCAAATTAATGTTTATAATGATTGTAAACAATAAATGCCGCATTTTTAATAAAAATATATTCACATTTTTTAAATAAAAATATAAATATTAATTTATGAATATTTATCGTTAATTATTATATTACTAACATTGTTATTATTATTATTAAACTATTTATTTATTTGTTACGGTTAGTGGTGTCAATAAGTGCTTTATTGAATTATTAAAGCAAATCACTGACAATAAAAATTTGGTGTTCAGTTAGGTTCCGTAGCATAGTGGTTAGGGTGTTAGTCTGGTAGTCTGTAGATCGTAGTTTCGATTCCCGCGTGCGTAAGATTTTATTTGTTTCTTAGGTTTTGCGTCTATTCCAATTTTTCTGCATTGTATACGTATAAGTATGAACTTTAATAGTCATATATGACGTTAAATAATTTAATTAACAAAGGTCTAATTTTTTTATAAATTATTAATTTATAAATAAAAGGGTATATATTGATTTTCGAATATATGCAAACGTTATTTATGAATTTGCTTTTGGTCACAATTTAATTAAAAAAGTAAAAATCATTAAATAATAATGTTATTTATTTATAATTTTATTTATTTGTTATTAATAAATAATTTATTTATTATTTTTAATGAAAACTAAATCCATGGGCATTAACAGGGTTGCCCACCTGGGCCCCAGCTGGGTTTTCCCTACATGGGCTGCGGCTGGATTCACCGTTACCAGCCCATGAATCGCCCACCTGGGCCATCCCTGCTGGGGCCCACCTAGAACCTGGGAAGCCCACCTGGGACCCACCGTGGGCCCATCTCACATTTCCACACGGGATTGTATCACAGGTGACTTACAATTCTTGACATCCTGCATTACCATTTTAATAACAAAAAACTCCATTTTCAATATTTCTAAAATTCTTACAATTAAATAATATTGGATAGTGATAGATGTCGAGTAAACAGATGTCATTTTTTTATAAAATTTAATTGTGATTCAATTGTTATAATTGTTATTTTGACGATTTTCTCGACTTTAAAGAGAATTTGTCTATCGAGTCTCGCTCGACATCCAACATTAATATTGGATAAATTTGAGGAATATTCTGAATTGTATTATTTTGACGTTAAAATCTTAATTAAATAGATGTTTACATTTATATTCACATCTTAGTTATGAGATAGTACTTTTGCAAAATTATGCTAAAATGTGCCTTAATAACATGTAATATTCAAGTATAGAAAGTTTAAAAGCAATCCTTAAAAAAATGTAAAATTTTGAATTTTTTGATTTTTTGAAAAAATTGAATATCTCTCGTTCTAATTAATATTTTTTAACAATGTGCCAAATTTAGTTTAAATCGGTACATTTTTTGTTGATAATGTAAAAGCATTTCTTTTAGCGCTCATTTTACTTTAATATCCAGAATTCACGTTCTTGGAATTGTTTCAAAAATCATAATAAATTGATGCTGACGAGTTTTGCACTAAAGAAAATAACCTCCTGCCCGAAAATTTTCATTTATATAATTTAAAAAGTCATAAATAAATCATATATTTCAAATACATTATACATTTTTTTTTGAGAAAATTAGTGTTAAAGTCCCTAAAATTACGTTGGTGTCAGTTTTTGAAAATTTCTATCGGGTAAATCCGATGTGCTAAAGACTTGTAATAGAAGTAAAATTGAAGCCAGAACCTTTACTTTAAGAAGATATCGCTATATCGATATTGCTAACAACATACTAAATTATAGTAGTCAAAAATTATTTTTCAACAATTGTGAAGCTTAGGGCTGCTCGCGAGACGAGACGATATTTTCAAAAGTCTCGTCTCGGTCTTGTTAAACTTAAAATTTTGTAATCTCGTCTCGGTCTCAGTCTTGTCTCATTCTCGGTCTCGTTAAAGTCTCGAGAAAAAATTGCAGGTAAAAAAAATAAAATATTCATATTCCTACCTTGAACTGAAATGGAAATTTCGTTATAAATTAAATATTCCACTATTTTATAAAATAAAACACAAATTAAAAATAAATGAAAAAACCGCTGCCAAGTTATACATTTTTGTTATAATTTTGGTGCTCATTTCATTCGTTTTTGTAAATCTCGTTGTGTTCATTTCATGAATACTTTGCTTCCTCATAGAGATATTAATACCAACAAAGTATAAATTTTGAACGAATATTCGCAATTGCTGTAACATTTTTTTCTCTTTATTTAATACTTCCACATAAAAAAATTTCCTTCACAATTTCTGTTTTTTAAAATATCAATAACATCTTTATTTCTAATCGAATTAGCTTAAAAAATAGGTCAATCGAAGCGTTTTTTAATGCTCTACAAGTTGCTAACTATAGTTTCAAATTTATAACTAAATTTTTCAACAAAATTTTCCAAATAGTTTTATTTTTAAAAGTTTAATATTTCTGGTGAATATTGACGAAAAATGTTCATTGAGGGCTCAAAAAATGCATCTAAAAAAACTTTATAAAATTAAAAAAAGCATTTATAGGTGTCCTACCATTTTTCTAATGTTATGGGCAAAAAACGTTTTTTTGAAAAATTAAAAATAAAAAAAATGAATAGTTAAACTTTATTAATCTATCTCAAAGACCAAGTTGAAGTCCACAACCTTGATCAACAAAAAAAAGTTGTTTATTAAATAAATTATTTAAATATAATGCATCAATTTTGACAGAAAAATATTTAAACAAAAAGATTGTTATTTATGTTTTGATGATAATTGTTGCATAACTAAATATTCAATTAAAAATAGTATTTTATTAATATTAAAGAGATTTTTTTCGTTGATAAACGTTGTGGACTTCAACTTCGTTCTCAAAGTACACTCATTTTATGTCCCCAGGTGAGACCTACGATTTAAAAAATAATTCAGCCCAAAAGCTCTTTATAATTTGGAGATATTTATGAAAATATAATGTTTACACACAGACACATACGGAATGACATTTTTCAAAAATGTTATTTTTGAACTCCTAAGGTCAAATAAAATTAAGATATGTTAAAAAATCGAATCTAAAAAATTTCGGTATTACAATACATTATTTAATACATTTCTCATTTAGGAAAATTCTAGGTTAATTTAATTTTTAATATGTACGAGACTCTCGTTGAAATCCGAGACAAGACTAATATAAGTCTCGGTCTCGTCTCGAATTTTTGCTTGTCGTCTCGCCTCGGTCTCGTTACTGAAAATCGAGACGAGACCGAGACTTTTCTCGTCTCGTGTGCAGCCCTAGTGAAGCTTAAAAAGTGACTGACACTGTCCCAAAAAAAAATTTGGTATTTTTAATTTGGAATGTACAAAACGGATTTTTTATTAAAAACGCGTGCCAACTCCACAGTGGAAAAAAGTTGATTGTCATGGACAATTCAGTCTAGGGGTTACAAATATTATTTGTTTTTAATAATTTTTTTTAAATGAAAGTTTATAATATTGCGCACCGATCAGATCAAATCTGATACCTTAACTTAAAAAAATATGAATGCTACACATTTTTTAACTAATATTTAGTAAATTTATTTCTCCTTTATTTATGTATATTGTTAAATAAAAAAAAAATTTTTAAACAAATAATATCTGTAACCTCTAGAAAAAATAAATTATATATATAATATATATATATATATATATATATATATATATATATATATAATATTAATAATATTATTATAATTATAATTATAATAATATTAATATTATAATATTACTATGTGTATATTATATATTATGTCTAGAGGTTACAGATATTATTTGTTTAAAAATTTTTTTTTTATTTAACAATATACATAAATAAAGGAGAAATAAATTTACTAAATATTAGTTAAAAAATGTGTAGCATTCATATTTTTTTAAGTTAAGGTATCAGATTTGATCTGATCGGTGCGCAATATTATAAACTTATTATATTATTATATTATATATATATATATATATATATATATATAAATTAAATCAGCGAAGAGTCGCTGATTGTGCAGCTATAAGTATGGAGCTGATTCAATCAGCGTATATAGGTTGAATAATGATGGATCGAGAAGAAAAAATTACACATAATTTATGGATAGGTCCATACTATCGTTTTATAAATTTATATATATATATATATGTGTATATATATAGTTTTTGCACTAACTATATACATGTTCTTTTATCAGTCGAATATTAGATATTGGCATATGCCGATTCTCCAAAGTTCAGTGAGCAACCTTTGCTCTTGACTGATTAGTTTATGTTGTCGTATATATTTCATCATATTTTTCGCATCTAACTTTATGTGTATATAAATAAATATATAATTGTCGAAAGGTAGAGACACATGAATAATCTTTAGAAATCATTAGTTTAAAGTTTTAAATGATTGAATTTCATTTATTAGAATTTTCTTTTATCAGAATTTCATTTTTTCGAATTTTTGTTTAATCGATTTTAAATTGACCTGAATATTTACATTAACAGAATTATAAATACTCGAATTTTTACTTATGAGAATTATTATCTAACACAATTTCCATTAATGGTACTTTTCTGTTAAAATGAATTCTTATTTATACCAATTTTTATTTACAAGTTTCAAAACTGACCAATTAGAAAATGTTAAGAAAATTGTGATTGGTCAGATTTGACACTGGCGCCGAAATCTTTTGGCGTGTTATTACTTTGGCCATTTGTAAATTCGCACAAATGAATATTCGTTCTTTTAAGAATTCTATCAAATGATAATTCATGAAAATAACCATTTGGACAAATGAAGATTCGCAGAAATGGAAATTCTGTCTTTTCAAATTAGACTAAGTGGAAACAATGTAAAAAAGAGATCTTGTAAATAAAAATTCGTTTAAATAAGAATTAATTTTAACAGAAAGTACCATTAATTGAAATTGTGTTAGATGATAATTCTCATAAGTAAAAATTCGAGTATTTATAATTCTGTTAATGTAAATATTCAGGTCAATTTAAAATCGATTAAACAAAAATTCGAAAAAATGAAAATCTGATAAAAGATAAAAGAGCCCCGGTGCCGGTAAACCACCGGCTCGATACCGGGCCGGTAGTAAAAAAAAAATTATTTTGTTACTTTTCTGCCGGCTTTATGCTGGCACGGTGTCAGATTAGTATATTTTATTAACAACACATTTTTACATATTATATTAAACGTTAAACAATATCATTTATTAATTAATTTAATAGTAAACACTAAATAGAATGCTGAAACATATGACCCTCAGGCTGCAAAGTCAACGCCGCATCCGCTAACCTAAACTTGCTTATGAAAAGTGAATGGAAAGTTTATATATGAAGTGTGACACCAGGACTAATTACAAAATGTTCTAAATTAATAGAAAAAACCTTTTCTAAAAGACAGTTTGAATAATGTAATGTCAAAGTTAATAATTATAATAACATTTGTTAATGTCATTATACGTTGGGACTAAGGCTAAAGAAAAAACGCTGGCATGGTACCGGCCCGGTACCGGCTTTATAGAAACTTAGTATAATGAAATTAATATAATACCTTGTTAGATTATCAAAATTTTATAACAATAAATCAAATAAAACCTGACCAAAATTATTTTAAACGAACAAAGTTATTATAGGGTGTCTAGTAATTCAGCAGTAACAAATTCCCGGATTTTTGAGTGATTTTCCCAGACAATTTAAAGCTGAATTAATAGAGTTTAATGAAATGTAATTTTTCCAACTATATAAAAAAAGATTTTAAAAAACATTTGATTTAGAGAGATTTGATTTTCCTATTCTTCCGAATAGTGTAAAAAAATTTCAAAAAATTAAAAATTTAGACTTTTTAAGACACAAAAATATTATGCCGGCAAAATTACGTTTTCGGTGTAAAAACGGTATCGAATGCCGAAACCGGGCCGGTGCCGAGCCGGTTGTCTTTTATTAACCGGCCCGGTACCATAGTGCCGGTACCGGTTATTGTTCGACGTTACTACCGGGCCGGTGTCGAACCGGTCGTAGGCATCGGCACACCACCGACTTTTCTGCCTGGGGATGACATAACAAATTGGATTTCCAAGTGTTTAAAAGATAAACTTATTAAATATTAATTAAATAGTATAAAAAATAAAAGTAACAATATTTGCTTACTTGTACCTGATTCCTAAAAAATTGTTATGATAGAGTAGCTAAAATCTCATTTCTTGAATAGAAGATATAGTCCGAAAGTGTTTGTTACTTCATTTAAGTAATGAATGTTGTTGAATTATTCAAAATTGACTAATTCAGATTTTGAGGGAAAACTTATGCTATAAAATATATAACTCTGTGGAGAGGAAAATGAAGTCTTGACAGGGGATATATATATATACTCCCCGAGTATGTGTGGACTCTTATCTAAAAGGCTTGTGGCGACTATTCTTAAACGGCCTTGCATTACCTTGCAATTAGGACAAATAAGTCGATCGAGTTCGCTTGGTTTGATAGATCTTGAAATTAAATGATTTCTTTCTAGACACACTGACTTTAAAGGAAAAAGAAAAAAAAATTACTTTGAAATCTATGGGGACGGCTTACAAAATACGTAAAGCTTTTTTGAACAATTTAACCCCATTCCCATGCATCGCATTATTGTATATTTATTAGCGCCGTTTTTTCTGCTGGTCGTAACATATAGCTGACCTCCCCTAAAAGTTGATATTTATAAATTTTGTATCAAAATATATTCATTATAGAATCAGGATGTACAGCAAGGATTGAGAGAAAAATTTCCTGACTTTTCACTAAAATTATTTCTGCTTTCTTGGGACGAAAATATGATTACTATCATATTTAACAATACATTAATATTAAATAAAAGTAACAAATAGTAGTAAAAACCATTTTTATATTCACTAAAAATTTAAATTTCTCTTATTAATTTATACAAATTTTCCTGACACTGAATGAAATTCTCTGATCGCTACAAAAACAAAACTAATTCAATTATCTTATACTGAAAAAAAAGTTCTGCTTACAGTACACTGGGGTCAGAAACTTTCAGTAAATTTGGACTAATTGCATATTTGAATGCTCGCCTCACTTCAAACTAAATTATTTTAGTAAAAAAATGTGTAAAAACTATCAAATTAGAATCATTTTAATCTACAAAAGGACTAAGAAACAACCAATTTAATCATATAAATATGGAAATGTAATTCTCTAAAGTTAAAGTTTTTGCGTAAAAATAGCGGTACAAATTTAATTCTCTAATTCTAGGCCAAAGTATTTTCTTCAAATTTTGTAAAAATAACTTTTCTTGGTCTAAATTTATCAAAGTGTATAAATTACATATTCGTCGTTTCCGTTTACTTGTTTTAAGAATTAATCACACTTTTGAAAAGAATAGAACCTCTTAATTGTAAGAAATTTAAGATATATACAACTCTTTTCTAATAAATTTTACAAATTTTAAATCTGTCATTACTTTTTATTTCATTTCTATGTACCATTTTTCTTGTTTTATAATAACTAAGAGATAAATAGTTTTTTAAAAATGTGGTTAAGGTTATGTTATTCAGTGGTCACGTGCTTCATATACTTTACTATGGAAAAAAATCTCACTGAGTAACATGACCTTAATTGATAAAACAAGTGAACGGAAACAAAGAATTTGTAATTTATATATTTTGAAAAATTTTGAGCAAGAGAAGTTATTTTTATGGAATTTAAAAAAGATACTGCATATTTGTGAATGATTTTGATCTAGAATTAAAAAATGGAATTTGTACTTTATAGTGTAGAACTGTCAAAACATTTAAAAAAACATTCTGTTCAATTAGCGTTCATTTGAATTCAAGAATTCAAAATCTCTATTTTCACACAAAAACTTTAACTTTAAAGAATTATATTTTCATATTTACATGATTAAATTGGTTGTTTCTTAGTCCGTTTCATTTCAAATTAATTGAACTTTAAAATGATCCTAATTTGATAGCCTTTACACCATTTTTTACTGAAATATTTGAGTTTGAAGTGGAGCGAGCATTTAAATGTATAATAATTTTTTTTCTTTTATAATAATGACAATTACATTTATTTTTATTCATTCCTCAGAAAGTAAACTATAATAACGGAAATACGTATTCTCTGAATTTGAATCAGTATATAGCTACTTCTAAGTCAGTGTTCAAATTAAGAAAAGATATATAAAAGATATATATATATATATATATATATATATATATATATATAATACAAGGTGGATCAGTTAAACAGGTTCATTTTATTAAATTTTTATTTCAGAATAATTATTTTCAAAAGTTAAGATGAAATTTCAAAAAATACAAAATTTCAATTTTTTGTGAAAGCTAAAATTATCGATTAATTTTATAAATATTGATAAATTATATGGCTCATTTCATTTAAAATGTAAAATTCATGTCCCTTGGTCAAAAAGAATTTTTTGGCTAGAAAATGAATATTGTTTGGTATATTTGATTAATATCTAACATGCTCCTATAATTTTTTATTAACTTAAAAGAACTTTGAGGTGCTTTAAAACGAAATGACAGACTAAAAAGCAGACTAAATGTCCCTGTCCTCGAGGTACTTGCACTACATTACCTTCAATAATAAATATAAATATTTTTTTTTATTACCCACATGTCATAAACGACCAATTAATGTCGCTTAATTTATGTCAAAGTTTATGTTAGTTTTGATTTATTGTTAAAGCTGCAAGTAAAAAGGGTCCTAATATTGCCTTTGATGATAATGCAAAATCTATGCCAAATATAACTTACTTTTGGACAAAGTTATTTACGAATAAAAAAAGAGGATTCATTTACAGAAATGCGCTTTATTTATTTATTATTGCAGGAAAGGCTGTTGTGACACTTTGATTTGCATTTTTTTTAATTTTAAAACATTGTAAAAACTAAAGAAAAAAGATTTATGAAATAACTTTTATTGGTATTTAAACATTAAACATTTTACATTGAAGTAATAAAAGTTAAAATAAAATTTATTTTTATAATAACAATCTTAAAATTTCAGGTTATAAAAAAATGCATTAGGTATAATTCTCTTTGGCTATTAGCTTTAACTTATTTTTAAGTCAATTACATTAATTGTTTTTTTTACTTTGATAATTTAAGTAGCATATGGCTCTATCTTACACCGACAAAACATGTCCATCTCATCTGATAATGTATATAAAAAGTAAACATTAATGATTAAATAAATAAAATATTTTGGTCTTTGATTCTCAGGTTTTATCAAAGCGTTATGTACTTCTCAAAAAATTTTGAATTCTAGAAATAGGTTAAAAAATAAGATTGTATCAATGAGAAACGTAAATTTTTTCAACTTTTTTACAACCACCAAAAAAATTAAGAAGGCTTACAATTAATTTTTCATTCTTTTTCTACAATTTTTTGTTTATGTTTATTTTCTGTCACGAAATGCACAAGAATAACTTAAAATAAACGACTTCTGCCATCAAATTCTGTAAAATATTTGAATTTTTCATCTCCCGCAGACTTACCCTACACTTACTTTATGCTCTCTAAATCTGAATTAGTATAGTTTTCTACTAATAAAATAGTGCGGATTCGTTTACCAATTGAATTAGTAACTATTTTTACTAATTTTTAGTAGTTTTTTACTAATTATTAGTAGAAAATTTACTAATTTGAAATAGTAAAAAATAGACTCTATTAATTGAATTAGTAATTTTCTACTAGCAATTAGTAAAAAACTACTAAAAATTAATAAAAATCTTACTAATTCAAATTGGTAAACGAATCCGCACTAGTTCAGATTTAAATTCCTGTTTAAATTTATTTTTAAATTATTAATTTAATTACTTGTCTAAAATAAATTTATTTGTTTACACTCTAAATCTGAATCAGTAAAAATTTCACTGATTTTAAATCAGTGCGCCACTGATTTAAAATCAGTGAAATTTTTACTGATTCAGATTTAGAGTGTATAACATATTATTTTACCCATATAGCACAAAAACTTCCAGGAAACTTCCAGGAAGTTTTCCGTGGCAACCTTTGAAGCTTCCCATGGAAACTTCCTGGTAACGTCCTGGAAGTTTTCAAAAATCCTCAAAGATATAATAAAATATATAATATATAAATTAACCCTGTAAATTTAATATAGAAATTTTTTAGTGTAAATAACTGTCGAAATTTGATTACAGTACAATAGATGTAAATGTATTATGACGTATGAAGCTATTATAATTTAGACATTGCTTGGGCATTTTGGATAATGCCCAATAATCAACAATAACCATAACATATGTACATTAATCGATTCATTATCATGCCAGGAATACAATTTTGACAAGAATTAATGCAAGTTTTAATAAAGAAAAAAGTGATTTAAAAAAATAAAAATATCAAGTTTTTCGAAAATTAAAACATTGCTAAATTTTTTTTAAAATCTTTTTGAAAATCCTTCTGTCTGATTCCATATATTCGTGATCATATTACACCTGCAAAATTTTATCAAAATCCGTCAAAACGTGTAATAGAAAATTTGTCAAAAATGTTGCAAGAATTGGTGACATACACACACACTTACATCCGGACACTTGTTCCTCTTGACGAAATATATATATATATATATATACTACACTTGAAAATTTGTAAAAATAATATTGATTTTAAGAAGTTCGAAAAACGACATCACTATACAATAAAGCTACCTTTGAGATGAAGCAAAATAATTGTAATATTTGTCATTTTTACTGATAGGAAAATTAAAAAATAACTGATATTCTCAAATGTTAAAAACAGACATTTCTGATAATTTTCAATTGGCTAATTAGTGGTAAGTTACTCATATATAAACATTTTTAACTAATTTTCAGTAAGATTCCATACATTGTTACCTAATAAGTATCAAATTGCAACGAATTGATCTCAAAAAGTGGATCAAATCATCATTTGGCCTTAACTTTTGAATCATTTCGATCCACTTGGGGATTAATTTGACATTTTTAGAAAATCAGTGTTGATTCAAATCGCGACAATATAGTTTTTCATTCTCAGTCAAATTTCACTGATTTTCAATTGAATTATATTGAATCAGATTTGAAGAAATTTTGATCAAATTTATTTAAAATTTGACGTATCCTGTTTTTAACCAGAATTTCGTGTTAAACATGCCCTAACTCGATTTTTTCTGATTAGATAAACAGAATTCTAGTTGTTCTAGCTAGAATATCGCATCTGAAAGTAATATTTTTCCCCTTTAAAAAGCCTTTTGAAACTCGAAAAAATCATTATTTGGCACTAAGATATCGTCATTTGAAGTTCTCTTAAACTGGTAAATTTGTCAGTATTCGTAAACTAACTATAATAGTATCCAATTGAGCTTGCAAAAAAACATACACGGAGAGACTTTTAGTTAGAAAAATTATTTTATCGTATTTTGATATTTCTAATAAAACGTAAGAATTTAGGGATAATCGAGGTATAGTTAGAATAATTCTCATAAAGATTATGAAAAGACATAGTCAACGTCACTTTTGGTAATAAGTCTTAAAGTTTTTTGAATCTTTTCTAAAGCTTTATACTAAAAGTGAAGATTAGGTGACGCTACATATATATAGCATATATAGGGTAGGGGTATACAAAATGCGTTACTAGGCACGTGTATACTTATATAATACATATGTATATAAATTAATATATGATTTATCATAATATTATTACACAATTCAATTGTTTAATCACTAATAACTTTTGAAACGTTTTTAACAAAATACTTTCAAGACGATGATGACGCTCGGTTGTTTGCTGAGTGTTCGCTTAACATTAACTGTCTTCGGTTGTGGACGGAACTGTTCGGAAACCTTCGTGAAAATATTCTAATAAAATTTTGTAAAAATTCAAACTGCTTACCATTTCAGAGCGTGTTAATATTAAAAATAATACAGTATCTAAAATTTTTTTACATTTAATAGTTTTCAAAATAGTGGGTTTACAAATAAAAATATCAGATTGTATTATAAATATGTTCCATATTCTCGTATTTGCAATTGTCTTAACATCAAATGATATTCTTTCTAAACTTTTATACTAACTTCTGTTTCCTAAAAATTACAATAGTAGATAAAAAAATAACACTACTTATTATTATAATAAAAAATGTAAAATGGCTTATACAATATGGCGGTCGAATTTTTTAAAACACACGCTTATGCCAGTCGGGTAGCAGTGACATACCGCAGAGGCGCTAACTGCTACCCGGCTGGCATTAACGCGTGTCTCCGAACGTCGGTCGAGTTATTTGATCGGGACCTTCAATTATTTAACACTAATCCAATTGGTGAAATTAGTTAATTATTAATAGTTAATATATAAGCGAACACTGATTCAATTATTGTTGAAACTATTTGTTCATTCCATGAACATTTAACTTTCTCAATATAATCTATACCAAGTGCTAAATCTTTTATTATAGAGTAATATTGAGGGGCTGAATGCTATAATGTGTTACGCGCCATGTTAAGTAAATGGCGCGTAACACGTTATAGCTCCACTCCCTCAATTATTTTGAAGTAAAATTTCAAAAAATACAAAGTTTGAAATTTTTGTGAAAAATAAAAATATTGATTAATTTTATAAAAATTGATAGAATATATACTTTATAAACATGAATCGATTCGTCTTCATGCCAGGAATAAAATTTTGATAAGAATTAAGTAAAATTTCGATAAAAAAAAGTTGTTTCAAATAATACGAAAATCAATTTTTTTTAAATAAAAAAATTGATAAAAAATATTTTAGAAAATCCTTCTCGTCTAATTCTATATATATATTCGTCACCGTAATATATATACAAAATTTTATCTAAACCCGTCAAAACGTATAAGAGAAAAGTTGTCCACAAGAATCGGTGACATACGCACACACATACATTCGTACATTTTTTCCTTTTGACGGAATACATATACTACGAAATATATACACTTGAAATTTTTTTAAATTCAGCTGCCGGATCAAAGAAGGGCACATAAACTAGCCGCGCTGAAAAATGTTGGCCCGTGGACATTTAAAATTAAACTTTTGATTTTAAATGTTTATTATGCATATCCTTATAGAAAATTTGATTGCGCATCTTTTTTTCTAATAACTTTTTTTTCTATCTATTACCGTTTTCGAATTAAAAAAGAAAAACCATTTTTTTGAAAACATGAAATTTAATTAAATTTTTCACTTCAACCCGTGATATTTCAGTCAATTTTGCATATTTTCCAATATCACAAAAACTAAATTACTCGTTGAAATATCCTGAGAATGATGAAAGAAGAAAAAAATTGTTTTAATTAGAAATAAAATTGTTATTAATTTTCTTCTAAACAATTGCAAAAATCGTGAAGTGCAATTTTCACGGGCTTCGTTTAACTGGCGAATTTTAAGCAACAACAAACTTTCAGTGAGAAAGTTGTTTATTGTAGTCCAAAGAAGGTTTTTGTAAAGTTATATTACAATTGAATAATTAGTAACAAATTAGTGAATGTTTAAAGTTGCGCGAGCGGCTGAACGGATGGTTTGTTATGATTTACTTAACCTCTAAAGGCGAAACAACGCTCTGACATATTCAGTCGAGCTTCTTTCAACAAACGGGCGTCACAAGTTGAGCTGCGCGTGCAACTTTAAACATTCACTAATTTGTTACTAATTATTCAATTGTAATATAACTTTACAAAAAACTTCTTTGGACTACAATAAACAACTTTCTCACTGAAAGTTTGTTGTTGCATAAAATTCGCCCGTTAAATGAAGCCCGTGAAAATTGCACTTCACGATTTTTTGCAATTGTTTAAAGAAAATTAATAACAATTTTATTTTTAACTAAAACAATTTTTTTCTTCTTTCATCATTCTCAGGATATTTCAACGAGTAATTTAGTTTTTGTGATATTGGAAACTATGCAAAATTGACTGAAATATCACGGGTTGAAGTGAAAAATTTAATTAAATTTCATGTTTTCAAAAAAATGGTTTTTCTTTTTTAATTCGAAAACGGTAATAGATAGAAAAAAAAGTTATTAGAAAAAAAGATGCGCAATCAAATTTTCTATAAGGATATACATAATAAACATTTAAAATCAAAAGTTTAATTTTAAGTGTCCAGGGGCCAACGTTTTTCAGCGCGGCGAGTTTATGTGCCCTTCTTTGATACAGCAGCTCAAATAATTGATTCTAAGAAATTCTAAAGTGGACATCAGTCCAAGGTTTTCTTTGGAGAGGAAGAAAAATTATAGAATATTGATTTATTTGGTAAAAATGATAAATTAATAATTATATGATAGTCTATAAAATGATTGGACATAGATTAGACAATAGTTATAGAATCATAATTTATCATTTTGTTTGAGTCATTAATGAGATCAAAAAAAGAAACATAATTTATGAAATACTTGAGAAAATGAGGCTAGTGACACTCACCCAGTGCATGCCGGTGGTAGGAGGGGCGCGCTCCTCATACACTCCCATCAGGGTGGCTGCTGTCGCGGGGTGGTTCCCGCTGAGGGTGCGAGAAGAGGTCGAGGCAGCTAGGGTGGGACCTGGGGACCTGGATGACGGTAACGCGGAGATGGCGTCCGCCGCGCAACCTATGTGTCGCCCTTAGCCCTCTTCTTTCTCTCAATCCTCTCTCCTCTTTTTTCTTCCCTTTTTCTCTTAGCTCTCAATATTTACACACCCTTTAAACCCAATTTCACAATTTACACTCTTCCATAAACTTTTATATTTCTACTGCTCATCACTATCATCAGTTTTTATTCACCGTCTTCTTAAAAAACATTCAGTTTTACATCAGGCACTTATCACTCAACATTTCTTTCCTTTTGTCAGAATTGCTAAATCGATTCTTTCTCGAAAATCGAATTAAGCTACTCAATTTTTCCTTGACGATAGTTGTTTTTTATCGAGGATCCGATTCAATACTGATTAAGCTTGTTCAGTAGGCAGATCGATAACAGTTAATAAATAAATCCTGATTTCTAATCAGTATTTCTTCATTAATCAATGTTTTCAATGACCATTCTATCAGTAGATTTTTCTATTGATCAATATGATCATTACTGACAATGGGGAAGATTGGAGGTAAAAAACTATGGAGAATTGAGCAATTAACTTGGAAGTGAAATTGCATTTAATGAAAGAGTACATACTCAATCAGTGTCACACAATTTAGATTTGATTCGTGAAAGGATCAAATTTGACCAGAATGCAGGTGATCAAGAATTCAACACACTTTAAACTTAATACTGGCCACATACATTTCAAACAAACACTGGTATAAAAACCACTTGCTTTGACTTCCCTCAAAAAGACTCGCAGATTCCGAATAATGAACATTTATTTACACCGACAATCTACAATCAAAAGTTTTTGAATTAACTTTGGAAAAATGATTGTCATATTTTTTATCACTTTCTAATTGACGTTTCCTTCATAAAGGAAACTTTTTATATTTTGCGAAGGTTGGATCACTGATTAACAGTAATAAAAGCACTCATTTTTTATAAGAAACAAAAAAATGTCCCCGACGGACATGGAAGCACAACACTGAAAAACCCAAGTTTTCACTGCACTCAGTTTCACGCGCGTTTTATCATTTTTAAATTATTGTAACCTGCTTGTAAGAGAAGAATATGTCTACAGGTTGAAATAGAATCCTGGCTGGCACGCAGGACAACGAACGGTTTAAGCGGAACGACGGAACGAGTGGAAAAAGGCGCATGTGCTCCACCTTTGCTTTTTGTCACGTTCAACGCTCTGCGTCGTACAGACTCAGCTCGGATCACGAAGCGGAGTGAGGGAACGACAGGACGAGTATAGTTGTTCGCTGTGAATAGCGCCACAAGCGGTGAATGATGAAGTAGAGAGAAATGAGGTGGTAACTTAAATGGAACTGCCCACATAGCCCTCACCCGTAAAACCGTATTCTTGGTAAACTCCACCTACTTCTGAGCTGTGGAACCTGCCCATTAAAAAGGGGTATTCTAGGTTCCCCTTTATTGTGTGTCCTCCCGTCAGCAACCTTCTACCTCTACCACGCAACCTTCAACTATCTCACCAATATTCTACTCAAATTCTGGTCTCATCGGTCCGACGGACAACTTAGGATGATTGATTGGAATGGTTTCATTTTTCTTATTTCCGCACTTACCGAAAGACATCTTTACTTTGGAATTATTAAACTTACTTATAGGGAGAAAAAAACTTTCGGTTCAAGTTATTTTTTGACTAGATTTCTTGTTTCAAATAATTAAACATGTTTCGAGTGAAATATATACAGTTAGATTTACAAACAATTTTTTCACTAACATTAAGTTACCTGCAAGTACACTGTAAAAAAAGGGAGTTAAATTTTAACTCCCCAGGGGATTCTATAAAAGTCGCACCCATTGGGGAGTTAATGCCAGGGGAGTTAAATATAAAGAAAGTTAAAATGTAACACCTAAATGCTAACTCCCCGTGGAAAAATAACTCGCACGGGTGTTGATGAAGAAAGTTAGTAAATTAACTTTCTTTTGAAGTTGATTTTTAACTCTAAAAGTTTAACTCCCGAGTCCGTTAACTCCCTAAATTTTTTACAGTGTAGTTTTATTTTTATCTGGTTTAAAATTCCTCTGGGACATTTCAATTATTCAAACACGACAAAATTCGGCTAAGATTAAATACTTCCATTAGTACGAAATCCGAAATTCTTATTTTATAATTTTGGACTCTTAATGATATTACATGAAAAAATGTATCTGCGAACGAATTTAGTTTCATATGAATCTGAAACGAAAAAAGGTGAACAAATTATTTTTGTGACGACCCAAAACTGAAGTCATTTAGCGACGATATCAGTTATATATCTAACTTTTAAAAAACAACGAGATATAACGTTATTTGCCTCGAAAATAAAATAGAGGGAAGTACCCTATAGTACCGGACACCTAAGGTTTTCATAAAATAAAATTAAAACCACCCAAAAAAATATGACTTTATTTATGAAATATAGTTAACTCTATACAATATATAACACCAAAATCAATAAACAGAAATACTATTTTTTCATAAGCTTTTTTTTAAGTTCGATTTAGTTTCGATGAAAAAAACTACAATTTTGATATTGTCACCTAGTACTGATTGACACTCTAAAACTTTTAATTTTACGCGCAAGCACGGAAAAAAGGGTTAGTTTCCGATAACCAAACTGAGTATGGTTGATGCTAGATAGGTTATTAGAAACAAAGGGTATGGTTATTTCAACCCACGCAGTTTGGTTGTATCAACCTGAACCGTTTGGTTAAGGCAGAATTGGTTGTTGGTACCAAACTCTCGGGTTACAGTGACCGACTTGTGACAATTCCCACTTTTTCAAATGCGAACTTAGAACATTTCTGGACTTCTTATTTGTTATACAGAATTAAGAAATTCGATTGTTTGTTGTTGCAGCACTTAAAATGTTTTAAATAAAGAAATTACTTTATATATATATATATATATATATATATATATATATATATATATATATATATATATATAGTTATTTCTTTTTAAAAAAAATTAAAACACTAACACATTTTGTTTCAATTGAAATTAAAGTTTTTAATAATTACATTAATAATAATGATGAATTACTGTAATGCTACATAAACTTTTTTTTAAATACAAATAAACTAAGGTTTTTCAAAATGTAACAATTGTAAAATATCTATAACTTTTCATAGAATAATAATGGATTGTTACTTAACAGGTTCGTTTTTCATGAAAAAGCAATGTTAATAAAAATCAAGTATTCTATTAAAAGGAAAATCTATTAACAATTAATAAAAATAAAAAATTTAGTACTTTACTAATTGTTTTACTATAAATTAAATTAAAAGTTAACTTCATTAAAACAAAATTTTTTTAGATTGTTAATAATAATTGCAGTAAGTTTTTAATATTATGAACTTTTTAAAATTTCATTTAACACAAGTTTCTAAAAATCTTTTGTCACGTACAAAATTTCTTCATCCTATAAAGAATGCAGAAAAAAATATTGGAAAGGAATTTATTGTCGTTTCGTCGTTTGAAAACCACATGTTGGACCATGAATATGATCTTCTCTGAGGAGGAAAATTCAAGTCCCCTTACTAATTTTCAAACAACTTCGGTCCCTTTTTTTGAAATAGTTTTTAACATCGGCCCTTTATGTAAAATATCGGAAAATATAGAAAGCATTTCAACCAGTGTAAATCTTTCAAATTTCCTGTTATTTCGCAGTATCTCGTTTTCGTTTGAAGTCTTTGGTTCTAAAGCAAAGTGTTGTAGAAAAATATAATTTCTCAGTGCAGTGATAAGTGTTTTTTTAAAATAAATGTTAATTTTTAAAATAGTGGTTTCGTGCACTAAGTGGAATTAATTTATTTTTAACAAACCCAAAATTAAATAAATAAAAATGATTAAATAATTATTATCTCAAAAGGGATTACGTGAAATGGGTTATAAAAAGCTCCTTCAAAAATGTAGATTTGAAAAATATATTGACAAATGAAGAAAAAATGTGTCTGGTTTGCTTAAATTTAATATAAATATGTTAGCCTAAGATGTATTTTATAAAGAAGGTAAATAACATTTTTTGAAAATAAAGACTTTTTTCTTCAAATTGCAGAATTTTTACACTTTGCTAAAAACAAATAAATTTTACATTTTCTTTACTTTTTTCAGGAAAAAAATATTTATAGGGGAGAGGGCCCTAAGGTGGTCACCCATCTTTTGAACGACTGTCGATTTCAAATGCAATTATATATAAAGGTCAATAAGATGGCGTTTGAAACTTTGTCTTATTACCTAACTTCCTATCATAAAGTTTTTTTCATTTCATTAACCACTTCACTGGCAGGGCGTTCCAAATAACGTTCCACGCGCCGAGACCCAGACTGGCAAAAACACCGAAATGGCGTTTCTAAAAAAACTCTGTTTTTAAAGAGTGTTCACCACATTTAACTGTTTTAAAGAAATATTTCTATAGTTTAGACATCAGGGAACAAGATTATAACAATAAAAATTTAAGTTCGGTTGGCCAAAACGAATTTTCGTTTGTTTCAACCAAACCTTTTTTTCCGTGAGATATTATTGAAAAATGGTGTAGCGATCACAGACTGTATTTTTGCCGCATTAAATGAAGTGTTATTGACAAGGATATTGTAAAATAAAATCACCATTCATTTATTAGCTGAGTTTAACTAGATAAACCAATTTGTTAACTGTCCAGTATACTAAAGGAAATCCTTGTGTCCGGTACTAGGGGACAAGCAATTCTCAAAATTCGTTCTGGTACAAAAGGTCCAAACCAAAAGATCCAAAAAATTAAAAATCCAAAAGGACAAAAAGTCCAAACAAAAAAAAATATTTTCTATTGTTTTTATTTCGTTTTTTTAAATGTAAAAAGTGCAAAGAAATATATGTTCTATTGTTTTTATTTTGGTATGAAGTTGTTACAGAAGTAACCTGAATGTCATTAAATTTGTAGTCTACATTTTTGAACATTAGATATTCCAAATTTTCAGTTTATTTTTAAAATGGCTACTGCGAGTCAAAATTTAGAAGTTGAAGTAATAATGAAGGGTAAAGTTCGATATTTACATGTAAATGGTTTTTTATATACAAAACATTCAAGTGGCGTTGAAGGAAAAATTTATTGGCGATGTAGAAGTAAGGGTCAGTGCGGGGCAAGAGCAACTACAATTACTACCGGACAAAGATGGAGGAAAGAATTATTAGTATTGTATCACAGTATCAAAATTACGTTGATGAAAATCGAGAAATAGATTACATAAAAGCGCTTGGACACCACTTACATTTTTAAAGGATTTTACATATTTTGGACAATTTGCAATTTTGGACTTTTTGTATTCTTGGATTTTTTGTACTTTGGATAAAAAAATTTTTGGACCTTACGGATTGGACCTTTCGTCTTGGACCTTTTGGATTGGATCTTTTGTACCCCAATCCTCAAAATTATGTATTTTATACTTATCCCGTGTAGAAATTTCGCTATGGCCCAGATCAGGGACAGATCGGGCCTTCCCTATTAGGGAATGGAACACAAGTGAGTCTTGGAATTATAGTTAAACCTTCTCTTTAATGCAAGTTGAAATAAACATATGTAATCACAAAACAATAGGTTGGAGTGGCGCAAAATGGGGTACTTTTTTGTAATTATGGCTGTTAACAGAGAACCAAACGAATATTTAATATATATATATATATATATATATATATATATATATATATATATATATAGTTCATTTAATATTTTTATGCTTAAAACTTTAAAGTTGTTGGACTATAAAAAAAAAGTTTTCATAGGTATTTATAATAACATTTTCTTATATTACAGAAGTATACCCTCCAATAGTGCAGTCATTAGTGAAGTATAGACGAGCAGTTCCGGGAGGCAAAGGTAAAGGGAATCTGTGACGTTAAACACAATACACTGACCTGAATTATTTGGTTTACGCACTCTTCCAACAGTGCACAATATTCTCGACGATTGCACAATTCAAAGATCCTACTGTAATAAGAAAATGTTATTAAACATGAAGGCACTATGAAAAATTTGTTATAAACTTTCATTTCTTTATCTTTCGAATTAAAAAATAAAAACCATTTTTTTGAAAACATGAAATTTAATTAAATTTTTCACTTCAACCCGTGATATTTCAGTCAATTTTGCATATTTTCTAATATCACAAAAACTAAGTTACTTGTTGAAATATCCTGAGAATGATGAAAGAAGAAAAAAATTGTTTTAGTTAAAAATAAAATTGTTATTAATTTTCTTCTAAACAATTGCAGAAATCGTGAAGTGCAATTTTCACGGGCTTCGTTTAACTGGCGAATTTTAAGCAACAACAAACTTTTAGTTAGAAAGTTGTTTATTGTAGTCCAAAGAAGTTTTTTGTGAAGTTATATTACAATTGAATAATTAGTAACAAATTAGTGAATATTTAAAGTTGCACGCGCAGCTCAACGTGTGACGCCTGTTTGTTGAAAGAAGCTCGACTGAATATGTCACAGCGTTGTTTCGCCTTTAGAGGTTAAGTAAATCATACACTGAGAAAATGTTTTGTACAAACTTTAGTCAAAAGTTGAGTAAAATGTGAACATAAACTATTGGCAAAATACGGGGAAGGAAATGTGGTGGGGAGACTAGTAAAATCATCATTTCTACATACCGACGGTTGATTCCTAGGACTAATTCCTGTATTACCAACATCTTTAAAACGATAAAAAAAATTAATTATCGATTGTGGATTTTTATATGTTGTACGAATTTCTGCATTACCTAAACATTTTGCATTAAACAATATCTCTATTTCATTCATACACCTTATAAATACTCAAACACAAATACAACACTCTTAACATATAACATAACCTAACGTAATACACACATATAACGTAAGACTAAGTTCGCACACATTTACATATAAATGAATGATTTGAACTGTCCTTATATAGTAAGTGGCAGAGTTGATTCACAACTTGCGAGAAACGGATTAAAAATGAGTAACTAATTAATTACTTGTTATTTTAGTTTTATTATTTTATTATTGGTTTTAAATTATATAAAACAATTCATGATCAATTAAAAAAGTGTTATTATTTATAAATTAAAAATTTCTTTGAATTTTTCAACTTATCTTTACAAATATGAGGCTTTCCATGTCAAGTGATCCAGGTGTAGAAAAATTTTTCTCCAATCGTAGCAAAACTTGGGGCTTTTGTAGTACTAATAGATAATAATTTTTCGTGAAAATATTTTTTTACCTAGTCCAATATTTTCCGAGGAGGAGGGGGTTAAATTTTTGGGATTTTCAGTACACCTGGGTCACTTGACATGGAATGCCTCATATAAATAAAACATTAATCTATTTAAAAAGTTAAAATAAAAATAAATTAAAATAAATATTTATTCGAATAAATCTTATGTTATTTTTAAATAAATAACTAATTAAAAGATAAAATAATTTTAAATTTATATATTAACAGATTTTTTCACGTATATATATATTTCTATATTTATACATATTTTTCTTTTATAAATTTATACAGATACAAAAGCAAATAAGAAATAAAGAAAATATTTTAATTTAACATCATAATCTATAATATCTTCATTTTATGTAAATTATAACTTTTAAATAATTAAAATAATAAATTATTGATAATTATTATGTTTGATTTTCCTTAACTATTTTGTTAAAAGTAAATGTTAGTAATTAAGTTTAAATAGATTTTAAAATACATTTATAAATATTGTTAAAAGGACAAATTTCCTAAGGGCTCCTAGAATTTCACATACAGTCCTGATAGTATAGTTGTGTGGTGGGGCTTTCATTTTACCCAACTTCTGGACAAACTGTGACACACGCAGGTAAATATCTACCAAAGTACAGCATAAAGTATTAAAGATAGTAAATCAGTTTATGATCAAATGCATACCAAAGTTTAATCTAACGTCTGTTTTAATCTTTAAATTACTTTTTGAACAATCCTTTGGAAAATACATTTTAATAATCATACAAGAGAATTTTAAACATTATTAAAATGCCTATGTGTAGCCATTTTAACCAACTTTTGACTAAACTTTATACAAAATATTTTTTCAGTGTACACAAAATCTATGTCGACACTACATCGAGAGGTCTATATCAATTGACTATAAAAAAGCCTATGTTCATCCTTTATAGATACTACATGTTACAGGCCTTCATAGGAAACTCGACGTACACTCTACATAAAATGTACATAACTTATGCCTACATAGGAGACCTATTTTAATCCTACACAAATGCTACGTAGTAAATACATAGGTCGTATTGTTTTTTTACTCGGGGCATTAAAATATAAAGGATTTAATATTGCAAAGAAAAAAAGTCTTATTAACGTTATGTTATTAGAATATGCAATTAATTTGGCCCATGTCAATTTTTAGTGTTCGTCAGTCGTGCCGATTTCACAAGCAAGCTGCAAATTTTGCTTTAGTCACCGTCATTGCTATTTTATATAAAATTGTAAAAATAAAAATAGTAAAACAAATCATTAAATAATACTAAGAATAATAACAAATACACTACCGTCCGAAATTGTGCGAACGCTAACATCTCGAGCTATTAAAAAACACACCCGCACAGAAACAGTGATAACTCGGTTAAAAATGACGCTAGATGGTTTTTTTAAATTGCATTGGAAAGCTTATTAAATTTCCAATGAAATGACACTATTTTAAGTTGTATTGTATAAATAGGAAGCGAGATATCATGTTATGAAGAAAAAAAAATAATTCTACTTTTTTTCGGAATTTCTTACTCTGACTTTGACTCCTGGCACAGTTTAGCAAAGTTTATGAAAAAAATTGTTACTTTTACAGACTATTCCTTGTAACCTAAGCTTTAAATAGAGACCAAGAACAGCAAAAAATATTTACGGGTTCCCGAGATATTACAAAAAGAGTCGGACCGTGCCAAGCAGAATTTTCAATCAGCGATTTCTCTAATTCGCCGTTGAGTCAATTACATGTCTGTGAAAAAAGTGTCGAAAATTAATTTTACCAAGTACATTCTTACTGGGATCCAATTTTTAACTTAATTTATTATATATCGATATTTAAAAAGTGGATTTCAGTAAAAATGTACTTGGTAAAATTAATTTTCGACACTTTTTTCACAGACATGTAATTGACTCAACGGCGAATTAGAGAAATCGATGATTGAAAATTCTGCTTGGCACGGTCCGACTCTTTTTGTAATATCTCGGGAACCCGTAAATATTTTTTGCTGTTCTTGATCTCTATTTAAAGCTTAGGTTACAAGGAATAGTCTGTAAAAGTAACAATTTTTTTCATAAACTTTGCTAAACTGTGCCAGGAGTCAATGTCAGAGTAAGAAATTCCGAAAAAAAGTAGAATTATTTTTTTGTCTTCATAACATGATATCTCGCTTCCTATTTATACAATACAACTTAAAATAGTGGCATTTCATTGGAAATTTAATAAGCTTTCCAATGCAATTTAAAAAAAGCATCTAACTTCATTTTTAACCGAGTTATCACTGTTTCTGTGCGGGTGTGTTTTTTAATAGCTCGAGATGTTAGCATTCGCACAATTTCGGACGGTAGTGTACCTATCACGAAAATATTTTCAATTTTCAATTAAAATGAAATAATGACTCAAAACAATTGTTGTTATTCGATGTCGCGATATTGAAACTTACCAGAAATATTGTTTATTCATGAATAAAATGACTGTGTGTCTTATTTTTTGGTTAACGTGGGATAACCTGCCGACGACTAAAGCACTGACGAGCACTGACGCATTTACCTTACATGTTACGTAAAATTTAGAAACGTTTTATTATTTTCAGATACATAGGACTGAAAATTTTGTTACAGTTTCGTAATTTTTCGTAACTTAAATCATTTGAATATTTATGTAAAAAATTTAAACTGTTTATATTATATTCTAAAATATTAAAATAAATGTAAATTAATTTAAAAGAAAATATTATTTACATTTTTACGGAAGTATCTATTTATCTATCTACCACGATTTGAACTCTCAGCCTTATAGTGCTGTCTGTGCGTAGGGTTGTTTTTAATGGAGCCTTCAGGCATTCTCTTTTTCTCTTTCTTTTTGTTTAAAAGCCTTCAACCATTGGGAGCGCGCCTAGACGCGCTCGACCAAGGGAGGCTATGAGAATATGCTGTAAAGTATCAGTTGCAAGAAACATGTGGAGTAAAATCTGTTCTTTCTAACTTCAGTTATGCCTTTCTTACAACAGACACAACCTGCGCGAAAGTAAGTGTGCGCACCTTCATTCAACTGTGGTATCTTAAAATTTTGTTACAGTTTCGTAATTTTTAGTTACTCTCTACACTTTTTGAAACTACACTGTTAAAAATTTTTGTAGGAATTTTCAGAAACAAGCAACGGAAGTTTTATGCAGTTACATGTCACGTAAAATTTTGAAACGTATTATTATTTTCAGATACATAGGACTGAACAAATATTCAGTCCAAATCACAAAAATTTTTGTTACCGTTTCGTAATTTTCTGTAAAGCGTAACAGCATAAAACTTCCGTTGCCAATGTCTGAAAATTTTGTTACAGTTTCGTAATTTTCTGTAACGTGTCACAGATTAAAATCACTGTCACTGATTCCTGAAAATTATGTTACAGTTTCGTAATTTTCTGTAACGTGTCACAGCTTAAAATTACTGTTACTGTGTTCTGAAAATTATGTTACAGTTTCGTAATTTTCTGTAACGTGTCACAGCTTAAAATTACTGTTACTGTGTCCTGAAAATTATGTTACAGTTTCGTAATTTTCTGTAACGTGTCACAGTTTAAAATTTTGGTGACGGTTTCGTAATTTTTCGTAACACGTCCCAGTTTAAAATTTTTGTGATAGTTTCGTAATTTTAATATTTGGTATAGAGTGTGAATTTAGTTATACATATATATTACTTCTTGATCAGAACCGTAGCAATATACATATACATATAAAATTATTTAAATATAACTATTTGTGGGTTACAAATAAATTTGATTAAAAAAGAACTGCTGAATAATAATATTTATTTTTTATTTTTTCTACATAAAAAGATAATGAAATTAAAAATGAAAAAATTGTAAAATTATTTCAAAAAATATTACTTGTATTAATAGTTCAATACACTGAGAAAACTGGTTAGTTAAACTTTGAGTATTAGGTTTTGAGTGTTAAGTCTGATTCTTTGGATAGTTAACTTTTCCCTACGAGTTAGTCAAATTGATCGTCGGGGAGTCTATTTATCCCTTCGAGATGCTTACGAAAAACTTAACCTCAAATATAGTATGTTTCTCCCTCCAGATAGTTAATTGAATACTCCATTTTTCTCCATGTATTTGTAATGTATAGATATGTTTAATATTGTGTGAATTCTGCAATCTTTTTTGAAAGCTTTAAAACTGAAGCGCTTATCAAAGTACGTCGACGTTTTGCGCCAACTGCCCTTTTATCTCTATGTTGGGTAGGATTAATTTGAAAAATTATTCTGAAAAAATATTTTAATACTTTTAATAAAATATTTATTCATTAATAATGTTATTTTAATGAAATAAACATAAAGAGTTCTCTTTCTAATGAAAATTGAACATTACCTTTGAAGGTATTCTAAAGACTCTGCAGCTTCTGATGGATACGAATATCCAAAGACATAGTAACAAGAAAATGTTATTAACAATCCTTGAAGAACATTGTTTACTTCAATAAGAACCTTTTTTTCCAAAACTATATAACATTTTGCATTTTCATCATAAAATGAATCACCTGAAAAAATATATAATAATTAAAATTTTTTTTAAATAAGGAACAAAAAAATATGTTGTTACTTTTGTGCATTTACCAGCAACTATTAAAGTTGGATGAAGATTTGCCTTATCTTTGATTTCCTCACTGGAAGCTCCAATCTATAAAAAATTTAACCAAACTTTATATAATACATTAATAGTAGTAATATTTACAGTATTTGAAACTTACATTTACAAGGGTCATTAAGAGTGATTCTTCTTCTTTCATATAGGCCATAATAAGTCGTAAAATTACAATGCTATGTGGTATTTCAGATTTAAGCATTTCTTTCATTCTTTTAGCTTCAATTATTAA
This sequence comes from Leptopilina drosophilae, assembly GCA_032873175.1. Taxonomy (NCBI): domain Eukaryota; kingdom Metazoa; phylum Arthropoda; class Insecta; order Hymenoptera; family Figitidae; genus Leptopilina; species Leptopilina drosophilae. The sequence goes on from CM065478.1 coordinate 19,429,504, forward strand.
GTTTAACATTTTGTTGCCTAAATCTTGTGCCTTTTCCTTGCCTTTTTGTAACTCTCTACTTAGCATTTTCAAATATTTTCTTGTTATTTGTCCATTTTCAGAAAGATAATTCTGCCAGATTTCCGACAAATTTTTTCCCATCAAAAACAAAGCGTGATTCATTAAATGCTCTGGAATGTACAAGAATGGCCACCTGTTAAATATGTCTTCAATTCTTCTGTTTTGAGAAATATTTATTTCTGTTCTCAAAGAGGGATATGTATCTCTTAAGAGAATTGGTATCATTAAATCTTTAAAATTTAATGTGTTATATAACTCTAACAATTCTTGCCTCTTTGTTTCTTGGCCTTCTGCAGTCTCTCCGACTCCCAACTCCGGTGCATATTCCACACAGCCATATTCATCGTGTTTGCGACACACTTTTGGTCGATTATCGTCCTCAAGATTTTCGTAAGGACGTTTCTTAGATTTCCTCAAATTTTTCCTGTAATCTGCTGCTTTGTAAATTTGATCACGCAAAGTATTTATTCCATTTCCTACATTTGCATCACCTAATTTGTCGCAAAATGCAGTTGGGTACTTATTGCAAAGAAAAGCTGAAAAATTTTGCGCCGTTTTTCGTTGAAAATCATTTATTGATTTCATATAATTAGCTATAGATGAAACTAAGAAACGTCTATCTTGTGGATCTGCGATTCGATTTTCAATACAAGCTTTTATTAAGCTATCGGGAAAAAAACCTAAAATAATATTTTGCCAATTTTTGTTCGAACAAGACGAGTTTCCAACTTCAGAATCAACAGCTAAAAGAAAATTTTTTATATGTAATATATAGTTACAAACTTACAATTATTTTATGTACACACACATATCACAAGATATACTTACGTTCCAATGTAGACAACTCGACATTTGGTTGTGACACAACGTTTGATATTTCATTATTAGATTCAAATAAATCTTCTACTTCATTTGGATTTACAAGTACTAGTTTCAAATATTTGCCATGAGTTTGCTCTATGGAAGCCATATCCATTAAAATCTCATCATCTTCAATTTCTGTCCCATCTTTTAATGAGAGCTGCATACATACAAAATGTAAAAAATAAATCTCGAATAGTAATCCAAATTTACTTTTAAGGTGGGGCATCTAAGTAACTAACGAAAATAGGCGTATTTTTGTATTCCATATCCGAACAACTAACGTCCTTAATTTTTAATTTGATAAAAACCAAAATACTGACATTTTTCATATATCAACAACCATTTTATAATTAAATTAAAAAAACATTAATTTATTTTCTACTTTAATACTCATTTAATAAAACGTAGTTATTAGATTTTTGACTTTTCAGAAAAAATTCTAAAAATACGCCTAATTTGTCGTGAGTTACTTGGATGTACTTTCTTAAGAGTTTTATTTCTGATGAAAACATTTTTACAAACCTTATAATTATCGTCGCTAAGTTTCAGTTTAAAAGTAGCTTCTATAATTATATTTATGATATTGTTCGCTCTAACTAATATTTGTTTGCCATTCTTCTTCGATGAAACTTTGAAAATATACATCGTTATATTTTTCAAAATGTTGATCTGAAAAATTAATTATGATTATTAATTTACTATAGCAACAATTTGGGCGTTGATCGCGCAGCTAATTACTTTTTTACTTTTTAAAGTAAAATTACCAATTTTAAAGAGAATAGAATTGAGCGTCTGGAAATTTAATTAATGTTATAAATGAAAAATTTCCCTTTTTTGGTCATTATCTTCAAAAATAATTGTTTTACAAAAAAATTTTAAGGGAAAAAAAAGATGCGCCATTCAATTTCCTACAAGAATGCATGTTTCAAAAAATAAAATTTTGAATTTCAATTCACGGTTGCAAAAGGTAATCCTAGCCAGGTAACACTGGGCGGCACATTGTTTGTCACTACTACCGGACTGATATGATCCCTTCCGACCGCGCGCTCTTCTCTTATTGTATAGAGGCTTTGAATTCAGGAAATTAAAGAAAACTTGAACATTTGTCGTTAAGAAAGATAAATAAACACTTTGAACATATTTTCATATTTTTTAATTTGAGTTAAAGAAGTGATTAAGTCTGTAAGTATTGAAAATTCAAAGTATTTAGTAAATATTATACACAATGTTTGTCAGTATGAAAGAGAAGTATGCGTTATTATTTTATAACATAAATATTATTTCAAAACAGTTACAAATAATTTGATTTTAATTTACAGACATATTTTTGTTATACAAAAAATTAATAAAAGTAAAGTATTTTAACAGGCATGTGACCATTTGAGTAAATTAGCTTTTTAAAAAAATTTTGTTATTTACAGTACCGGACAAAATTGTGAGTCCATCCATTTTCAAGAGAATGGAAAAAATATTTTAACACGAAATTTAGGAGAAGTAACAATGTTTTCTTTATACGTTTTAAACGATGATACTATTTTAAAAAGAATAAGACATCACAGAAGTGATTTGGCCAGAATTTTATTTAGATATTTTTAAAAAATCACCATTTTCAATACTTTAGAAAATTTTGAATTACTTCTAAAACAATGAACGCTTTTAAATAATCTTAAGTTTATTTTATATAGGTCATTTTTTACAGAATAATAATTACTTATAGACATTAACCTGTAATTTTTTTCTTTCAATAAGCAGGACATCAAAGTTAGATAAAAAAATTTTAAAACTTTAAAATAATTGTAATAAAAGAAAAATAATTTGAATTTTAATGTCTAAGTTTGATGTCTTGATTATTCTAAGAAAAAAATTACAGGTTAATGACTACAAAATAATTTTTACTCTGTAGAAAATACAACTCTTAATTTTGACCAGTACTGTATCTTGTAATATTTATGAAAACTGCAGAATAAAAAGAATCTTATTACATTAAACAAATATAGATATTTTAATAAAAAATTAGAAAAGTACTTACATATTATTATATTAAAATTTATAACACATAAAATTTATGTATATTTATTACAAAAAATGTTTATTAAGTTCATAAGAAAAACTAAACCACTTTGTAAGAACTTTTCGTGTATTTTATTCTTGCAGTCTGTTTCTAAAGGAAGCTTTAAAGCAACTACTCCCTGAAAAAATAGAGAAATCCTTGCAGGCGAAATTTGTTCATAAAATTTTCGAGTGCGATGTTGCCAAAGGTATAGATAATTAAAAATCCAAAAATAAAATATGTATATTTTTGAAAAAGGCAACATTGCTTTTTTGCTGGGAAAACCCCAGTTTTTATACTGTCAAGAAAATGGTCTGCAGAATTGAAGGGTTTTATTGCTGGTAGGATTAAAGTCCCAATTTTACTGAGTGTTTTTTGCACTGCTATAATAGAATTATTCGAGTCACAGATGTTTAAAAAGAAATAGGTTCGAACCTTTGAGAAAGTGAATCATAAACTTGGTTTTTTGTTAAAATACGAAAAACTTAAAAAAGTTGCTAAAAAAGCTAAATATATTATCTTAAAATAAAAATAAGTTCATAGTGTATAAAATATAAACATGCAAAAAATGTGTAAGTAACTGCGATGTTCTAACTAATAACAGATTTATTTTTACAATTATCAAATATTATTTTAATGCAATTAAGTCTACATATTAGTGAATAAATAATTTTTAATGGTTACATTATAAATATATTTACTTGAATTATTAAAAAGTCGCAGTAACTAACACACTTACTAAACTTGAGCCACCGCGTACAGTAAAAGTAAGTGCGCTCTACTGCACGATCTGATCGCAATTAAGTGACTGGTATTAGCACTTTTGAACGCATGCATTTGCTGTTATTGCACACGGTGACATAGTTCTAAATGAAAACTTAGAAAACATTTCATGAATTATATTGTACCTTATAAATCATGTGCGACAAAACCAAATTTTGGCTTAACACATAACGATGTTCCTATATTATAAATATGTAGTGATTCATAGCTCATAGCTTGTTCCAATGGTAGACACTCATACTTTATAAACTCTCCAATTTTGTATGAACGAAGATGTGGTTGAAACGTTGTTTCCATTATTTGCATTACAATGAATACATTTCTATCATCATCTAATAAAATTAGGCAAATTTTACCAATCTCTATATTGTATTGGTATCCGGCTTGACGTACACATAGTGCATTTCCTTTATTATATGTGGTTCCTTTAACACATATTTTATTACATTCTTGAGCAATCTGAAGTTGTGATTTTCGAACAGATTCTTGAAGAGCTTCCGCGTAAATATGAAGAATAAAATTAGAACTTTCATGGATTTCAACTAAAAATCTCTTGTCACTCCCTAATCTATAAAAGCTCTGTAGAAGTTCATGTTTTTCACTTAAAGACTTGAGAACATTTTTAAAATTATGAACAGTTCGTGTAGTTCTTTTGAAAAAAATATGCTTACTTTCAAATCTCATGGTCCACACTTTTATTAGTGGTCCAAAAACAAGAATTAAACTAGGATAGTGATGTAGAAAATGATGTTTTGGACGTAATTTTTCTTTAAATGAAGTTTGCCTCATTGAAAGGTAATCATTAATTAATATTTGAAGATATGGTAGTCGTGACTTATCGATGGATGATGCACAAACAATTTCTACTATTTCTGTTAATAACAAAACTAACATCCATACATCATCGTAAGGATCTTTAATATATTTTTCAATTAACAATGGAAACAGTCGCAAAAATTGCCAAACTTGACAAGCATTTCCTACTATTCTAAATGTCTTGCCTTCTATAGGACATGGTTTATCTCGTTGATCTTCAGTTGAATATGGGAATGTGTTAACCAACTTATTTAGCTTATCAAATGAAAACCAAGTTTTTACAACAAAATAGTCAATAAACAGTTTTAAATCATATGCAACTACACCCTCAAATAAATCATGTGCAAGACAGGGTGGTAAACCTGGATTACATACATGAAAATTTTGCAATTTATTAAATACTGAGTCGAATTTAATCCCTTTATAATTTAGTAGTTTTTTATCCTGAATAATAAGTAAAGAATCCTTGTAATTTTGTTTCGTTCTAAGTGGATAAACTTTAACAGCTCCACCCTTTTCATGGAATTCTGTTTTATTTACTAAGCAATATCTGCAAAAATAATCAGATTTACTAAAATTCCCAACGAAACCACCTAAATCATGGCTGCCTAAGTTATCTCCGGTGATGAATATAAGAGTCCTTTTAATAATTTTTCCTTTCTCTACTTCTACGCCCTGAGTTTCAATAAGGTTTAAATCTTTTACAATTTTTCCGTAAATTTTCTCATGGTCAAAATCTGTTTCTTTACAAAGAGCAACAAGCTTAATATTACTAACATGTGATCGGAGATAGTCTGGTAAGTTACCAAAGCTTAAATATACAGCTAAAAGTTTATGTTTCTTTTTAGCAGATCCAATTGGATTAACAATTTCAAAACTATCCTGATACAGTATGATTTTTAAAGCCTCAGAATTTTCTTTTAAGAATTTATTGTTTTTAACAGCTTCTCCGTCGTGAATATCTGTCAAATGTGAATCGTTTAAATTTTCATGAGAAAATGATAAATCATTTTTAACTGATTTATCCTTATACAACGATTTTATTGTCTCATCTATTGGTATATAATAAAAGTATTTAAGCTTTCCATTTACAATATTCAAAAATTGAAGTTGAGGTTCTACATAATGGAAATTAGTTTTATAAAATTTATGACGTTTGAAATTTGATTTAAGAGAACTGTGACTGTCTGAAAACAAATCACTTTTAAATACCTCGTCTACAACATTATTAACAATTTCTGGTGTTATCTCTTGTTTAATTAAACGTTCCTTCAAAGTCTGCTTCATTATATCCTGACTTTGTTCATGATTAGCAAACTCGGAAGATACAATATACTCAATTGTACTTGTAGGAATCATAAACTGGCATTCCAATTTTAAAAATAATTGAGCTACGTTTAAAATATATAAATCAGAACAAGCTTCATTACTAAATTGTAAGTCTACATCACAATTATCATCACTTGCACAATCTAAATCATCATTATCGAACATTTCTTTTTCATTAGTAATATCCTTATTGGTATTCTTGTTTTAAATCACAATATACAACTCATCACTCTGTAATATTAACTGCTGTTCTTCGTTAGAAATAGTCCTATGTTTTTTAGACAAATGCCCAGTAAATGACTTTATATTACAATAAGATTTATTACAACCCATATACGGACAAGGTACTTTTAGATTATCATTAATATGTCTTTTTAAATGCCTAATTAGAAGTGAGTAATTATCCAGTTCTTTTTTGCAGATATCTAAAGTACAAATGTACTTTGCCTTTTTATTTACAATTCTATCATCACATTCAAATTGTTGTTCCCGTTTGAATCTTATATCGTGTTTTCTTGTTAAATGGCTTCTTAAGGATACTTCTATTTCAAAAAATTTTGAACACTTCTTAAACCCACAATGATAATTGGATGAAACATTTCTATGAAATTTATGATGTTGTAAGTGGTGTTTTATGTTTTTCGTTTTAAAGTCACAAAAACAACAGAAAAACATTTTTTGAAATCTGCAAGAAAAGAATTAAAGATTTAGAATACACCTCAAGTTGTAATTAACTCTTTAAGTTCCACAAAAAATTATATTCAAAAGAAAATTAAAAAAAAATACCTATTTTTTTAAAATGTTTAATTGTTTAAACAAATTAATAAATATTTAACAATTTTTCAAAACTGTTGATATATCTAACAAAATTTGTTTATAACAATTTCACGAACAAAGTATGATTTGGAGAAGAAAAGGACTCAAACAAAACTTTTTTACATTTTTACACCAAATGGAATCTTAAATTTTTATTAATTTGTTTAAACATTTGGAAATTAAAAACAAAAAATGTGTAATCTTTTTCTCAATTTGCCTACGAATCCAATATTTACTTTTTAAATATAATAACTGGTTTCTTAATGGGACTTAAAGGGTTGAGGTTAAATTTTTAATAAAAATTTTTAAATGTTAATAAAATAAAGATTATTTCATTTTCTCAAGTAGCATAATATATTTGGTTACAATGTTGCTCTAGTCATAAAGAAATTTATTGTAATTTGAATGGGTTATAATTTAAAGAATACTTTTAATCTTTCTTCTATGATTTAAATTATTCCTCTACAAATGACACAAAAATTATAACAGAAAATGTATAATTGTTTTTCTGCACGTAATTTAAAACTTTTAAAAAAGTGACATTTAATAATAAATATAAAAGAAAATCCACTAAAATTAAAAACAAATTTTCGCTTAATGCGACTTATTTCTATAATAAAATATTTGGAGTATGTAGCTACTGAATAACATGATTTTAAATTATTAATATTAATCATTCATATAATAATTATTTTAATTTCATAAATTCAATACGATAAACAGTTTAAAACAAAATTTTTTACGCAGCAGTATCGTAACTTTGAATGCTTGAACATTATGCTCATCTTAGTTACGGTACTGGTTTCCTGCCTGGACATACCATCCTGCAGTACTATTTTTCGTCAAAAAATATCTATTACATGCAATGGAGAATGAATAAAAATAGATTTTGTACTTACTTTTTCTTTCTGGAACTATGTTGCTTTTTTAATACCAAGAATTATCACTTACTACACACTTAAAATAATTTATTACATTCTTTTTTACTATTTTAATTACTTTAAACTATAACAATTATTAACGCACAAACGTTTTCTCTAAGCGCACTTTTAGTTATGCATTCCCTGCAACTGACCCAAGCTGCGCGAAAGTAACTGTGCGCACCTTAATTCGGCTGCAGTAACTTAAATTTTTGTGACAGTTTCGTAATTTTCAGTTACTCTCTATACTTTCTGAAACGATTCTCAAATTTTCAGTTACATTTTATTAAATTTCCTTAAGTTGTTACTAAGTTTTGCTTGGCTGAAGTTAGAATTCTGATACTCATTAAGGATTTTTACTAAAAGTTTTGATTTTTAAGTAACATTTAGGAATTATAAGAAACGTATAGTAAATTTCAAGCAAATGTAACTTACAAATGATTTCAGTACCGTCGTTTTGAAAATTAAGTAACATTTGTATCAGAATTTTATCGTAAAATTCAGAACATTTTTAACAGTGTACTCCCAAATTTTCAGTTGCATTTTATTAAGTTTCCTTAAGTTGTTACTGAGTTTTACTTGGCTGAAGTTAGAATTCCGATACTCATTAAGGATTTTTACTAAAAGTTTTGATTTTTAAGTAACATTTAGGAATTATAAGAAACGTATAGTAAATTTCAAGCAAATGTAACTTATGAATGCTTTCAATACCGTCATTTGGAAAATTACGTTACATTTGTGTCTGAATTCTATACACTCTAAATCTGAATCAGTGAAAATTTTACTGATTGATTTAGTAATCAACAATTTTACTGAAAAATCAGTAAATTTTAATAATTTAACTGATGTATCAGTAAGATTGTTGTTGGCGAATAACGCCAAACAACGATCAATGTACATTTGATAAAATGAGATTGCTACAAAAACATGAATTACATGTTTTTGTAAAAAATCTTATTTTTTTTAATATGACAGATCGTTCTTTGATGTTCGTCTTTAATGATAGAACGTCCTTCTGGCAGGACCAAAAAGACTCAGGTGAGTCCGTCCGAAATTGCTAAATAAAACTAACATGGATTGACATAAGCAAATAGTAAAATATGTAGTTGGAAAGGTGATAAAACAAGCTTTCAGCGCATGTAAATGTCGAGCTTGTAAGTTTAAACCGAAGAGCAGGGTAGCTTAAAGAAGTTGAATTTTCCAAAAATTCATATAATTTTTAGTCATAAAATGATGAAACCCGGTCCTGCCGGCAGGACGCTTTTCGCTTTGTTTAAAAGGCTACCAAGCCTAGGCATATAAATTTAGAAACTTGATATTTACATCATTGGAAAGCTTGTATCATTACCTTACCAACGATATATTTAGTTTTGTTTTTATCTGCTTCCATATTAATTTTATATAAAGCAAATTTGAAGAGAGTTTTTATTCAATTGGTCGCAATTTTGCTGATTAACTTTGAAAGTGAAATTTTTTTAAATTAAACAAATAGGTTTCATTATTTGAACGTTTCTGAAGAAAAAGAGACTAAACCGGCCAAAATATATTGATTTTTGTGGATTTTACATTAAATTTACGAAAAAATGTTTTTTTTACTTTTTTGAAACTGCAAGTTTGATGGCTTTGAAAAATGGATTAATATTATTATTTTAAAAAGTTAAATATATGGATTTTTTTGTTTTTTCGTCTACTTTAATCCCAAGGAATTCCGAAAAAAAATTGAATTCCCTTTTTTTAAAAGCCTTATTTGCGGAACATCCTTCCGGAATGACGGGCGCTTGGACGTACTATCATTAATTATTATGAAACCACTGATGAATTAATGACCGAAGTGTAGGAAAAAATTACTGAAGTATCAGTGATTTCACTACTGATTGAAACACTTAATAATTGGGTAAGACTCCGTCAGAAAATATGCGATTTGCATAGGGTCTTTGGATTAGGCTGTAATTTTGTGAAATTGTAGTATTGGATGCTAGAAAAAAGTGTGCCAAAAATTTTTTTTAAATTTTGAAATTTGTTGAAATTACGCCATTTTGAATTTTTTTGTTATAATTTTTTTTAATTTTAATATTTCCGAAAGTTTTTAATAAATTTTAATAAAATTTGAAAGGCTTATACTTGACATCATGTTTCTTCTGACTATCACTTAAAAAAAAACAAAAAAAAAATTTTTTGCCCAAAAAAAGTCAAAAAAAATTTTTGAAACCGTTTTGCCCGAGCGGGACCGATTTTTGAGTTTTCTTGTCAATTAATAAAATATTCCTTATAATTTCACCTTTCATTTAAAAAAGAAAATCGATGGAGACTCAAATAGTTTTCAAGATATTGCAATTTTTGTGGAAGCGCGACCAGGTTTATACTTTACTGTTCAAAATTGTCCAGAACCTACAAATTTCATCAATTATTATTTTAACAATTATTAAAAAAATTGTATTTTTTAGAGACGAATTTATGCTTATATAAATCAAAATATAAGTAAGTAATACAAAATTGATTAATTAATTTTTAATTTATATTTTATAAAAATAGAATTGTTAATAACAATGATAATTATTAACTTTAAAATTATTCTGTAACAAAATAGACATAAAATACTTAAATAAACATAAATTTATCTGCAAAAAAACGATTTTTTTAAAAACGACCAAAGTTATCTATTTGTTAATTAACAAAATTATTTAAATAAATTGAATTATGCATTATTATTTATCGGGTGGTCATACTAGACTAATTTAAATTGATTTCGATCATGAGGAATGGAAAAATGAATAATAAACACGATTTTTTTAAAATTCTTGTAAATTGTTTACTTTGAGTAACAAAAAATATATATAAACAATTAATAATTGAAACAACGGTGTCGGGGAAATCTTAGAAAATTTATCTCCTTTCATTTCAGACCAAGAACATCAAAATCGGATAAAATTGGTAGGTTCTGGACAATTTTGAACAGTAAAGTATAAGAATTAGGATTCCCGGGCACTCACACATCGCTGACACTGAAACCTGGTCGCGCTTCCACAAAAATTGCAATATCTGAAAACTATTTGAGTCTCCATCGATTTTCTTTTTTTAAATGAAAAGTGAAATTATAAGGAATATTTTATTAGTTGACAAGAAAACTCAAAAATCGGTCCCGCTCGGGCAAAACGGTTTCAAAAATTTTTTTTTGACTTTTTTTGGGCAAAAAAATTTTTTTTGTTTTTTGTTATGTGATAGTCAGAAGAAACATGATGTCAAGTATAAGCCTTTCAAATTTTATTAAAATTTATCAAAAACTTTCGGAAATATTAAAATTTAAAAAAATTATAACAAAAAAATTCAAAATGGCGTAATTTCAACAAATTTCAAAATTAAAAAAAAATTTTGGCACACTTTTTTCTAGCATCCAATACTACAATTTCACCAAATTACAGCCTAATCCAAAGACCCCATGCAAATCGCATATTTTCTGACGGAGTCTTACCCACTTATTAAGTGTTTCAATCAGTAAGTTTTCACTGATTGCTAGTGACTCAGTTTTCTTTAATTCAATCAGTGAAATTTGACTGATAATCAGTGAAATATAACTAATTCGAATTTAGAGTGTAGGAATTTTTAGAACATTTTTAACGGTGTACACTTAAGTACCTGTAGTTTACAAAACTGCAAAGGTACCTGTACAGTAAATTTTACAAAGTTTCCTATACAAAAGGAATCCTGATCACTAGACGAGATTTATAATTTAATTTTACGATTAAACGAACTTACTTTAAGTGAAGTTCAATCGTGATTATGCTAGTATATCTCATCTGAATAGATATAATTGTAGTAACGCTAGTTGCTCGATCTCAACCACAGATATTTGAAAGCATTTGTTTTTTCGCGGTTACACCAGAGGTCTCCCCGGTATCTCCAACTATCGCCATTACGCTTTTTGGTAAAATTTTAAATTAAATCACTATTGGGTTTATGGGAATATGTATGGGTGGGAGTGATCTATTCGGACGAGACATACTAGCATAATCACGATTGAACTTCACATAAGGTAAGTTCGTTTAATCGTAAAATTATGCTGCGTAGTCTCGTCCGAATAGATATAATTGTAGATGTTTAAAGCACTTAATTAGAGATTTTAATTTGTTTATTAACTTTTAATTCACAATGTGAAATTTTAACATATTTTCTGAACTGAACAATTGAAGACTTTATTTATTTATTTTTTCCATTTAATTAATTTAATTTTTTTTAAGCAAACTGAATTTAACAAAAATGGTTTATATTTTAAGTAAAAGAAAATATTAATTGTTGCTCGACGAATTGAGTATAGAATTTGCGAACGTGCTGCACGGTTCGCGAAGGGGTAAATTGTAGAAACGAGCGAAAACATTCGAATTGTCGGTCCAGCCGGCTGCTTTCCTAATGCAGTTGATGCTAACACCTTTCCGTTTTGCAGCTGAAGTTGAAGCGTGTCTTGTACTGTAACCAGTAAAAACGCTTGTCTCGATTCCGCTTTCTTCCAGTGTAAGCTTTATCCAACGACCAATTGTCGAACTTGCCGCGGCATTATGCGGTTTTTTCAATGTTATGAATAGGGCTTTTTCGCTTGTTGGTCTCAGATTCTCCGTTCTAGTTAGATATTTTTGCAATAAAGTTGCAACACAAAGTTCTGGTTTGTCCCTTAAAAATGGTAGATACAAAAGTGGCTGCTCTCTGCCTACAGACGTCGTTTTAATTTTCCCTGTTATTAATATTTTGATTGCAGGGACAGTGATAGTAATATTAGTGACTTCAATTTTGGCTAGTGTCTGCAGACGTTGGGCCGTAGCTAGCGCAAGTAATGTTACTAATTTTTTAGTTAATTTGTCGAAATCTAATTCCAAATTGTTCTCGTATGTCCATAAATGGTTTAACACTGGATCTGGATCCCTTATGTCGGTGTATCGTGGTTTTTGGGGTTTCATCACTGATACGCCTTTGCAGAAACGTTTGATAGTTTGGTCTTGTCCTAAGTCGCATGAGACGATCAATGACAGAGCTGACCGGTATGTGTTAAGTGTTCCGTAAGACTTAATTCCTTTTAGTTCAGCGGTAAGAAACTGTAGCACTTGAGGTATCGTGGGCTCATAAATGGGTACACCATTTTCCGCACAAAATCTCCACCATAGTCGAAGTGGTTTTTCATATTGCGTGTAAGTCGATTTTGACAATGATGCCATTATTACGGGTAGAGAATCCTCAGGTACTCCTCGTCTTAAGAAAGCCTGCCGGACAGTTTCCCTGCCACTAAAGTGAGTTTCTGCGACAATGGGTGGATTTTCCTGAAAGGACACAATAATAGATTAGTATGAGGGGCCTAAATATATTGGATTTCGAACTAAGAGTTTTTTAAAAACGGGGAACCAGGGTTGTGTAGGCCAGAACGGCACAACAACGACAACACTCTCTGCTTGGTCATTAATTATTTTTTGAAGAGTCTTTAGAACCATGGAGAATGGGGGAAAAGCATAACATTTTTTATTAGCCCAATTAAGTGTGAAAGCATCAATTGCCCATGCATCTGGGTCCATTTTCCAGGACACAAATTTTTCACATTTTTTGTTAATATTGGTGGCAAATAAGTCAATCTCGAAATGACCGAAAGCAGAGGTGATTTCGGTAAAACCCCAAGGAGCTAATTCCCATTCTGTTTCGTATGGCAATGTGCGAGATTCCTTATCAGCTATTAAGTTATCACGAAACGCGATATAAGATGCGAATATGTGTAATTTCCGATTCTCGCACCATTGCCACACCTTTCTGCATAACGAACTCAATTTGGGAAACTGAATGCTTCCCATCCTATTTATGTAGGAGATTGCAGTCGTATTGTCTATTCTGAGAAGAATTTGACACGACTGCAAATCTTTGGCAAAACATTTCAGCCCGTTGAAAGCAGCAAGTAATTCCAAATAGTTTATATGAAGGACCTGCTGCTCGTCACTCCAACAACCGTGAGTTGATTCGTCGCCACAGGAAGCACCCCACCCAGTTAGAGGGGCATCTGTGAAAATTTCAACTTTATAGTCTAGTGACCTAATTGGACTTACAGCCAGGCGAATCTTTTTGATCCACCAGTGGATGTCGGTTTGCATAGGTGGTGAAATTTTCATTTTCGCTTCAAAATTGCCATTGTTGACTTTCAGGGCAAGAAATTTTCCTCTCTCGAGTACTCTTGTGTATAGTGAACCATATGGCACAGCGGGACAGGCTGCTACAAGGGTGCCTATGAACTGGGCCATGTCTCGAATTTTACAGGAGGATTTTTTACTAAATTTCAGGGCACAAGAAGAAATATTTTGAATTTTATTATCCGTTAAACGAATAGTCATATTTTCCGAGTCCCAGACAAAACCTAAAAATTTCACCACCTTGCTTGGAATGACAGAACTTTTTTTGTCGTTTTCCACGAAACCTAATTTCTGAATTAGTTTTCGTGTCATGGTCATATTAAAGATACATTCTTCCTTCGTCTCTCCAAGCAGCAAAAAATCGTCCAAGTATAATACTGAAACAAGCGAATTAGATCTGAGATGAGAAATTATGGGTTTCATGATTTTTGTGAAAATAAAAGGAGCTGTGCACAATCCGAAGGGAATACACGTAAACTCATAAATGTCATTTTGAAAATTAAACCTCTGAAATTTCCTGAACGACTTGTCAACTGGAATTGTTAGGTAAGCATCTTGTATGTCTAGTGTCAAGAGATATGCGTCCTTGAAGAGAACTTTCGCCAACGTCTTCCTGTCTTCTAATTTGAAATGGAGAGGTGTTAAAAATTTATTTAATTTTTTGAGGTTTAAAATAAGTCTTTTTTTGCCATTTGATTTTTCTCTTAGAAAATAGGAAGACAAAAATTGACGGTGTTTGTACTTGCACTTGACCACTGCTCCTTTATTCAATAACTTACCTATAGCGTTTTGGTATTCTAATAATTCCCCATTGGAGAATTTTTCCTCTCTTGGCATTATCTCCTGTTTAGGAGTTGATGTGAATGAGATTTTGTAGCCTGATACGCATTGTAAAATTGAAGGGTCGGATGTTAGTTTTTGCCATTCCGGCAAGAACAGTTTTAATCTGCCTGCGAATTTGCTTACCTGGTTTATTGGCGTTTCTTCCGATATGATTGATTGGTCCGAGGATAATTCTCTCTCCGCCCCCCTCTGAAACTCGGCTTGTAACTCTTCCTCGGAGGGCCTCTAGAGTTTAAACGGTCGTGATATTTGTTGTTGTTTCGAGATGCTGTTGTTTTCCTGCTGGTGGTTCCACTATTGAGGTTGGTATTTTGTCGAGGTAAATTTTTTCCCGTTTTTTCAGTTAATTGAGCCGTTTTGACTTTTTCAGCAAACTCATCTCCGAAGAGAAACGAACTGGCCTCACAATCCTCGGCGATGTTTTCAACTATTGCGTTGAGCTTGGGCACTATGAACGTCCGTCTTGTGCATGACATTCGATGGTGTAAATCTGTTAGCAGTCTACCTGCGTCCGCCAATAATGAAATAAATTCCTTCGACTCAGGAGAAACATCTTCTTCTCCTTCCTTATTTAGTAGTTTCGTGAGACACAGGCCGATGGCAGCAATTCCTGAACTCAGCTGATTTTGAGCAATCACCTGGTACTCATCCTTTTTTAACGCCATTGAGTCAATTGACTTGACTTCAGGATTTAGAAGTGGGGCTTTTAGAAGAGGACAATTTGCTGTAGTCGGATACTTAACCAACAGCTCTTGCCTGTTGTCTTTTGACAGACCAGATTTGATTATTTTAGACCACACGTCTGCCACGGACTTGTGAACTTCTGGACCTGAGGTCGTGTTGGGATTCGGACCTTTTAGAAGATTCATTAATTCACTCGACAAATTGTTTTGACTTTCCCCTTCGATGGGAATAGTGACTTTTGTATTCTCAGGTGTGGGGTTATGTTCACCTGACTCCGAAAAGTTGTCATCGTCGACTTTTATAGTGCTAGCTGAAGTTGATGAGTATGAACGTCTCGTGTACCTGCTGTCGGAAGATGAAAATGAAGCTCGTGAACTTGAAGTTCTGGAGTTCGGTGAATCACGACGTCTTTGACTTCTCTCGGGAGTGCGAGTGCGAGGGCGACTTTGGCGAGGCGCACCTCTCGTGTGTCGCTCAACGCCATAATTTTTGCCTCGAGCATTATCACTAGCACGTATGTTTCTCGAATTTTTAATGTAATATCGACCATGACGCGATGAGCCTCGCGTGCTACATTCATCGTCAATCTCGTCGTAATTATGCTTAGAGACGCTAAGTCGATTTGGAGACATTTTCCTTTCTGGCGATCGTCTCCTTTTCCACTTACTTGAATTTTCTTCGGAAATGTCTTGACGGCTTTTCTTTCTCTTCCTCAGATCGGAATCACTTCCCATTTTGCAAAAAAATTACGAAAAACTGTCACGAAAAATAACCACGTGTGATTGAAATCGCACAGAAAAGCGTAATGGCGATAGTTGGAGATACCGGGGAGACCTCTGGTGTAACCGCGATAAAACAAATGCTTTCAAATATCTGTGGTTGAGATCGAGCAACTAGCGTTACTACAATTATATCTATTCGGACGAGACTACGCAGCATAATAGAAATTTTTAAAATATTATATGATTTCTATTTTTTCAACATTTAGTAGTCAAGTTGAGAAAAATTCGCTTATGATATACGAGAAATAAGTTAGTATAGAAAAAGTTAATGTCAAAATTTTATTTTCTACACTACTGTTACGTCAAAACGAGAAACCTTTATAAAATATACCTAACGTTCCTCGTTTTAAATTAGTTTCAAATAAATTGAATCTAATTTGGGATGAGGATAAGTCAATGAGCCTACTAAATGTTGTGAGAGAATAATTTATTTAAAAACCAACAAGAAAGAAAAGTATTGACAAAAATACAATGAATATAATTATAATTTACAAATCTTACTTTAAGAATAACGATTACTGGTGATCAATGAGCTGGTGATAATAATCTGTTAATCCAATCTTGAAAAGGGCACTTCACAAAAATGGGGGGCCTCCGACAGTTGTCCTTAGTGTGGGATTTTATCACTGTTGTTTACACTAATGTGATAGTGTTTTGTATTTTGAAAATATTTGCTTCCTTCCAGACGGTTGTCAGTAGTTGAGCAAATTTCGATGGTTCGAAATTTGGAATGTCTTGTTTCAATATAGATTTTATCGAAACTTGAATCTATTTCCCAAATGATAATTTTTGAGAATTATTTAAAGTTCTATTTTAAGAACCGGGGAAAAAGTCTAAAAACGAAGTTCGTTTTAATTTAAACACTTGGAAAAATACTTGTGTTCACTTCAAATTATACTTGTTTGGAAATTAATACTTGTTGGTAGACTTGGGTTGATTTTAAATACTTGGGAGTTCACTTTTAACTTTGTACTTTTAGTTCACTTGTAGACGATGTGTTCAACTCGCTGGTTCGATGACTATAACTTGGTGTTTCAAAAAATTACTCTCTGAATGTAACAGAGCTAGTGCCCTTTATTTATAAAACTTCTCCCATAAGTTTAGTGCCTTTGATGCTACTGGAATTGTGGAGAGATGGTTATTCCTTATTATGGTTTTTCCAATTTTATGCGTGAAAAGTTGTGCCTTCGCATAATTTTAAGTGGGGTATGTGCCTTTGGTGCTAATGGAATTGTGGAGAGATGGTTATTCCTTATGGTTTGTCTAAATTTATGCGTGCCTCTTGAATTATCGCATGGATTATAAGTGGGGATATGTGCCGCTGGTTCAGTTAGCTGTTCCTCACAGGTTAATTCACTGCTTGAGTGGGACTATGCTTAATAGATTATTTTTGTTCGTTCGTTGATTTCCTTGCTTATAGGAAGGTCATTGAAATGATGCTTAATCGTTATTCTGATTATATTATTCAAGGGTAATATTGTCTGTGGCAAAGGTTTTTACATACTTCTAAATATTACTATTCTTTCTTGTATTTGATACAATTTATATATTCGCTGTAAAACATATATTATAACAATGACCATAAAAATACTGAATATAATGTAGAGAGTGTATTAATACAATAACAAACATTTTAATAACAATAATAATATCTTACAATATGTAGGTAAGATTCAATATTTAAAAAGAGAATAAACACGTAATTATAAGTAAATGTAGTACATTAGGAATAAGTTACGGACGTAACACTACTGTTACATCCCGAGCGGAAAGCGAGGTTATTTAAAATTTTAATTATTATTTAATTTATTTCGGAGGAATGTTAGGCTGATTAAGTCAAGTTGGAAAAGCTTGACCATTTATTTTTTTGTGGGTACGTTCTCTTCTATCGAACCTACGGTGGTCGTCTTGCAATTATTTAAAATATAATTATTATATAATTACCTTTTCTCAATAATTTAGTAATTTTAATGATTTTGAATTAAGTAAATGAATGATTTTAAATTTTTATGGTAAAACTATTTATTATTTTTGATTACAAGAAAGAATGAAATGTATAAATTTAGAATGTATTTATGGTGTGAAATTACAATTTGTTTAAAATGGAACTTACAATTACCTCTGTTTCGAGGGCAGATACAATGATGAATTTTTTACAAGGAATATATTTCCTATAGTCGTTGACACTGTGAGGTTTTACAACTCTTGAAAAAGAACGGTTGGGACTTTGTCACAGTTTTTAGTTCTTATTCTCCGAAAGCACACACGTCACGTTTGCAAATCGTATCTCGAGAATAGACTAGGCTACGATGGAAAATCTATTAATTTTTGATATTGCCGACTCACAAGTCTGGCAATAATGATTACTTGTTCAATATTTTAGAACAACGAGTAAAATTTATACTGTTTGAAAATGCAAGATTTACGGCCAAAATTATGATTACTGGCGGGTCAAGCTTAAAGATGAAGCTGTCACGACGCGAACGTAGCGATGACTTTGTATCGAAATAAACTGACGGATAACAATAGATTTGCATGAGTTTTTATAGTAGCAAATTTTCCCTAGTGGGAGACAAAAGATCAAAGATCATCCCCATCTCTAAACTTGACTCCTAGATCATCCAAAGAATTGAGTCACTTCTTCGAGCTTTGTGACCACCTGCACCACATATAGTATATCGCGAGTATCACTATTCTATGAGATAGTAAACTTTCTCAGGAAGAAAACTAAGCTCGCGCCTTCGCAACATATTAATATGAGTCAAGTCCACTCATATATGTGTATAATATGGTTTACAATTTATGTTGGTGTGCATCTAAATATCGAATCTCATAGCTTTAGTTCTATGAAGAGTCAGATAATTACATTGTATTTTGTCAACTATGAGGATCGATATACAGATCAACTATTTCAAAAATAACATTCCATACTCTATGCAGCTGCAAAATAATTCTTAGAAAATAATGCATAGAGAATAGAAGGATACATATTGTTTAATATTAGAATCATATTAGAATCGTGGTCAAAGCGATCGTGTGGCACGCCAGTTTGCTTTGCCAAGAAACGAATAAACCTATTCTGAATTCTTTTAATAGTGGTCATTAAATAGTTCTGATAAGGTCTCCATAAAATGTACGCTAATTGAATGATGGAACTAACCAACCTAAAATACAGTATTTTTATGGCTAATTCATTTTTAAAATTCGAGGCATTTCTCATGACCTTGTTGGCTTTATTAATAGTGTAGTGGATGTGGTCATCGTAGTCAAAAGAACTAATGAGCATTACCCCAAGGTGACGTATAACTGTCATTTTAGAAATTATATCTGAACCTATGTGATAGAGAAAGTCAGGATCTGTGTTAGATCTGGAATATGAGATTAAAAGGCATTTACTAGCATTAAACAACAATATATTCTTTATGGACCATTATGTTGTTTGTTTCGGTACTAAGGATATCACGCTTAATCTTATTAAGTTTCACTAGAGAACCTATGGGTTCATAAGAACGCAACTGATGCGTTCTTACGTGGTGGATTCCACGACAGTTCAACACACTTATTTTTATGACTTGTTGGGATTTGGTTATACTTTTGTAAATTTATTACTTTTAGAGTGATAAACAACTCCACAAAATATTTTTAAAAAATTTTGAAACTTACCAAAAATGGCATTTTCAAAATTTTTGTCGTTTTTTAAGTTCTATAACTTTGGTTCTAATTAACCGATTTTGGATTTTAAACATAGGATTTCTTTGGTTTCAAGTATATTTTAAAATACAATTTATCTTGGGATCTCAAAGGGATTCGGAGTAAAAAAATAAAACGTAACCACAAATTACGAACATATGAGACAAATTCCTTAACTGCCCAGGTAAAAAAATGAATTTTCCCTAAACTTTGCTAAAATGTTACTATTATTAGTGGAAGTGTAAATATTAATTTTTTTTAATTTGATAAAATATTTTTTGAGTTATGGAATTTCAAAATTTGGATTTTTTTTAAATATATTTTTTCGATTTAATATATTGATAAGTAAAATTAATCAAATTGAAAGTATGAATAGTGATTTTTAAAGGGGTTTTCACGGGCTAAAAGCTGCTGTTGAAAAAAAGTTGTTTTCTGTCAATTTAACCTTGAAATTCAAGGTCAAATTCTTAATTTCAATATACAGTATAACCCGCCCGCGTAAAAAAATTTTGGCTACCTCAAAGCAATCCCAAGGCTACCCTAAAGCTCACTTAAGGCTCAAGACTTGGTTACAGCTTATAACTCTCCTACATCTTCAGACTCACTCAAGGCTCACTTAATGCTCGAGACTTTGTTGAACCTAGAAAGTCTCCAAAAGCTAAGACATGCTTAAGGCTCACTTGGGTCTCCAGACTTGGTTCAAGCTAAAAACTCCCCTAAAGCTTATACGGTATGCTCAAGGTTCTCTTAAGGCTCAAGACTTAGTTGAAGCTAAAATTAATTCTAAAAACTCCATAAAGTCGTAGTTGGTTTCTAACAGGGGCTGTCTCCAAAGTTTAGTTTCGTTTTAGTTTCTGAGTCTACACGAAACTTAATTAATAAGCTAAATTTAGTTTCGTGTCAATACGAAACTTAAATAATATATGAAACTAAAATCAACTAAAATTTCATAAAGTACACTACCGTCCGAAATTGTGCGAACGCTAACATCTCGAGCTATTAAAAAACACACCCGCACAGAAACAGTGATAACATGGTTAAAAATGAAGCTAGATGCTTTTTTTAAATTGCATTGGAAAGCTTATTAAATTTCCAATGAAATGCCACTATTTTAAGTTGTATTGTATAAATAGGAAGCGAGATATCATGTTATGAAGACAAAAAAATAATTCTACTTTTTTTCGGAATTTCTTACTCTGACTTTGACTCCTGGCACAGTTTAGCAAAGTTTATGAAAAAAATTGTTACTTTTACAGACTATTCCTTGTAACCTAAGCTTTAAATAGAGACCAAGAACAGCAAAAAATATTTACGGGTTCCCGAGATATTACAAAAAGAGTCGGACCGTGCCAAGCAGAATTTTCAATCATCGATTTCTTTAATTCGCCGTTGAGTCAATTACATGTCTGTGAAAAAAGTGTCGAAAATTAATTTTACCAAGTACATTCTTACTGGGATCCACTTTTTAACTTAATTTATTATATATCGATATTTAAAAAGTGGATTTCAGTAAAAATGTACTTGGTAAAATTAATTTTCGACACTTTTTTCACAGACATGTAATTGACTCAACGGCGAATTAGAGAAATCGATGATTGAAAATTCTGCTTGGCACGGTCCGACTCTTTTTGTAATATCTCGGGAACCCGTAAATATTTTTTGCTGTTCTTGGTCTCTATTTAAAGCTTAGGTTACAAGGAATAGTCTGTAAAAGTAACAATTTTTTTCATAAACTTTGCTAAACTGTGCCAGGAGTCAAAGTCAGAGTAAGAAATTCCGAAAAAAAGTAGAATTATTTTTTTGTCTTCATAACATGATATCTCGCTTCCTATTTATACAATACAACTTAAAATAGTGGCATTTCATTGGAAATTTAATAAGCTTTCCAATGCAATTTAAAAAAAGCATCTAACTTCATTTTTTACCGAGTTATCACTGTTTCTGTGCGGGTGTGTTTTTTAATAGCTCGAAATGTTAGCGTTCGCACAATTTCGGACGGTAGTGTATTATAGGATGATAAAATGCTATATGGGAATATTCCGTGTTTTAAAGGGCATTTAGTCATAATGTTATTTTTAATGACAAAATTTAGGCGAGAGGCGTGTAATAAATTTTTGTATATAACGAAAACTTTATGTATCATTGCTGTAGGATGAATTTTTTAACTTGAGCAAGCGAAATTTCTGAATGCAATATTTCACATCTTTCCATTCAATATACTGTGACAATTTTAATTATTCAAATAACTATGCTGAGATACTTACTAAGGAAACTATACATATTCGGGTGAATACCACCTAATTCATCAGATGCGTTTTTGTGGAAACTCTCGACACAATTATTAGTTCTTCTTTGGTTATCAAAGTGACAAACTAACGAAGCTTTCGGAAGCGACTGATTATTTACGTACTTTAGGAAAGACTTTATTTTTGGAAATTCGTTAATCTGATCTTTGTATAATTCTCTTATTAATCGAAGTCCTTCTGAAAAACTTGTTGCCGGTGCCAAAGCCAAGCTTATACTCATCCAAAGAATATCTTTTGGTGCTTTTAATGCACATAGCCTCAGTATTCGCCACCTTTTTAGAAGAGCCTATAAATTTTTAAAAATTGCAAAGTTTTTCGAATAGTTTTTGAGCAGAAGCGTACGCTCTATATATTCTTAGAAACGTTTCTGAGATAATGATGATTTTTATTTATTAGATGGCATATAATTATAAGTTAAAATTATAATTACTTGGCAAAAATGGAACCAACAACCTAAATTTATTATTAATCTATGAATTGTGTCAGTAACAGACTTATGGATTGCTGATTCAAAATCTGACATGAGCTCTTTTAAATTATGTTGCAAATTTGGGGCTAGTTCTAAAATTCTTTTCCACACTGCAGTATACAACTTCAATGTTTTGCGGGTCATCAGTACCCAAATTTCACAAAATACCTACATAAAAGTATAAAATCAAAAATGTGGCTGTAAATAAATTTGCTTCAAAAATTGCACTCACTGTTCCTCGAATTGGAATGTGTACTGTGTACAATTGATACACGGAAAGATCGCGTGGTGTAACCTAACAATATGATTATTTAATTTAATTTTTATTTTGCTATTTATTACTATTTTTGTTATTTTTATTTTATTTTAAATTAATTAATTTTATTTTAGTTTTATTTTATTTTAAAAACACTTTTTATTCAAAGGGTCAGTTTCGGTATGTAAATGTTAGAAAAATTTGATTCGCAGAAAATATTTATATTGTTTTTATAAATAAAAAATAAATGTTAAATGTAATTTTAACTAAAAATTTTGTTTTCTCACGGAAAAAGTTGCATCGATTTCTAATCTTTCAGCTTCTTTCGAGTTAATAATTGATAACATTAAATCGGATGCAAATATTAATGCTGAAGATCCATCTTCCGCTTCTATTAAACCTCTAAATAAATCTTTCGTGGGTTTAAACTTCTGTTTTAAAATGTCTTGAAATTGCATCATATTTTTGGGATTTTCGGAATTCCTTTCATTTGCTTTTGTCGACAAACTGATCTTCTAATGGAATTGTAATTAATCGATGATCCAATTTCGACAGGTTGTCTGCGATTTTTTAAAAATATTAATTTTTGATTTATCGATAATAATAAATAATAATATTAACAATAATTAAAACATACTGGTTAACAATTTTATTAAAGAAATGTTTTGGCTTTAGATCCGTGTCTTTGCTTTCTTTAATAATCAAAGTTTTTAATTGTGAGATTTCTTGAGCTTTAAAGTTTGCTGGATGATCATGTTCATTTATAATTTCGATTACATTTGACTCATATTCTTTAACTGATCCAATACAACCGTACGTGGAAAAACGGATGCAGCGGAATTCTTGGAAATTGGAACTATCCCTAATTTTTTTTGTTTTTTTGTGATAATAAAACCCTTGATAAAAATATTTAAATGTACCTTCTCGTTCCCCCCTTTCTTTTTCCATAATGCTTCAATTTTATATTTTTTTAAATGTTTTGTTTTTATTCATTCGCAACACTTTTCTTAGTGGTCATGTATTAAATATTTCTTAAAAGTTTTTTTTTTTGAACTTTTAAATGTAATGAGAAGATATAAATAATTGAGAATCATAATAACATGAAGTACGAACTTTTAAAAATAATCTGTATTTTTTATTTTGTAATTAGTTTCAAATTGTCAAATGATTGTCATGTCGTGAAAAATAAAAACCGTCTATAGAGATTAAAAAAGTATACTTTTTACTAGACAAGAAATAAAATATTTATTTAAAAGATAGAAAATAGACTATGGAGATATTCACTGGCGAACGGAGTGGCACATTTAAATATTTTTTTGAGGGTTACTTCTATCACAAAATGACAAGTAATTTGAGTGACATAGATGCTGTTTATCGTTGTACCACAAGATTGACAACCTCTTGTGCTGCGGTCATTAAAGAGAATGTACAAACTGGTAGATTAACCTTTGAAGGAACGCATCTTGATCATAAAATAGAACATGCTGAAACTATCTGTAGATTAAAGCAAAAAATGTTAACGCTATCGGAAACGACAACTATATCATATAGAGAAATTTACAATTCGACTCTTGAAAAGTAAGTTTAAAAACTTTTATGAATTCGATTAGATAATATAAATAATTGATTTTATCTCCTTTTCTCAGATATAGGACTATAATCCTTTATTGCCCCCTTCCCTCCCAGGTTGATACGCTAGATAATTTTTTGGTTATAATTAATCAATTAAAAAAAATTTCGAAAAACTATTGTTGTTTAAATATAAAATTATGACAATTTTACTTTCTTAAAAATGTTTACTTTTATAAATTTTATAAATAAAATAAATCATGAAAGTCACAAATTAATTTTTTTCTTTATATCAGCAGCATATATTTTACTAGTTATTTAAAAAATTTTTAATTTATATTAAATTTTTTTACTTATCTTTTTCTATAGTCAATCTGAGGAGATCAAAGGACTAATTAAATATGAATCCGTTAGAAGCATGATGATGATTATATATATTTTGCAGTTTCTACCTATAGAACCAAATTTTTCTCGCCTTTACACTATCAATGTGCAAAAAAGTGGTTCTAAATTGGTAAATAATTAAATTTTCTTGAAAAATTTTTTAAACATTTAGCAAATCATTTTGATTTTCATTAAAAATTTTTTAGACAATCTTTATTTATTAACTTGTGATCTTTAACCTAAATTGTATAGATAAGTACTGCAGTGTGGGTCTTGATGACTGACCGAAGTGCAGATTTACAAGAAAAAGTTTGGTTAAAAATTAAGGAAATAGTTCCGCAACTAAAAATTGAAAAAATTAAAACCGGTTTCAAAAATAACACTGTGAAAGTTCTACACAATATCATGCCAAACTCCATGATAATTGGCACTTGGCATCACTACATTTTGGTATAAATTTTTTCCCTACTATTTGCTGTCACAAAAACAAAATCTTTGATAGTTTTCTGAACTATACGTTTATTTCTAATGACATAAATTGGCAAAAATTGAAATTTAATCTTTAAATTTCAAATTAAACTAAAATATGTTCAAGATCAATTTTTAATTAAATTATGAAAAAAAATTATTAATATTAATTTTCATTTTCAATAAAATAATTAAGTTTACATAATAAATTAAGTAAAATAAAATGTAATAATAATTCATACAAAATAACAAGAAATTAGTTTTGTTTTTCTGAAACGACACAAAAAATTTTCCCGTATATTACTATATATTCAATGAATGATTTTCATATTTCCTTCAGTTGTCCAAAATATTTAATATCCAAGAATGGTGCACTTCAAAAATCTTTTGAATAACCTAGCAATTATGATAAATATAATAAATTGTAAAGTTTATAGAATGTCTCTTCAATTCTGCTTTATTTATTTTAAAATTTTTCTTCTATTCTTTTAAAAATTAGGAATTGTTGTGTGACTGGAAACAATTAAACATCACGTCCAATTGCGATGAAATTTTGTGGATGGCTATTGGATTACCACTAGCACCAGCACTGGATTTTGAAGCAGGGCTTTTAATAATTCAAAAAGAGGCTGATAAATTGGTGTCCATAGCACCACAAATTAATAGCTTCATGACATTGATGAGAACAAAATGGTGTTCATTATCAGATGTTATTAATTCCTTTTATTGCGAAGAAAGGACAAATTCGTTTGAAATAACTTTTTATAATTTGTTACTTTCACAATTACATCGTGTGAAAAGTCTTACAATCGAATCATATTTTAGTAAGTGAGCTTTAAAGATAAACGTGTATAAATCTTTTTCACTTTTATTTGTTATAATTTTGTGCTATTTTAAATTAAGACTGACATTATGACGAAAAATTTATTTTTTATGGAATCTGTTTAAACTTTATCTCAATCAATATTAGTTTATTTGAAATTATATAATCCAAATTTAGTATTAAATTCAATAATAAATTTATTTTGTAGTGTATTGTGTATTCTTAATCCATTATTATCTCTCATAATATTTGAAATCATGAAATTCCGAATAATATCTTGTTAATATCGTAGTCCTAAAAATATTCTGCGGATATCCTAGTATCGGAGAATATTAATGGGCTACTTTCAGTTATTTTATAAAAATTAATTTTTAGTATACATTAAATATTTAAATATTGAAACTCTCATAAACTTAAAATTCCTAAAGATCTTTATAGATTAGAAATCTGTAATTAATATAAATTTTCAGACAGGCTTGTTAAGTTGATCGAATCTGAAGATAAGAAACTTTTAAAAAATAAAACTTTAAAATTGTTCAAATGGTCCTTAGATAAAGATCATATTAAAAATTGCCAAAAAAAACTCATTGTCAAACGGTAAATTCTTAAAAAAATTTTAATTATTAGATTACAAATAAATATATTAGACAAGTTTTATAGTAACAGGATTTTAATTTATAGGTTGACTTTAAAAGATTTCTTACTTACGGTTATTAATTTTAACCGGCGAGAGGCTTACAAAAATGTATTGTACAAAATGCGTAAGATATACTTATAAAATTATTCAATATTTTCTTAACTTAAAATATGTATTCATTAATTTCATTAAAAAAATTTTAGCCACAGATAACGAACAAATAGAGTTGCTTTTTGATTCATCAATAATGGATAAAAACAAAAATACGCCAGGTATTACTTCCTTATGACCGTTAATTCGTATTATCACTTAACGTTGAAATTTAATAAGTTTGCGGATTACATTTGACATATGAAAAAATTGTTACTTATTTCATAAATTTTAATATAGTAAAAGGTCTTTTAAAAAATCTCTTTTTATCTCTTTTTATCATATAATTTTTTATATTAAATATTTTTAAAAAATGAACACAGTTATACAATTTTTATAATATTGCATAAAATACTAAAGTATAGTTTTGAACAAAAATCTAATTTGGCTTATAAAAATTTTTTAAATTTTTTAACTTGCTAAATTTTAAAAAATATTTTAAGAAAAAAATTTATTAAAATAAATATTTTATTCATATATATCCCTGAATTTGTTATAAAATTATAAATTTTCTAAAGAAAAATTCATTTTCTCACTCTCTAATTTCTTATCCTTTTTGTCTGCCTTTCACTCATTTTCACTCTTTCAATCACTGTTATAACAATTAGCTGATTATTATAAAAAACTTAAATTGTACGTATATGTAGAAGAAATAATGGCCAATCATTGTGAGAACCTAAATAACCAAGTTGATGACATCAAAATACAGTCGTCTAACGAATCAAATGAAAACTGTAACTTGACTAATAATCAAGTTGATGAGATCGAAGTACAGTCGTTTAACGAATTAAATGAAAACTGTATCTTGACTGACCAAGTTGAAGACATCGAATCACAATTGCTTAAAGAATTAAATGAACCTTCCAATCATTGTGAGAACCTAAATAACCAAGTTAATGACATCAAAATACAGTCGTCTAACGAATCAAATGAAAACTGTAACTTGACTAATAATCAAGTTGATGAGATCAAAGTACAGTCGTTTAACGAATTAAATGAAAACTGTATCTTGAATGACCAAGTTGAAGACATCGAATCACAATTGCTTAAAGATTTAAATGAACCTTCCAATCTTCAATCGACAGGTTATCTATTTTAATACGTTAATTATTATTTAATATTATTTAAAATAATTTTTAAGTAAACTTAAATCTTAAAATTTTTTTCATCAAATAATGAAAAACTATCGAAAACACTTGTGAAATGGGAAATTTAATACTAAATTAACATACATAAAAAATAGTTAAAATTGCAGGTGTTGATTGCTTATTTTTTTGAGTAACTTACGTAAGTAATAAAGTATTAAACAATATTTCATTTACAAGTACATTTATAAAAAAGATAAAAATTTTTTTAGCCGTAAATGCAATATCTAATGATACTGTACTTGATCTTGTGGATGTCTCAGGTATTTCTTAAGCCATATTAAAAAAACCTGTACTATTTTCAGATTTAAAAACACACTCTTAAAAAGATATTATTTTTATAGATTTTTTTCATTATTTTTTATAGATTTTTTTGTATGCATTCAAATACATAAAGGAAAATATTGATTTCGATGATTCAGGTAATAAAAGATAACACGGAAAAAAGATAAATAAAATAAATTTTTGATTAATTCTAATTTAACAATTAAAACTATAATAATAATAATAATAATAATGCAATTTTCTATTATTAACCACCTTACATATAAAAAAAAGTGGAAAACGTTAATACCGAAATAGGTAAAATAATATTAATACCAACCAGGTATAATCTATTTAAAAAACTGAATAAATATACTTGAAATTGTAAATAGATTCATATAAAGTAATAAAAATTCTTTTGTTTTTAATAGATGATATTTCTAAAATCGATGGTCTCGAAAATATAGAAAGTATCGAAGGTAGTTGAAAAATTAACTTTCTTAAAGTCTTTATTATAATTAGTAAAATGAGTTTAATTAATAAACAATCAAAACAATAATATATTTTTAGTTTCACCTGCGTTAGAAGATGTTATGGAAAACTTTGATACAGCAATGATAGGTAATTTATTAGAAAACAAAATAAAAAGGCTATAAAAATTGAAATATGCGAATAAGATACAGAAGAGTAAATAAATAACAAATATTTTAATTAACTTCATAACAGACGTTTTAAGTGATTATTACAGCGACAATATTGAAAACAATAAGAGTATTGAAATGCTTATATTTCATGAAGTCTGTAATATAAAAATTAAATTCAATGTTAAAAATACAAATTTATGTATTGTTTATATTTCATTTCAAAGAAAAATTTAAAAAATTAAATTAAATTAACATATTGTATTTTCATGTAAAAATATAAATGTAGATTGTAACTAAATTTTTGTGCTCAGTTAACAACGGGAGAAACAATGGTACGATGACTCAATCTGAGACAACGAGCAAGACTATAAAAAGACGTGCTACAAAAAATATAAATTCAAGTCGACAGGAAAATGAGAAACCAATGAAATCGCCCAAACTGACGAGAAGTAAAGCGAAGAAAATCTCAGAAACACAGGTTCGCCAAACACGTGGAAAAAATAACAAAAAATAATTTTATTAATAAGTTAAATATTATATTAATTCATGTTTTCATTAATGATAATTGTTAAATTGCGTTTGAAAAATACAAATAAAAGCTATTTTCATTATAAAAATTGTCAATATATGTTTTAGTAATTTTAGTAATTCAGAACACTAAAAAAAAGAATGTATTTAAACTTTGGGAAAACAAAATTTAGGATAATAGGGTAACTGTTAAAAATCGTACTGTATTTTAATAAAAAATTTATCAACTTTATTTCAAAGCAAATTATAAACTTGTAAACTGAAACATACTCACGATTACAATTCTTTAAATTTCCATACATAGTTTAGATTTATTACTTCGAAAAAAAAATCAAAATTTTATTTTAAAATACAGTCGAAATTTTCCCTCAGTCATTGTAAAATCAGATTTTTATTTTAAAATACAGTAGTAATTTGTAAAGTCGATCCTTGTAACATTGAGAACTTTATTAAGTAGTCGGTCATTCTAGCATTCGAATTTTATTTTTAAATACAGTCACAATTTGTACAGTTGGTCGTTGTAGAATCTGATTTTTTATTTTTAATTTAAATATACAGTGGTATTTTGTAGGGTCGTTCTTTGCAGAATTAGAATTTTATTTTAGAATATAGTAGCAATTTGTAGAGTCGGTCACTGTAGAATTAGAAGTTTATTTTTAAATATAGTCGCGATTTGTAGAGTTGGACATTGAAGAATTGGGAACTTTAATTTTAATTACAATATGCAGTGGCAATTTGTAGAGTCGGTCATTATAGAACTAGAATTTTAATCAAATATACAGTCGCAATTTGAAGAGTCGGTCATTATAGAATTAGAATTTGATTTTAAAGTATAGGAGCATTTTGTAGAATCGGTTATTGCACAATTGGAAGTTCATTTACCTATCATTCACTTACACATTCGCAATTTGTAGAATCGGTCATTGAATAATTGAAATTTAAATGTTATAATTAATTATTAGTTAACTTGAGCGGCAGGGCGTCAGAATTGGCGTCAGCGTGCAAGTGACAGAAGCGGCAAAAATGCGAAAAAGGCGTCAAAATTTAACTACTATTTTCTCATTCTGTAAGGAGATTTATAATATCACAACAAAGTATTTTTGTTTTTTAAAGTGAAAGAACAGACCTGTAAGCAAAAAAAAATGTTTTTTCAAATATTTAAATAAGTTTTCAAGGCTCAAAGTTAACAATAATTAATAGTTTTATATTAGTGGCGTTTCAGTTTCTACCATAAAAAGTCAAATTTTTCTTCATGGAATCTTGCCAGAATTTGTTACTCTGGGGTTTTTGGAGTCGCTGATTACAAATCTGATATTATCTTTCCAAAATTCAAAATGGCGGATCCAAAATGGCGGACGACTTTTTGAAAAATTCAGCGTATTTGCTTGAAACTTGTTTCTCGGGGGTTTTTGGGGTCGCTGATTATGAATTTAGAGTCAGTTTTTCAAAATTCAAAATGGCGGATCCAAAATAACGGACGACTTTTTGAAACATTCAGCGTATTCGCTTGAAACTTGTTACTCGGGGGTTTTTGGGGTCGCTGATTACGAATATAATGTTAGTTTTTGAAAATTCTAAATGGTGGACAGAATAACCTAATATTGCATTTGCTAGAAGAAATCTACCCAGAGCACGCCACGTGGAGGCTGCAATGATAGGATTTTGTGCTCCTTTTTTTTATTTTTTTTGTTTTTTTATTTTATTTATTTTTTTTAAATTTTTTTTTCGTTTTTTTTATTTTTTTATTTTTTCGTTTTTTCCTAAATTTTTCTATTTTGTTTTTTTATCAATTTGATTTCTAAATTAATATTTTAATAAATATGCTTGAAAGAATTTTTTTTTAGATCAGTGAAGTTCAGCAAAACATTTTTTGCAAAAGGGAATTTCACACTGTTTGCAAATCCATGTAGTATCAACTCTCATCTTTTTGTTTTCCTTACAATTTTGACATCGAAGTCGTTTTCGTTTACAGTCTCCTGTCAATTTTTTTAATTGATGAGCATCTGATTCATTCGAGAGATTTTTGTTCTCATTTTGACGAATTTTGGTCGATTTCTTTTCATATTTTTGGATGAGTTCTCTTACTAATTGTGTTCTAAATTCACAATGACTCATTTTCTCACCATGCAATATGTTATATATAATATTTGAATTATATATCGCCATATCTAATAGATTGTCTGCAATTCTTTGATACCACCGGTAGTGCTTCTTTTCTATTTCGTATGGTTTGATAATCTGGTCGCATCTATCCACACCTCCCATGCCTTTATTATAAGTGGCAACGATTTCTGGTTTTTTAATTTTTTCCCCTGTTTTGTGATCGGTTTTCGAAATTTCAATAAAGTTAGAACCAGGAAGGGTGCTCAAAATCGTGACCACTTTCTTATCTTTCCAAACAACTACCATTAAATTTTCCGAATGGAAAATAATTGTGGAATTCCTCGGAAGTTTATTTAATTTTAGATCCTGCATACTTGGCATGTTTTTTCGGTTCGTGCGGACGGTACCAACAACATTATTTTGTTTTTTATGCAGATAAGCAAATAGAGCTGGAGAACTGTACCAGTTGTCAACGAAGAGTGTTCTTCCCTGACCACTTAAATCGTCTAACAATTTAACAACAACTTTACCAGATACTCCAAACATCTTATTTTCATCTTCAGGATTTTTACCTAAATAAACCGATGCGTTATAAATGTAATTATTGTCAGAATCGCAGCATTTGTAAATTTTTATCCCAAACCTAGATCTTTTGCTTAAAATGCATTGCTTAAATGATAAGCGACCTTTATATTTTAATTAGGATTCATCAATACTAATGTTTTTCTCAGGTCTGTAAGCGACTTTAAATTTCTCAATAACAGTATCAAACAGTGGACGGATTTTTCGTAATTTGTCTGTAGACTCATCATCGGAATAGTGTAAAAACCTATTTATTAATTCAAATCGCCTTAGAGACATATAATTACCAAAAACAGGTGTTGATAATAAAGGGTCAGTCGACCAATACATTTTAAGTGATGGTTTTTTGATAATTCCCATTAAAATTAGCAATGCATAAAACCTATACAATTCTTCAGGATCTAAAGCTTTCCAAGACTTAATTCTAGAACTTTTTTTCAAATCATTAGAGTTTTGAAGTAGCTCGAGCTGTCTGTCACAATAAATATTTGTCATTGCACAAATCATTTCCATGGAATCATATGAATAAAAAAATTCAAATATTTCGATTGCTTTAGTTTCTGAATTGAAATTCAAGTCTGCATTAATTCCTGCCTTAATATCGGTAAATTCATGAATGGTAGGATTAAAATTATCACTTTTCGACCATGAAAAATTTTTGTTGAAATTTTTCAGGCGTACTTTTAAGGGCATATCACTTTCTTCGCTTGACGATTCACTCTCAAGATCACTGTACTTGAGAGCAAAATCATCGTCGCTATTTGAATCATTATCTTCAGAATCAGAAGAATAAGAATTACACAGCCACACAAAAAAAATTTGTGTTCTGACCCAGAGGTCTCACTATGTGTACCTTATGTTTTTGGGGTCGCTGAATCCGAATCCGAGGTCCATTTAACCCCATCAGTTCAGGGTTTTGACATAACCCCAAAAAACCAATATGGCGGACACTTTTTTAAAAAAATTCATCGGATTCGCTTAAAACTCGTTACTCGGGGGTTTTCGGTGTCGCTGATCACGAATTTAAAGTCAGTTTTTGAAAATTCAAAATGGCGGATCCAATATGGCGGACGACTTTTTTAAAAGTTCATCGGATTTGCTTAAAACTCGTTACTCGGGGGTTTTCGGTGTCGCTGATCACGAATTTAAAGTCAGTTTTTGAAAATTCAAAATGGCGGATCCAATATGGCGGACACTTTTTTGTAAAATTCGTCGGATTCGCTGGAAAATCGTTACTCAGGGGTTTTAGGGGTCGCTCAATCCCAATTTGATGTCAGTTTTCAAAAATTCAAAAGAAGGGACAAAATTATTTTAACGGTTTCGATCGAACCCACTCCTGATGGAGGTATGCTTTACTCTATGCCGTGTAGAAGTTCCCATATTATGACTAAAATATGTCAATTTCTACACGGGATATTAACGAAAAATATCGATATTAAATTTTATTTCAACATAAATACTCTTAAAGAATTTGAAGCTTAAGTTCCATGCAGAGTAATTGGATCTTGCGTGTGTCTGCATCCAGGGCACCTCCACTTGGTGACGGTGGGCAACGGAGATTGTCCGCTATCCGGCTAAGTCCCTGGATAACGGCTTTGATGCCGTCATGGCAGACCCACGTAAGAAACGTGTTACGATGCAGGGACTCGGAACCCCAGTATCGGCGGTTGAGGGTGAGAAAGCAGGCTCTCAGGCGTCGTCATCCAACAACTGCAGCTCTGCATTGGTGGGAAACTTGGCTAATGTAGAGTATACTGCGACAAGACAAAGTAACAATCTATGTCACGACTGCGATAGTAATCGCGATGTGTTTTGTTATATCTGCTGCAAGTACGAAATCAGTTCATTGCGAAAACAAATTAATGATGACGTCAAAGTCACATACAAGGGGATTTTTGATTCAGAAATTGATAAGAATGCATGGGCTCCCAATATAATTTGCAATTGTTGTAAATTAATGCTTAACCGTTGGAAGAAGGACAAAGAAGCAATCAAATTTTCCAGTCCAGCAGAATGGAAGAAACCTCTTTGTAAAGAAGATTGCTTTTTTTGCTCAAATAAAGTTAGTCAGAATTACACTTCTAAAACTAAACACAACATCGTTTATAAAACAGTAACATCAGTAAAGGCTCCAATTTTACACAACAACAAAGAAGAAAAAACTGATTTCGAGAGCATTAACGCAGTGAGAAATGATGAATTAATGAATGTTGATGAATACGAGCCTGAAAGCGACCATGACGATAACGACTCTGACTATTCTGCAGACACTAAAAAATCAGTCCCAAAGCTAGTTTCACAGCCTGTATTAAATGATCTCGTACGCGACTTAGGTTTGCCAAAAGATAGTGCGGAGTTTTTGGCTTCATTTATGAAGCAGCATGATTTCCTAGAACCAAAGACAAGGGTTTCCATATATCGAAATCGAGAATCAGACTTTCGAAAATACTTTTCTAAAGATGATGATCTTGTATTTTGTACTGATATCAATGGACTGATGAATGAAATGAAAAAAAATTGCTACAAAGCAACAGATTGGCGACTTTTTATCGATTCTTTAAAAAGAAGTATTAAGGCAGTATTACTCCATAATACCAATGTTTATGCTCCTATACCTATAGCTCATTCGACTGTAATGAAGGAAAAATATGGAAATATGGAAATACTTCTGAATAAAATTGGTTACGAGCAACACAGTGGGCAGATATGTGGAGATTTCAAAATCATAACTATGTTACTTGGGCAACAGTCTGGATTTACAAAATATCCCTGCTACTTATGTTTATGGGATAGTAGAGCTAGAAAACAGCATTACAAGATAAGAGATTGGCCTATGAGAAAGTCCCTCACACCTGGATCGCACAATGTCATTAATGAATCGCTCGTAGATCCATCAAAGGTCCTGCCTCCTCCTCTGCACATTAAGTTAGGTCTTATGAAACAGTATGTCAAAGCTCTTGATAAGACAGGTAAATGTTTCGAGTATTTACAGGCGATATTTCCTACAATTTCTGAGGCCAAAATTAAAGAAGGAATCTTTGACGGTCCTCAAATTCGAAAATTGCTTAAGGATAATGTCTTTATTAGTCAGATGAATAATGTGGAGAAAGCAGCTTGGTTGAGTTTTCGAGAGGTTGTAGAAAACTTCTTGGGAAATCGAAAAAGTCCACAATATAAAGAAATAGTGGCCAAGATGATAAATAACTATGAGAAGTTAGGATGCTTGATGAGTTTGAAACTGCATTTCCTACACTCTCATCTTGACAAATTTCCGGAAAACGTAGGACACTTCAGCGAAGAACAGGGTGAACGATTCCACCAAAACATTAAAATTGTTGAAACTCGATATCAGGGAGCGTGGGATGTCAATATGTTGGCAGACTTTTGCTGGATGCTCAAAAGAGAATCACTTGAACAGAACAACAAGCGTAAAAGAAATCCTCTCCACAGATCGATTGAAGAGAAAAGAACACGATATAGTTCAAAAAAAGAAAACCATTAAAATATTATCCGCTGTTGGAGCAGCATTCTTATTATCAATCAGCCCTTTTAAGGGCTATACATGATGTACAAAATCCGATCGAGCCACCTCCCCGCAGTGTACATCGGGTAATGCCAATGCCGACGGTAGAAGGATTTAGAAAATTGGTCTTAATTAAATGAGTGTAATAATAAAGTCATTTTTTGAGGTTAGAAAAAATTTCTGATTTTAATGGAGTTAAATAGACCTCGAATTCGGGTTCAGCGACCCCTAAAACCCCTGAGTAACGATTTTCCAGCGAATCCGACGAATTTTACAAAAAAGTGTCCGCCATATTGGATCCGCCATTTTGAATTTTCAAAAACTGACTTTAAATTCGTGATCAGCGACACCGAAAACCCCCGAGTAACGAGTTTTAAGCAAATCCGATGAACTTTTAAAAAAGTCGTCCGCCATATTGGATCCGCCATTTTGAATTTTCAAAAACTGACTTTAAATTCGTGATCAGCGACACCGAAAACCCCCGAGTAACGAGTTTTAAGCGAATCCGATGAATTTTTTTAAAAAAGTGTCCGCCATATTGGTTTTTTGGGGTTATGTCAAAACCCTGAACTGATGGGGTTAAATAGACCTCGGATTCGGATTCAGCGACCCCAAAAACATAAGGTACACATAGTGAGACCTCTGGGTCAAAACACAAATTTTTTTTTGTGTGGCTGTGTTATCGAAACTATTCATCGTGCAACCTAGAGAGTGTTTTACGTATTTTGTTAAAAGAAATGAATGAATAAAAGAAGTTTATACGCGTCTGCGCGTAGGATTAAAACGAATGAATCTGGGCGCAAGCGCAATAACACACCCCTCACAACTGGAGTGTGCAGACGCGTCTAAATCTAAATGTATTGGTCGACTGACCCTTTATTATCAACACCTGTTTTTGGTAATTATATGTCTCTAAGGCCGTTTGAATTAATAAATAGGTTTTTACACTATTCCGATGATGAGTCTACAGACAAATTACGAAAAGTCCGTCCACTGTTTGATACTGTTATTGAGAAATTTAAAGTCGCTTACAGACAATCTATTAGATATGGCGATATATAATTCAAATATTATATATAACATATTGCATGGTGAGAAAATGAGTCATTGTGAATTTAGAACACAATTAGTAAGAGAACTCATCCAAAAATATGAAAAGAAATCGACCAAAATTCGTCAAAATGAGAACAAAAATCTCTCGAATGATCCAGATGCTCATCAATTAAAAAAATTGACAGGAGACTGTAAACGAAAACGACTTCGATGTCAAAATTGTAAGGAAAACAAAAAGATGAGAGTTGATACTACATGGATTTGCAAACAGTGTGAAATTCCCTTTCGCAAAAAATGTTTTGCTGAACTTCACTGATCTAAAAAAAAATTCTTTCAAGCATATTTATTAAAATATTAATTTAGAAATCAAATTGATAAAAAAACAAAATAGAAAAATTTAGGAAAAAACAAAAAAATAAAAAAATAAAAAAAACGAAAAAAAAATTAAAAAAAAAAATAAAAAAATAAAAAAACAAAAAAAATAAAAAAGGAGCACAAAATCCTATCATTGCAGCCTCCACGTGGCGTGCTCTGGGTAGATTTCTTCTAGCAAATGCAATATTAGGTTATTCTGTCCACCATTTAGAATTTTCAAAAACTAACATTATATTCGTAATCAGCGACCCCAAAAACCCCCGAGTAACAAGTTTCAAGCGAATACGCTGAATGTTTCAAAAAGTCGTCCGTTATTTTGGATCCGCCATTTTGAAAAACTGACTCTAAATTCATAATCAGCGACCCCAAAAACCCCCGAGTAACAAGTTTCAAGCGAATACGCTGAATTATTCAAAAAGTCGTCCGCTATTTTGGATCCGCCATTTTGAATTTTGGAAAGATAATATCAGATTTGTAATCAGCGACTCCAAAAACCCCAGAGTAACAAATTCTGGCAAGATTCCATGAAGAAAAATTTGACTTTTTATGGTAGAAACTGAAACGCCACTAATATAAAACTATTAATTATTGTTAACTTTGAGCCTTGAAAACTTATTTAAATATTTGAAAAAACATTTTTTTTGCTTACAGGTCTGTTCTTTCACTTTAAAAAACAAAAATACTTTGTTGTGATATTATAAATCTCCTTACAGAATGAGAAAATAGTAGTTAAATTTTGACG
Organism: Leptopilina drosophilae; assembly: GCA_032873175.1. Taxonomy (NCBI): domain Eukaryota; kingdom Metazoa; phylum Arthropoda; class Insecta; order Hymenoptera; family Figitidae; genus Leptopilina; species Leptopilina drosophilae. The sequence goes on from CM065478.1 coordinate 19,467,314, forward strand.
CCTTTTTCGCATTTTTGCCGCTTCTGTCACTTGCACTCTGACGCCAATTCTGACGCCCTGCCGCTCAAGTGGTTAATACAATTGGATTTTGTACAGTTGGTCAATGAAGAATTGAAATTTGTTTGGTGTTTATTTTATAGAATAGATTTTGTAGAATTGGGTTATGTATGATTGGAAAAGGTTGAATTGACTCCCTGCCTTTGTCGACTCGGTCATTAAAGAGTTGGTACTTTGAATTGTCATATTAACTGAAATTACAATTTGTAAAGTCGGTCATTGAAGAGTCGGGATCTCTAATTGTCATATTAATTAAAATTATTATTTGTAGGGTCGGTCATTGAAGAATTGGTACTTTGAATTGTCATATTAATTGAAATTACAATTTGTAGAGTAGGTCAATGAAGAGTCGGGATTTCTAATTGTCATATTAATTAAAATTATTATTTGAAGGGTCGGTCATTGAAGAGTTGGTACTTTGAATTTAAATTCGGTCATTGAAGAGTTGGGACTTTTAATTTTCATATCAATTGAAATTATAATTTGTAGAGTCGGTCATTGAACAGTCGGTATTTTCAATTGTTATTTTAATTAAAACTATAAATTGTAGAGTCGGTCATTGAAGAGTCGGGATTTCTAATTGTCATATTAATTTAGATTATTATTTGTAGAGTCGGTCATTGAATAGTCGGTATTTCCAAATGTTATTTTAATTAAAATTATTATTTGTAGAGTCGGTCAATGAAGAGTCGTGATTTCTAATTGTCATATTAATTTAAATAATTATTTGTAGAGTCGGTCATTGAAGAGTAGGGATTTTTAATTGTCATATTAATTAAATAATTATTTGTAGAGTCGGTCATTGAAGAGTCGGGATCTCTAATTGTCATATTAATTAAAATTATTATTTGTAGAGTCGGTCATTGAAGAGTAGGGACTTTTAATTGTCATATTAATTAAAATTATTATTTGTAGAGTCGGTCATTAAAGAGTAGGGATTTTTAATTGTCATATTAATTAAAATAATTATTTGTAGAGTCGGTCATTGAAGAGTCGGTATTTTCAATTGTTATTTTAATTGAAATTAAAATTTGTAGAGTCGGTCATTGAAGAGTCGGTATTTCCAAATGTTATTTTAATTAAAATTATTATTTGTAGAGTCGGTCGTTGAAGAGTCGGGATTTCTAATTGTCATATTAATTTAAATTAGTATTTGTAGAGTCGGTCATTGAAGAGTCGGTATTTCCAAATGTTATTTTAATTAAAATTATTATTTGTAGAGTCGGTCAATGAAGAGTCGGGATTTCTAATTGTCATATTAATTTTAATAATTATTTGTAGAGTCGGTTATTGAAGAGTAGGGATTTTTAATTGTCATATTAATTAAATAATTATTTGTAGAGTCGGTCATTGAAGAGTCGGGATCTCTAATTGTCATATTAATTAAAATTATTATTTGTAGAGTCGGTCATTGAAGAGTAGGGACTTTTAATTGTCATATTAATTAAAATTATTATTTGTAGAGTCGGTCATTGAAGAGTAGGGACTTTTAATTGTCATATTAATTGAAATTATAATTTGTAGGGTCGGTCATTGAAGAATTGGGATTTTTAATTGTTATATTAATTGAAATTATAATTTGTAGAGTCGGTCATTGAAGAGTTGGTACTTTGAATTGTCATATTAATTAAAATTATTATTTGTACAGTCGGTCATTGAAGAGTTGGGATTTTTAATTGTTATATTAATTAAAATTATAATTTGTAGAGTCGGTCATTGAACAGTCGATCATTGACTTTACTGTTTGTTATTTCTTATGCCTTGTAGAGTTGGGATTTGTAGAGTCGGTTAATATTGAATTAATTAACATGCAGAATATTATTTTGTACAGTCGGTTTTGTAGAATCGAGTATTGTAGGATTGGAAAAGGTTGAATTGACTCCCTGCCATTTATATGAATACAAATATGATACCTTCAAAAGCGAATAGATAAAAAAAATTTTATCTTTTCGCTGTTGAATTAATATTACGATCAAAGAACGAGGAATTGATAATTTTAAATTTTCAATTGAATTTAATTATACTTGGTCTAAAACCTTTCTGGAAGTTTGTTGGAGTTGATTGTTTAAAGATGGGTTATTTAACATACATCCAAGAAAAATATGACTGCAGAACACGTTATGACGTTGGAAATTGGATCACCATCAATAGGAAAATAATAACTTATCGGGAACAATTGACATTTCTAATAAAGTGCAGAAGATCTGATGTCTTTCCAGCGCACACTAAAAATTTTAAGCCACAATTTTAAAAATTTAAAAACTTTAACAACATTGAAATTTTATAAAAAGCTCTGAAGATGGTACTCAACATGTACCGAAACGTCAGTAATGTATATTAAAAATTTAAACTGATCGTTTGACCAAAAAAAGAATTTTTTTATTAAAATTTTTTTTATCTATTCGCTGTTGAATTAATATTACGATCAAAGAAGGAGGAATCGATAATTTTCAATTTTCAATGGAATTTAATGTGATACCTTTTACTTTCTTATTCTAATAATTTAAAAAAAATAAATAAAGATTGGCGTTGCTCGCAGTGTTCTGCAATTGTTATGCATTATTTGTTTTCTTGTTTTTTCTTGTTCTTGTTTCCTATTATATGATTCATAAAATATATTTTTTTTCTTAAAGTTACTACGACTTTAAGGATTACATTCTCATCACTTGTTTTTGTTTGCTGATGATTACGAGATTAAGTGGATTTAAATGTAAATTTTTACTGTTGATGATTAAATTTTTTAAGTTATTTTTAATTATACTAACTCTCTTAGCAAAAACGTGATTTGCAGAAGCAGCTAAAATATTCTTAAAGTATTAGTATCAAGTTTTTTTGTGTAGTGTAGATCGGAGCGTAATTGCTAACTTTTCACTCTTTGTTGATTTACTCGGACATTTTTGCTTTAATTAAGTGTTTGTCTCCTAGAAAAGTTACTCTGGTATCTCAGCTTTCTTTTAAAAAAATGAACCTCCCTATATTACTCTTGCTTTTTTTTCTACAATGAACAGACACTTCGTCGGTATCGTAGGTTGCTCTTTATGCATGGCGTGTTACATTAGCCAACACGCCCTAGGGGTACTTGGGAAATATTTTGTAATTTTTATCAATACAGTAAGTGTGAATCAAAAATCTCAAATTGACCCTCAATGAATGTTTCAAGCTTAAAACACGATTTTAGTTTTTTTTAAAGTTATTTTTAAATAATTAGAACGAAAAAATGAAAATTTTGAAATGTTACTTTCATATGTGAAATACAGTTTTTCTACTATATTTCTTACAATAGTAATTAAATAATTAATAATCAAACTTTGCAGAAACTTGCAGTACATCAAGTAGTCTTTGGAGCGAAATAATTTTGATTTAAGATTTTTAAATAAATTACAGTTATTCATTACGCCCCTTGTCATTATGTCCCGTTCCCCCTATATACGTGATTTGTAAATATCTTATATCAAATGTATGATTAAAAACATGTAAATCCGGATACAGTGGATGTGATATTTAATTCTTATAAGAAAAACTTTAAATTTACTGAACATTTAAAAATGAACTTTCGGAAGGGCCTTCCGGCAGGACGCGCCTCTGCACATTACGGCGTCTTGTTGGCAGTACGGCAACTGTCCTTCAGAAAGGACAAAATTTATTTTTGTAAAAAAATATTTAAATTTTATAGAATATTATAATATATTATTTTATACATAATGTATTAAATATATTAACAAATATTGTTATTATATGTTATTTTGAGCTTAAACAAGAAATTCACTATGAGATTTTGAAAAAATCGCCATTTTTAATGCTATACAAATATTTGAATAACTTATAAAATAGTAAACGTTTTCTAAAGCTTCTCTTCTTAATTTAAAGGTCATTTTCAACAGTATAAGAATTACTTCAGGTATTAACGTGTATTCATTGCTTAGAAATTGTAGGCAAAGCAAAGGTAGGATACCCAAATTACAACAAAATAATAAAAAATAGCACAGAATAACAAAAAACAAGTTGATAACGATAATTTTAAAGTTTTTTCTACGTTCTTCAACAAAATTTTAAAAAAAGTTTTAATTCCAAAATTTTTGATTTTTAAAAATTTAATAACTCCGGTTAATATAGACGAAAAATGTTCAATTAGGGCTCAAAAGATGCGTCTAAAAAAACTCTACAAAATTATGGAAAAACATTTATAGGTGTCCTAACATTTTTTTAAAGTTATTGGCAAAAACAATTTTTTTTGCAAAATTAAATATAAAAAAAGTAGTTAAACTTTATTAATATATCAGAAAGTACTCTAACTTTATGTCCGCAGGTGGGATCTACAATTTAAAAAAAATTTAACTCAAAAGCTCATCATGATTTTGAGATATTTATGAAAATGAGATGTATACACACAATGACTTTTCTTAAAAATGTAATTTTTGAACTCCTGAGGTCAAATAACATAAAGATATGTCAAAAAAATATAACTCGACTTTTAGCATTACAATACTTCCTCTATGAGGAAGTAATTTACAATTTCAAAAAACAGTTAAAACTGTTCTTTTGTTCTATTGTAAAGTACAGATTTTTATAAAAGTTTCAAGATATTAGAAAATCAATGAATTTTTTTTTAACACAGTAAAGCTAGACGGGCCCAAAAACTTATAAAAAAAAAGTTTTTATCAAGTAATGTTCTAGAGGAAAGTTGTTTGTATTAACCTAATCTAAAATAATATAAAATTAAAAATTCTGAAATTTAAAAAAATTGATTTTTCAAAATTTTGAAACTACCGTAGTTTTTGTAGTTTTCAACGAAAATGGCTGGTTAACGAACTTAGCCTTCATTTTTACACCAACTTTAAGTGTGTTGAATTTAAAAACGATCCGCTAAGTTTTTCAAAAGTTATCGTGGGAACAACATATTACCGTCTACAGACGGACAGACAGACACACAAGCAGACGCACTCGCCAGACCATGTTTTTCGGACTCAGGGCACCTCAAAACGTAAAGATTTCATAAAATTAGCAAAAGTCAAAATTCGACCAAAACTAATACCTTCTCATGTGATGAGAATGTAAAAAAATATGTAACCAAAAAAAAATATCTATATATCATCTATAATTATATTACCTTACTAACGTAAAATTACCATTTGTAGATAAATTTATCCTTTATTGCTACAACTATAGATTTGTATAGTCTCACAAACTTTCATTGATATTGTTCATGGTGAATTGCAATCTATTATATCTAAAGAAGGCAATGATCGTTTAATAAGCGCATTAAGGCATATTAAGGGGCACATTTAGTGTGAGTGACTGAAAAAAACGGCGATTTTCAGGAATTTTTTTCAGGGAAATTATTGCATCTAATTTTTTAAAAAGTTTTTTACATGTATATTTGTATAAATAGTGAACATTTTGTAATTTTTTCAAAGAAAAATATCATTTTTTAAAGAGTTATTTTCTATATATAAAAAACACTTTTCGTACTGCTGCAGTATTACTACTACTTCTTGTTTAATAATCTTTTTGGTTTTTTTTAATTCAGTCACTGAGAAGGTCGCAAACACTGCAGCAGTGGGAGAACTTATTTTTTAGATATTCAGAAGATAGCGAATAACTCTTCTAAAAAAAGATATTTTTCTTTGAAAAAATTACAAAATGTTTACTATTTATACAAATATATATGTACAAAACTTAAAAAAATTAAATGCAATAATTTCCCTAAAAAAAATTCCTGAAAAACACCGTTTTTTCAGTCACTCACACTAGGTGTGCCCTTTAAGTGTAAAAATCATACTGCTCTATTAACAAAGTTCTTGCGACGTAGCATAATTGAGGGTTCTCATAAAAGAAGGATTAAACATTTGCTATTACAACTAAAATATTATGAATGCCAACTAAATGAGCTTATGAACGTGGAGCTGGACTAAATAACTCACATGATAAAATTAAATGGGTAGTTACTAAAAGGGCCTATAACAACAAACTTCAAAACGGAAGTATTATAAATATATCACATTTAGAAACTAATGATTTCTTAGATGATGCTTACTCAGTTTTTAAGAATCAGGTAGAACGAGTTTTAAGAGATGGTCCATTTAAAGTTTACAGTTTTTTCAAGCAAAGTATAAACAAGTTTTACCTGATGATTCGATAATTTTTTATATAAAAAGTTTCACCGCGAGTACAAAAGAAATTTTCCCTTTAACTGATTGACATAACTTCTTCAATAAATAAATTTTAATAAAATGCATGGCAAAATTTTAATTAGGTATTTTTAACATTTTTTTAAAAAATCTGTTCAAAATTTCAATTATTTTTATAAATAATAAAATTTTTTTCTAAAATTTAATAAAATGCCTTTCATAATTTCAATTATCTTTATAAATAATGAAATTTTTCTCTAAAATTCATTTATTTTCAGAAATAATGAAATTCTTTCCAAAAATTCAATTACATTAAAAATTTTTTTTAATTTCTTGTCAAAATTTTAATTTTTTGAAGGATTTTAATTTTTATGGAAAAATAATAATTAAATATTTGTTTAGAAAAGAAGTTATTGATGTTTTTTGTAAAATTTGAACGAAATCTGTAAATAAACTTAGCAGAAAATTTTTTTGACTAAAACTTTTTCCTTTAACTTTAATTTTCTGAAAATTTAAAAAATTTCAGTCTTATTTTACTAAAAAATCTCGAAAAAGTCGATTAGTCGCATCTTTTTACAAAAAAGTCGAAAAAGTCACATTTCCTTAGAAAAGTCGAAAAAAGTCACAATTAGATAATTAATTAATTTAATTAATTAATTAGTCGCCCTGGTAGTGTCACTTTATCTAACTTCAAACATAAAAGAAAAGCATGTTAATCTTTTATTAATTCAAGATAATTACAAAAACCATGAGGTGGACAAAGCAAAAACTAAATATCATTATGTTTGGATTAAAAATTTATCACGACTTCTTAGCTCTTAGTTATCTCAACCAGAACATAAGAAGTATATTTGCGATCGCTGTTTGCATTATTTTTATAGTCAAGAAAAACTTTCTGCACATACATTAACCTGTTCCCTTTTAAATAAAACAAAAATTATTTTACCAAATCCAGATAAAAATAAACTAAAATTTAAAAACTTTTCAAATAAGGAGCGTGTTCCATTTATTATATATGCAGACTGTGAAAGCTTATTACTTCCTGAAACAGATTCTTCATCTATAGGAGGTAATACAGAAATTGTTCAAAATCATAAAATTTTAAGCATTGCATATTATCTCAAATGTAGTGAAGAAAGATGTAATAATACAAAATGTGTATACAAAGCATCTCCCATTGATGAAAAAATGCAGCGAAATGGTTTGCTCATGAATTGAAGGAAGTTGCTGAGATACTTGAACCTATATTTAAAACTATCATTCCGATGGAAGTTTTAAGTGTTGAACAAGAGGATCTTTTTCAAAAAATTAATAAGTGCCACATTTGTAGGAAAATGATTAAGAAGGGTGATATTAAGGTTAGGGATTATTGTTACCTGACTAGTAAATACAGAGGTATAGATCATCAACCTTGTAACCTAAAGTATCAGGAATTGCATACTACTCTTATTGTTTTCCATAATTTGAGTGGTTATGATGCTCACTTCATTATAGATGCTATTGTGAATGACTTTGAAGATAAAATATATTTTTATTATAATTATATAAAATGAAGGATGTCTTCAACTAATATTAGCTACTTCCTTCAAAAATCTGTCTTCAAAATCGTATTACCAAGCTTAAAAACTCACAGATACTAAATTTTGTAAAAACTCGACAGCAATATTGAATCTACCATTTTGTATTTTGCAAAAATCTAACTTTAAATACGTAATCAGCGACCCAAGAAACCCTGGAGACCAAGTTTTATGAAAATTCAAGAATTTTTTTTAAATTCCGACCGCCATATTGGATTCGCCATTTTGTATTTTGAAAATTTGCTTTTAATTTCTTAATCAGTGACCCCGAGAACCTCTCAATCCCAAGGTTAAGCCATATCGGCCTAATCCATTGAAAGAAAGGTTCACAATTTTTTCATGAGATAAACTTAAGACAGCTCCATCTATTTCGTTTCCATTTAGAGTGTGAGGTGTGCTTTCTATATTCTTTTTATCCTTCATGCTTCTTTCTTACTTCGATACTTTTCGAGTTCGACTTTTTTTAATTTGAGTTTTTTCTGCTTTGCATTTTTTTAAAAAGAAAATTAACAGTCGCTGATTATCATTTAAAACCATTATTTTTAACTTATTCAAATTAAAAGAGAACATGTAATAAGAGTATATAATCATTAAAAGTCTGAATTAAGAAAATTTATCTTTTTAATTTAATTTATTAATTAAATCAAGTCTTTTAAAAAATTTATTTTTTCGAATGCAATTTTCATTAAAAAGAAATTGTTATTCGTAAATCATAATTTTCATATTAAATATTTTTAAAAATTTGTTATTTAGTGGTCATCAGTAAAAGTGTAAAAATATATTAGAAAACAAAAACTGTAAACTGTAAAACGAAAAGATTTATTTTATATAAAAATTTTCGAAAATGTTATTATACAATTTTTTTGGTCTGACGGTAAAACTAACGCCACGACAAACTTTAAATCGTTTTACATTGTCTAGGATTCTATAGAAACATTACATTTACATTAATTTTGTTTTTCCTGCTTTTGGTTAAATTGTTTATAAATAGCTCTAAAATTTATAATTTTTCTCATTTGAAATCCAATGTTTGTAATAAAATTCAATCAAGACGTTAAATAAACAATTGTAAAACAGAAAAGCGTGACGCTTAGTCAACAAGAAATAGTCTGTTTCATGCCTACATATTCTAGTTTTTGTTTTACGACAAACACAGAGAGAGAGAGAGAGAGAGAGAGAGAGAGAGAGAGAGAGAGAGAGAGAGAGAGAGAGAGAGAGAGAGATAGAGAGAAAAGAGAGAGAGGAGAGAGAGAGAGGAGAGAGAGAGAGAGAGAGAGAGAGAGAGAGAGAGAGAGAGAGAGAGAGAGAGAGAGAGAGAGAGAGAGAGAGAGAGAGAGAGAGAGAGAGAGAGAGAGAGAGAGAGAGAGAGAGAGAGAGAGAGAGAGAGAGAGAGAGAGAGAGAGAGAGAGAGAGAGAGAGAGAGAGAGAGAGAGAGAGAGAGAGAGAGAGAGAGTAGTCTTTTGTGCAGAAAAAAAGATAGAGAAGAGGATACTCTTCATTTCTGTTAGGCAATACTCCGTAAAGTAACCAATGGAACAAAAAGAATGGACCAGATTGTCGATTCAACTTTCCAGTCGAGGACAAAAAAAGGACTTAAACCGCAGAAAGCGTGGCCGGATGCTCGCTCGGGTGACTGCTGATTCGAATAAATATTCTTACTTCTCCCGGGGACTTCTTTTCAAGTTCTCTTTCTCTTATCGCGGTTTACGTTTTGTCCACCTTTTTATCCTTTTAATTTTTTACCTTGTTTTCGAAAAAAGATGTTTCATCGAAATTCATGATATATTCATTCGTTTCAGTATACGTATAAGCCAAATTTGATCCAGAAATAACAGTTAATGAATCTTGTTATACTGTCTTCAGTCCTTGTTTGTTTTACTTCTTTTTGTTTCTTTAATAGGGGAGACCGGGGCGTAATGGCTAACTTTTCACTGTTTGTGCTTTTTCTCGGCCGTTTTTGTTTTAATTAAATGTTTTTCTTCTGGAAAAGTTACTCTTGTATTCTGTTACTCTGTTACTCTGGCTTTCTTTTTAAAAAAAAACGTCTCGATATGTCTCTTGTTTTTTTTCTACAATAATTTTCCTGGAGCAATGCAAAGCTATCCAAAACGCCCCAGGCCGGGGCGTAATGAATAATGAGTGAAAATTAATATTTACGGCCTCAAATCTTATTATGTATTGTAAATTAAGGTTTGTGAATTAAATTTGATATAAAAAATATTATAAATATAATTATTGTATACAAAAAAAGATCAAAAAATATAACTACAATTATTTTCTAAAGACGTATTCTTCGGTTTCTTTATTAAAATTAATATTATAAAATTACAAATCAGAAGTTTAACTTTTTTAGTAATCTTTAAGAAAAGTAAGTAACTGTATAGTAAATTTATTTTAATTTATAAAATAATAACAATTAAATAAGAATTTCCGAAATACATTTCTTGTCTAGTAATAAATCAGAAAAAAGCGCTGAAGTCGTATTTTGTTTTTTAGGTTATATTTTGCAATACAAAAAAAAGAATAATTAAAAAAGTATTTTACTTTACCTGGTTTCTACTTATACAGAGCGCGGTGCATTATCCATCGCACCCCGGGAAAAACTAGCCATTACGCCCCAGGGGTACTTGGCCAATATTTTGTAATTTTCTATTAATACAGAAAGTGTAAATGAAAAATCTCCAATTGGCCATTAAAAACAAATATATCAAGCTCAAAACCCAATTTGATTATTGTTTTTAAAGCCATTTTTGAAAAATGAGAACGAAAAAATGAAAATTTTGAAAAGTTACTTTCGTATGTCAAAAAAAGTTTTTCTACTATATTTCTTACAATAGTGAATAAATATTATTGAAACTTCGTACAAAGTTGCAGTATATCAAGTACAATAACTTGTCTATAGAGCGAAATTATTTCGATTTACCAATTTTAAATAAATTACAATTATCCATTACACCCCTTAGCCATTACGCCCCGGTCTCCCTTACGTTACTGTTGAAAAGGAAGGAAATACAAAAAAAAATTATTTCGAGAGTTATTAATTTTTTAGACAAAAAAGTACATGTTTTTTTATATCATTTTCACTAGTACCTTCTTGAACCTTTATGAAAAATAATTTCTAATGGTTAACAATTATTATTATAACTATTTGAGATTTTTAAACAAAAAAGTAGTCAGGTTATCTTAGTTAAAAATTAACTCACATAGCACAAAAACTTCCAGGAAGTTTCCCGTGGCAACTGCGGGAAGTTTTCTTTGGTAACTTTCTGGAAATTTCCAGGAAATGCAATAATGTCCGCGTTTAGAAGTTTTCCATGGAAATTTTCTGGTAACTGGTAACTTAAAAATCTGTGAATTTACTTGTATAAATAGATTATTACGTAAACATACCCAAAATAATAATACGTGGAAGTTTCCTGGAAGTTTTTGTGCTATGTGGGAAGATACAAAGATGACACGTTATGGCGATTACGACACTGATTACGATTCATTAAAAAACTTATATAAAAAAATTATTTTAAATAATTATTTACAAAAACATTTTTAGTTTTTTGCTTTATTGCACCATTAGGATTCAAGTACATACCGTCATAAACCATTTCCCATAGGCAGCGCGAGACACTGTATTATTGTAAACATGAGCAGGTCAGTGAGGACTTCAGGTTATTTTTACTGATATCTACATATAATTTTTAAATTTTTAACTCAGGAAAAATATTTTGTATGTTCACTCCTCTGTAAATCTTTTGAAACGAGATCTTTAAAGATATAAATCAGTTTCAACAGAAAAAAATTACTAAAAAAGCAGTAGTGATAAACTTTGAGCATTTGACAAAAAGACTTACAGCGGTATGCATCTGATTGCTAATGGTGCAGTTAAGCAAAAAATTGAAAAATGTTCTGTAAATAATTAATCGAATTGATTTTTTTTATAAAATTTTCTCATTGAATTGTAATTAGTGTCGCATTCTCTGTGACATGTACTTTGTCTCATCTTTGTACCTCAATTTCCAACAAAGATAACATGACTACTGTTTTGTTTAAAAATCTCAAATAGTTATTTCCATAATTGTTAATCGTTTAGATATTATATTTCAGAAAAGATCAAGAAGTGTAGAAAAAATTTAGGAACTGTTTAAAATCACAACCAACAATTTGCTTGAGGAAGAATTCAAAGGAATTTCCGATAAGGCAATTAAAAATGATTTTTTCTTTTGCAATAAATTTTGTTATTAATCAAATTTTATTAGCACCTCAGCATTGTGAAACAAGTGATAAATAAATGAATTTCTTAGCATTTGATACCGGTCAGTGTAGAGGAGAGTAACTGGATCAAAGGCCAGTTTAATTCTTTAAATAAAATCCAAATTCAGAATAATTAAATAAATGATAAAAGGCTCGAATTGAATAACCATAACGGCGCGGTTTGGTATTTACGTTATGTGTGTGTGTACACGGAGAAAAAAATGCTGTTGAATCAAAGACATATGAGTTTGATTCATTGAATAGTGTCATAACGGGCTGCCAAACGTATATGCTGTTGTTTTGAAAGCACCGATTCTAATGATTCGATAGTATCACTTTCATTGAAACAAAAGCATATTTCTTAAATTGACAGCATACTATGTTAATTTAGAGATATTCCTTTTGAATCAACGATCAAAATTTTTTAATTTAACAGTATATGCTTTTGAGTCAATGGATATAGTTTTTAAATTTAAAAGCATCATTTTTATGATTCAAAAATTTGTACTTTTAATTTTTTTAGTTGTTGCTATCGATTGAATAACACCATACTGTTAAGTCAATTCTTTTATGTTATTAAAGATATACCAACGATAAATTGAAAAAATGAATTTTTTGTTCATATATTTTTTATACACTAATTCTCACACCTTTAACACAACACTTCTTATATACATCTTTTTTTCAATTGTACACACTAACATACACATCTTTATTATTTTTTTCATTTTTTCTAACGACAAAACACACATACATACACATTCAAACACACTTTATAATTTTTTGAGTCTGAAAAATACGCTGTTCCCAATCGGTCACCCATCCAGGTAGTAACCGCGACAAAACGTACTTAACTTTCGTGATAGACGAGAACTGCCGCGCTGCAATGTAATATATTCGCTTCTTACATTGAGCAATTACTTTGTAGTTAAATACCGTGCGCGAGATTTTTCTCGTGAATAAGGGAATTTATATAGGGAATTTATGTTTAACTAGTCCTTAATTCTTTAAAACAATTTAAATAATAGTTTTTTATATAAGAATTTCAAAAACGACAGGTTTACACGGAGAGAGAATATATATTAAATTTTGTAAAAATATTTTCAAATTGGGGAAAAAGTGCGACAAAGCGAAATTTTGATATAAAAAATACTAAACTTTAAAAAAACTTATGTGAAATTTAGTATAATTATATCAAATATCAAGAATATTAATTAAATTCTAATATAACTTTAATAAATTTCACAAAAATATTTTTAAAGTTTAGAATTTTCAATATCAAAATTTCGCTTTGTTGCACTTTTTCCCCAATTTAAAAATATTTTTACAAAATTTAATATATATTCTCTCTCCGTGTAATAAACATATAAATATGTGTGAATAAGTATTTCAATAAATTTAGCACCTGTCAATATCTCAAATACATAGTGTCCTTATTTTTATAACATATGCTATTGGCAGTCCACTATAGCACCACTCATTGAAACGAAAGCATATGCTTTCATTTTCAAAAGCGCGCTTCTTTGAAGCAAACAACTTTTCATTTGATTCAAATTTACACGCATTTTCTTCAAATTTATCTATTAGATGTTTCCAATGAATAATGTCAAAGAAGCAATAAATTATTCTGTTGCTATATATAGATGAACTATAGAAACAATTTGTAGAATATAATTAATTTAACAGTATCGTACTTTTAATTTAAACAGTTACATTTTTTCGTTTTAAGCAATATACTGTTCGATTAATAAATGTGTTATTGAATTAATAACTGGAAATTCAACAGCATGGAGCTATTTGATTCAACAGGAATTTTTTTTAGTGTATATGATCGAGACGAATCAAACTTGAAGTAATAGAAAAGTTAAGTGATCGAGAAGATAACCAGCTCGATACTTTCTGATAATTAGAGGGCCGAAAGGAAACCAGCTCGGTGTTACTCTAATGTTGAGAGGATAACCAACTCAATGTAATTGACAGGTATTGACAGGATAACCTATCATGCATACAAATAAATAAATTTAATCTAATTCAAGCTCGGGAAAATATTCTAAGTTTATAATGACAAAAAATATTTTGAGTCCAAAGTTAAACAAAAATACACTACCGGCAGAAATTGTCGGTACGAACGACGAGCAAGCTACGAAAAGTTGCTGCCGAAATTAAATTAACATATTTTATTATTGAAAAATGATAGGAACTTGGTTCTTGGATCGTTTCAAAGCCAATTAAATTCTGCGTCGTTTGATATATGAGGCATTCCATGTCAAGTGATCCAGGTGGAGAAAAATTTTTCTCCAATCGTAGCAAAACTTGGGGCTTTTGTAGTACTAATAGATAGAAATTTTTCGTGAAAATATTTTTTTACCTAGTCCAATATTTTCCGAGGGGGAGGGGGTTAAATTTTTGGGATTTTCAGTACAATGCTTATTTCAATAATTTTTTACTCTTAAACTATTAAACATGAAAATTTGGCAAGGTATATTTTGGAAAGGTTTTTTCATGCTCTTTCGATTGAAAATAGGCATTTAAAAAAAAAAATTTTTTGGCCCAAAAAAAACCAAAATTAAAAATAAATTTTATTTTTTTGGAAAAAGGGCAGCTTTTTTTTTTTTAAACAAAAGCTGAGGTTTTTTCCTAAAAGGACATATAAATGAAAAGTGGGACAAGAATGTTTAAACATTGAAAAAATGAATTTTCTCGTAAAAACCGGGTTTAGAGCGCTCCGGTGAGTAGAAACCTCTGTTTTTCAATGTTTAAACATTCTTGTCCCACTTTTTCATTTATATGTCCTTTTAGGAAAAAACCTCAGCTTTCGTTTAAAAAAAAAAAAAAAAAAAAAAAAGCTGCCCTTTTTCCAAAAAAATAAAATTTATTTTTAATTTTGGTTTTTTTTGGGCCAAAAATTTTTTTTTTTTAAATGCCTATTTTCAATCGAAAGAGCATGAAAAAACCTTTCCAAAATGTACCTTGCCAAATTTTCATGTTTAATAGTTTAAGAGTAAAAAATTATTGAAATTTGCATTACACCGTAAGACACCTGGGTCACTTGACATGGAATGCCTCATATAAATGAAAATTATTTGATATTTTTGAGAGATTTGATCACCTAAAAGATTTTGAAAAAAAATTGATTAATTTTTCTATTTTTGTGCACCATGTTTGAGTGGCTGCACATTCTAGAAAAATTTAGAGAAAAATTTTAAACTCTAGAAATATAATCTTTAAAGTCTCAGCTTTTATTTGAGCCTTGAAAATTGAAAATCCGTTTAGTAGTTTTTGAAATATCTAAAAAAATGTCCAAGCATGTTGTTTTATAATTTAGGCGGTGATACACACTTATTGCACTCTCGCTGCTCACCTGGTTCGTTGCGGCAGGGCCGAATAAGCGGCATATAGTGTGGGGGTCATATTTGGAGCTCTTTTTAAGTTTTTTGTAATTTTAGATTTAATATTCATTAAAAATTTAATAATTCTTAAAGGTAATTATTATATATATAATTAAGTTATCATTTTACAAACTTTCATGATCAAATAGTCGTTTATTTCTACGTACAAATTTTTACTCTTCTAACTTTTTTCCAAAAATAAACGACTATTTGATCATGAAAGTTTGTAAAATGATAACTTAATTATATATACATTATAATTAACTTTAACAATTATTAAATTTTTAATGAATATTAAATTTAAAATTACAAAAAACTTAAAAACGGCTCCAAATATGACCCCCACTCTATTTGCCGCTTATTCGGCCCTGCCGCAACGAACCAGGTGAGCAGCGAGAGTGCAATAAGTGTGTATCACCGCCTAAATTATAAAACAACATTCTTGGACATTTTTTTAGATATGATATGAAAATATTCTAAGTCCCAAAAGTAAAAAATAGTTTAAGTCCTACAGTAGTTAGCTATAGGCATGGCTAAGGAGAGGAAGGAACCAACCTCTTAGTGAGCTCTGGAGAGAACTGACATTTTGGTCCAGCGCATCGAACTCCCTTGATCGCATCTTTTTCAAACGTTCAGTGCAAGAACTTCTCTAAGAGAGAGAGAGAGAGAGAGAGAGAGAGAGAGAGAGAGAGAAAGATAACGTCTGTGCTTCCTATCTTTGACGATGCGCGTACGGTTGACGCGTTTCGCCTGAGCCAGAGATGAAGTTGGGCGTCTTCTCACGATTTTTCCCTATATCTTAAAGGATTGTCATTAAATTAAATTAACTTAGCCTTTCCTAATTACTAATTGACTAAATTTACTTAACTTCTAATTAAAACTAAATCATAATGTACGGTATTATTAGATTATAAAATACTATATATATATATATATATATATATATATATATATATATATACTAGCTGTGATACCCGTCTTCGACGGCTTATTGGTTATTGTTATTCCTAGTTATATATTAATTGGTTTTTAGCCAATTTCATTGAAATTAATTCTTAATTGAAACTTACTTTAAGGAAAATAAAAAGATAATGTTCATAATTTTTAAAAACTGCTTAAGAGAAAGCATTTCAATGACATTGTTTCCGAGATGCACCACGTGGAGGTAACCAATATTAAGTGTTTTTTTTTTTAAGTGGCAAATATATTTATTTATTTATTTATTCATATTAAACGGGATAAACCCTTTCGTACAATAAGTACTCTTACAATCTAAGAAGAATATATAAACTCAATACTAATTACCTAACGCTAAGCAAGCTTATATTTGACTTGTTTTAAGTACAATCTTACGCAGTGCCGTGTTGAATCTCAATGCGTTATTATCAAATAAGTTTAATTCATTCGATATTAAATTCGCTTCTCTGACAATTCTATTAAACAAGGTGTTATTAACATAATTCGCTCTATGAAAAGAAACGAAGAACAATGTATAGTGCCTTGTGATTCGTCTAGGAACTGAAAGATTGACCATCGACAAATGTGAAGGGCAATAAATTGCTCCATTCATCAACTTATAAAGAAATGATATATCATTATACAAATACCTCGAGGTCATCAATGGAATTTCCATAACATTACGCAATTCATTATAATCATGGGTGTGCCTATCAAAAGGTATATTTAAAATTCTAGCTGCAAATCTCAAAAATCGATTTTGCACACGCTCAATTCTCACAATATTAAAAACATAAAAAGGTGACCAAATAATGCAAGCATATTCAAGTATTGACCTGACAAGTGTAAAGTACAGTGTTCTAAGAGTTCCCAGTTTGCGGAACACAGATGCACATCTCATCACAAATCCCAATGTTTTTAGTGCTTTAGTAACAGTTTCCGAAATGTGATCATTAAAAGAGTAATTACTATTAAATAAAACTCCTAAGTCAAGTACCCTTGTTACCCTCGTTAAGTCCTGGCCATCCATGCTGTAGTTAAATAAATCAATACCACCTTTTGAGTATGAAATTACGTGACTTTTGTTAATATTAACTGTCAAGTGATTTTTTTGACACCATGAGGCCAATCTTTTCAAGTCTCTTTGTAAACGCCTACAGTCCTTTTCAAAAGTAGATTTATTTATAACTTTATAACATTTAAGGTCATCCGCATATAGCAAAAACAAAGAATGCTTAAATATTGGTTTTATATCATTCATATATAACACAAACATTAGCGGGCCAAGACTAGAACCCTGGGAAACTCCAGATGTAGCTAAAAATGGTTCACTATAAGCCTTATTGACTTTAACAACTTGACACCTGTCAGAGAGATAACTTTCAAAAAAATCAATTAAGTTATCAGACACACCTAAGAGTCTAATCTTTTTTAGCAAAATGCTATGATCCACCCTGTCAAATGCCTTAGAGATATCTGCATACGCTACATCAACCTGAGAGCCAAGTTTCATATTTGTTGCTATAAAATCAGAAAAAATTCCTAAATTATTAATTGTCGAACGACCTTTTACAAATCCATGCTGTTCATCAATAATTACTTCTTCTTCTTCTTAAATGACTTTAGGCTGTGCCAACTGTCAGAACTATGTCAATAATTACATTCGAAACTGCAGCATAAAGATTGTCAAATATTAAACTCTCAAATATCTTAGAGAAGGTATTTAAGAGTGTAATCGGTCTGTAGTTTTGGACATTGTTTTTATTGTCAGATTTGTAAACAGGCACTATTATTCCCCGCTTCCATTCATATGGAAACACACAATTCTGCAAAGATTTATTAAACAATATGAACAAAGGTTCAATTATGGCACATCCACACAATTTAACAATATATGGAGGAATTTTATCATATCCCGCACCCTTATTAATATTTAAATCCTTAATTTTGTTGAAAATATCATTTCTAGAAATAAATATATAATTAAGATTCACATCAGCAGTTTGTGAAAATGATGAATCTGGGACTTCTGTCAACGGAAAGGAATAAACTGATTTAAAATGTCTTGCAAATAGATTAGCAATTTTTAAAGACGTGTCACCAGTTTCATCCCCTAAAAACATAAATGTTGGAATTTTTTTTTCTTTACGCGTTGAATTCACATAATTCCAAAAGTACTTGGGATTATTTAATATAGTATTCTCTGTACTTGAAATATAATTATTATAACAAATTGTGGATAACAATTTACAATCAGAACGTAATTTAGAAAAACGCAGATAATTCTCTTCACTTTTATGCCTGACATATTTTACATGAGCTGCCTTTTTTGCAAAAACAAGATCTTTTAACTCTCCAGTAAACCAAACAGGAAAATGAGATGTTTTACTACATTTTAAAGGAATAAATAGACCAAAAATTGTATACAAGTACTCATAAAAAATCCCAACTGCCAGATTTACATCTGAGTCATTTGTCATTTACATCTGAGTTTTTTGTATGTCTTTAGATTATTCCCAAAAGGTAAATGACACTTATTAACTTTTTTGGATAATTAAAATCTTTAAAAAATTATAAAACCTTTTTTATTTTAGCATTACTAAATTATCTTTGAGAATAATTTGTGAACATACAGAAAACGCCCATCGCATCTCATACTGGAAGAAATTTAGATTAAATTATTCTCTGAATTAAATAATTATAAATAGAATTAAAAAATATTCATGAAAAATAAATATAAATAATAAATTAAAAAAAGTGGAATCAACAATTTCTAAAAAATGAAATAGATATTATCCGAGATTGCAATTAGAAATTTATGAATTTTAGAACACTTAACTCATGAATTTTGTAATTTGTTTATACTTTAAAAATAAGGAATATTTAAAATTGTTTTAAAAAAATTAAAAAATTAATTTTTAAAAAAATGTAAAATTGTTTCCAAGAGATACTTGTTTTATAATTATTCTCACGAATAATGTATTTTAATTTATAAGTAATCGATTTGATGTGATTTCTATTGATTTACCAGTTATGACCTTATTCTTGATTTGTTTTTTTTTGGACTATTTTCATCTTTTTTTTAATGATAACTCTGAATTTTGACGATTCCTCACTTTCCCATTCAATTTTATGTTTGCCTCGTGGTATTTCATCGTAATTTAATCCTAATTCATACGCTTCTACGAACTGTTCATCTGTTACCTCATCTTTTCAATAATTTATATTTAATACAATTATTATTGTTTTAAAAAGAATTTAATTTATTTTATTCAAATTGTTAAAATTATATGAAAAATTTTATTACCAAAAATTTCTATTGATCCCATTTTACAATTTAATTGCAGCACAAAGTTTTGATTGTTTCCTTGAATACATTTAAAAATTTTATTTAATTTTTTAATCTAATTTATTTGATATTTTAAAAAAACTAAAAATTATGTTAGATATTTTAAGGTATGTTTACGCCTATCAGCAAACAGATGGTAATTAATTTAACTTGAAAACGGTTCAACTGATTGCAGTGAAACTTGGCAATCTATTAGGTATTAACGTAACTTAAAATCATAGCCTTATCCGATTAAAAAATATTAATATGAACGGAAGTTATGACATTTTTTCAAAAAATTCGAAAAATCAAAAAAAAAATTTTTTTAATTCTTTTTTTAAATTTTATTATAAAAAAGGTTGTATTTATCTCAAAAAGTAAGCTATAGATAGTATTGCACCAATTTTACAAAAATTAAAAAAATTTCATTTTTTTGATTTTTCGAATTTTTTGAAAAAATGTCATAACTTCCATTCATATTAATATTTTTTAATCGGATAAAGCTATGATTTTAAGTTACGTTAATACATAATAGATTGCCAAATTTCACTGCAATCGGTTGAACCGTTTTCAAGTGTTGCGCGAACAAAGTTTTGCATACAGACAGACAGACAGAAGGACAGATAGACAGACAGACATTTTTTTTACATTTTTCGAATTCTTATGTCTTAAGAAGAAAAAATATATAAGAATTTCCAAGATTGGAGCAATGTACAGACAGAAGTCTGGTTTTATTAATAAGGATATATATATATAATACACAGCGTGAAATATACATATTAAAATATAACCTAATAACCCTTCATCATTATACACTAAAATACATGAGTATTTTATATTATTAATTTTTATTATTATTTTATTATTATTATTATTATTTTATTATTATCAATGTATTACAATACATTTTAATGAATGTTATTTACTAGTATTGCTTCGAAAAACCCTTTGTTTAAACAATTTGCCGCGAAAGAATGTCTAAAAGAATGTCTAAAAAGTATAAATTAAAACTGATATTACAATTCTTATTTAGGATAGTAACATTGGCTCGCCCAAGAATATACGGGAACAAAAAATAATGTTTTGTTTTTTTCCTACCATTTAGTAACCTGTATAACATTTAAATTAATAACATTTTATATTATTTTCAGGTTACTTATATTTTATTCCAGAAAAATGTTTAGCAATCTTGATGTACAAACTCAACAAAATAAATAATTTGAACACATAATTATGTCTTTGAAATAAAACTTTCCTGTGAATTTAACGTTTTGTTTTTCCAAAATTGAAACAATGCTTTGAGAAATTATTTTTATCAATTAAGGGTCTGGATGCTAAAACGTGTTACGCGCCATTTACTTTACATGGCGCATAACATATTATAGTATCCAGTCCCTCAATTAGAATAAAAACAGGCAATATTAAAAATTAAAATAAATTTCAATATCTAACAATAAGAAAATAATTTTTGTAATAAAAATTAAATTATAATTAATTTTATGAATTAATTAAGTGTTTAAATATAGAAAAAAAAAATTATTTTAGTATGATCACTAAATGTCTAATTTAATTTATTTTTTCTAACACACGCACCAAAAGTACATCATTTTTCACCTATAAAGAGGGTGGAAAGTACGTTTTTCCCGGAGGCACGGAAAAAATGTTACTTTCCCTCCCCGCTGTGATGTCACGGGGAGAGAAAGTAATATTTTCTTCTTGCTGCTATAATAATTTGTAATTTTTTTTAATAAATGCAAAATACAAAAAGAGCTATATATTTTTAAAGATTACATATGTATCATATTGTTTTTTTATTAATAATAAATTTTAAATAAATATTACAACAAAAAATTCCGTTAAATAATTGCATATTTGTACTTTTGTTTACGTGTGTTAGAAAAAATAGTAGGGAGGACCGGGGCGTAATGGATCACTTTTCGCTTTTAATTGCTTAACTTCGTCATTCTTGCTTTAATAACAATTTCATCATGTGGAACACTTAGCCTAACATCTCAGCTTTCAATTAAAAAGAAAGTACGCTCTAATATCACTTAAGCTTTTTTTGTAGAACAATATTTTTGCAAATGCAGAAATGCAAAGTGAGAAATGAGAAATGCAAGGTGAGAAATTTCGCCACGGGCTGGGGCATAATGGATAGTTACTACTAAAAGGTTAAAATTGGTTATCATTTTATTTAAATTTCAAATATAAAAGGTTTTTCTTAATACAATATGCGAGCCAATACGCCCCGGAGGTTTTCGTTGAAAATTTTGTTATTTGTTATTAATACCGTAAGTATTAAACAAAAATTGTCAATTGTTCTTTAACAACAAATATTTAAAACTCAAAACCTGATAAACAAAAATTTTTTACAAGTAAGTTTGAAAAAGATATAACAAAAAAACAAAGATTTCAAAAATTTACTTTCGAGCGTCAAAATCACTTTTTTTACCATATTTTTAACAATAATAAATGAATAACAATGAAACTTGGTACACTGTAAAAACACTGCAAAAACAAGCATCTTAAAATACATTATAATCACTTTTAAAACGATTAAAACATCTTATTCCATCTTATATCTTAGAAACTAATGCATTTTAAGATGCTTTTGATAACTTTTTGGAAACAACTTAAAAGTGACTACCAAAGTATCTTAAAATAAGATGCCTTCTTTTTATAGTGTAAAAAGTTACAGTATGCCAAGTACATTATTTTGATCAAAAACCGAAATTACTCTGATTTACCACTTTTGAATAAATTGAAGTGATCCATTACGCCCCTAATCTATTACGCCCCGGTCTCCACTATGTGGATAATAGATCATGAAAATGAAATAATTAGAAAAAATCAATGAAAAGAAAAGTAAAATTAATTAATAAAAAAAGTAACAAAGTAGAAAAAATAAGTGAAAAAAGTAGAAAAAACCCGGACAAGTGCGAGTAGAACTCGTACTAACACCGACGGTTCCGTACCCTCTTTTAAAACTTCTACTTTTTTGCTAAAATAATGAATAAATAATTTATCAAGATAAATTATAACTATTTCTACACTATTTTTATTGTAACCTGCACGCGAAAACACAAAAGTGTACCAATTTTCATCTCTTGAGATAAAAAACTGTGGGTGCTAGGGCAGAAAAGACTCTTTTTTGGCGCAATTTTTAAAACTTTGAGTTTTTTGCTAAAAAAATATGCAGATCAAATCCATTTATATTCCGTGTATTTTTTCTTAAATCTACACATAAAAATACATAAACTAAGAAAAACTGTAGACCAATAGGCCAAAAATTATGAAAGCCAAGGGGAGGATACACACTTTTTTTTCTAAATCAAAAAAAAAATTCTAGTTTTTTGCAAAAAAATATGAAGATGAACTCTAATAATTTTTTCTGTATATTTGTTGAAATCTGCACGAAAAAATAAATAAAAATGTATAACGCCAGTCCACTAGGTTAAGAATGAAGAGAACTAGCATATGTATAATTATATTATATCAAAAATTGGAAAAAAACATTAGGTTTTCTCTCAAAACGTAATGAAGATCAATTCTAATCATTTACACTATATTTTCCCTGTAATATACACGTGGAAATACAAAAGTGTTTCAATTTTCAGATCTCTAGGTAAAAAACTGTTGGCGCTAGAGTGAAATACACGCTTTTTTGACGAAATTTTTAAAAACTTTGAGTTTTTCGCTGAAAAAATATGAAGATCAAATCCAATCATGTTTGCTATATTTTTCCTAAAATCTACACACGAAACTACATAAAATAAGACAAACTGCAGTTCAATAGGTCAAGAATTGTGAAAGCCCAGGGGGGTTATAGCTTCCGCTATATTTTTCCTGTAATCTACGCGTAAAAATGAATGAGTATGCCAATTTTCAGCTCTCCAGGTAAAAAAATGTAGGAGCCAGAGGGGGGGGGGTACATGGATTTTTTTCGAAATTTTAAAAATTTTTTACTTTTTCGATAAAAACAGAATGAAGATCAATACTAAATGTGTTTGCTATATTTTTCCTTTAATCTATTTTTGAAAATACATATGCATACTAATTTTCAACTTTCTAGGTAAAAAACTGTGAGCGCTAGGGGGGGGGGTACATGCCTTTTTTGCGAAAAATGGACAAAATTTGATGTTTTTCGTCGAAAACTCTATGAAGATCAATCCCAATCACGTTCGCTATATTTTTTCTCTAATGTATGCGTGAAAATACATATGTACGTGTAATAATTTTTAGCTCTCTAGGTGTAAAACTGTATGTTCTAGGGGGGGGGTACATGTTCATTTTTGTAACCATTACAATAGGGTTCCTACTGGGTACGGAACCCTAAAAATAAATAATAATGTATATCTCTCCCTATTATATAAAAACATTTCGCCGCCGCCGCCGCAGAGTCAGGATTTCTAAGGGCGCCCTATATCCCAAAGGGTCCGTCAAAACTTACGTCAAAATTGACCTATTTTTTTATCTATAAGGTCGAAAAGGAGGATAAATAATGGCCTCACATTACGTCAAAATCTATGTCTAATTTGACATATTTTTTTACCTATATGTTTAAAAGGAGAATTAATAACGGCCTCACATTACGTCAAATTCTATGTCTAATTTGACCTATTTTTTGACCTATAGGTCAAGAACATAAATCAAAACATATGTCAAAATTGACCTATTTCTTGACATAAGTCAAGAAGAGGATAAATAACGAATATAAATACATGTTTAATTTTACCTATTAAAAAAAATAGTTTTTTAAAAGGGTTTTAAAAAAAGGCCTTAATGTGGGCCTTCACATTACGTCAAAATTTGATCTGTGTTTTACCAACAGGTCAGAGCTTGCCCCCTCAAATAGAAGCGCGAAATAGGACGTCGAAGCCTATGCAAAAGAAAATTGTTTTACTTGCAGGCTGGTATGTTACTTCAAAATTGATGACAAAGATTAAAAATTTGAAAATGGCTAATATCATAAGATATATAATATCATATAAAATCAGGGGGTTGGCGCGCAAAGCGCGCAGGGGGGCAGAGCCCCCCTAGTAAATATATAAAAACATAAACATATAAAACCCCAAAAGTCTCAAATAACTATTTGTAACCACATTCGTAAACTTTTAAATTTTTAGTTGACATCTTGATGTCGACATCTAGAATTATAAAATTTTCACCAAATATTCTGATTCAGTGACTTTAAAAACCCCCAAATGCGCATTTTTAGCCAATTTCGGAAACTTAAAAATTTTTTCGGTCGCCATTTTGAAGCCTCCATTTTGAATTTTAAAATATTAACCAGATATTCGAAATCAGCGACCCCAAAAACCCTCAAATGATCATTTTTGGTCGCAAATCCAAAAACTTTTAAATTCTTTTGCTTGCCATTTTGGAGCCGCCATTTTGAATTTTTAAATTTTGTTCAAATATTCGGATTCAGCAACCCAGAAAGCATTAAATAGCATAAAATTTAATATAATAATATTAAGTAATTTAAATATAAATTTTTTTGCACATTTGTGTCACGAAAACCTAATTTTGACTACACTGCTAAGGGGTTAATTCTACCGATTTAATTGATATATAATTTTTTTCCAACTATAAAATTGAATATTCTCTAGGGGAGAGTGAGGCAAACCGGACCCCTCTTAATATTTCCGAAATGGCGAAATTGGCAAAAGTGCTATTTAGAAATTTGAAACAACCATGTGTAGTATACCTTATTTTTTAAATTTGACATTTTTTTTACTTTCATTTGTGCAACGCTGGTAGCAAAAGTTTTTTTTTAGTTTTTTCTACACTTTTTCGAACATATACACATATACGTATACCTATATATATATATATATATATATAAATATATATATATATATATATATATATATATATATATATAGGTATATATATATATATACCTATATATACCTATATATACCTATACGTATACACCTCAAGAATATTTACCACCAAAAACTTTGATGAATTTGCAAAGCATTTCTTTTTGACGAACATTTATTCTCAAAATGAGCCTATGGGCTAAACTGGATCATTTTCGGTGGGGCAATCCGGGTATAGGATATTTCCATAAAATTAAAGTTTCATAAAAATTATTTTTAAATAAAATGTTTCTTTCATTAAAATATTTACTTATAATGAAAAATAATGGTCTTCCAATGAGAATTGGACCCTTTAATATTGGTTACCTGATAATGACAAACATTTTTATTTTTTATTAAAAAAAATATTTATTTAATTAAAATTCAATCCCGAATTATTATTCTCATTAATACAACCATTGTTTAAATGATTCTTTATGTTTTTTATTCAGGCACAAGAGTAAAAAAACCGTTATGGGGTCCGGTTTGAAATACTCTCCTCTATTGTAAAATACATAGGATAAAAAGTGAAAATTAAATGTTTTAAGTGTAAATATTTAAAATGATTAATAAATTTTAGAAAATAAAGAAAGTTTGAAGTTGTTTTGTAATATAATTTAAAATGAAATTTTTAAAATTTGATGTTTAGAAAAAAATATTAAATATCACTAGAATCAGCAAAATTAATAGATTCCAAATTTCTTAATTAAAATTGATTAATTATAATATTGAAATATTTTGAATATTTTATAACCTCTACTTTTTTATGAGTAACGTCATAAATATGGGATGCTAGAACATGTGTCGAGAAAAAATTCGTCTTCAGAAGTTTAAAATGTAAGTGTTCAGTAAGCAAGCATGATTGATCTGTGATTCGCAGTATTTTCGTAACTACATACTAAAAACACTTACTTTACGCTCACCTACGTAGGGACAAATAACGCCATTTTTATGATTGCGTTATGAAAAAATATTTTACATATTGAAACAAATAATTGGAAAAGAAAAAATCTAGAAATGTTTTTTATAAAAAATGATACTAATAGTATTAATTATAGAACAGATATTAAAAATTTGGATAAAGTATATTATAATTTAATTACCTCTTTTAAAAACGTAATTTAAAAATGTTTAATAACATAGATTTCTTCTTTACCAGCTATACCTGGACCCTACTATATAACCCAACCTCTGTGTCAAAACTCTTTAATCATAGAAGCACAAGTTTTTTAAAAAATGTGCTTCTACAAAATCTATAAAATTAATTAATAAAAAATAATATTATGGAAAATAATAACAACAAATTTTTTTTTGAAATTTTCTGTTACATGCTTTTATTTTTCTAAAGGGTAAGAAACTTTTTTTTCTTTCTTTTACACAAATTAAAATATAACCTTAAAATACATACAATTTAAATTTTAAAATAATTTTATAATTTTTATTTCAGATCATTTTATAATTTAATCCTTTTTGAAATTTTTTATGTGTCGTTATGATTTTGGATTATGTCTTTGTAAAATATTCATCCCCTAATGAGAAACCATATATGGCTCGAAACTAGTTGGGATTAAAATAATAAATATCATCTTAATAAACCGTCAAATAGGCCTTTTCCATTATCTTACAAATAACCATTGCACTGAAAAAAATAGATTTATGGTACTGACATAAATATAGCCAATTCTGACATATTATATTGGTAGATATGATACTACCATACAGTATTGCTGTTTTAGCCATACGCAGTGTAGAACAGCAATATGTATTTGAGAGACAATAATATGTATATGCGGAGAACACGAATACTGTATTTTAAGAACAGCAATACGGTAATCACTGCAAAAAGAAGTATCTTAATTAAGATGTTTTGGTAGTCATTTCTAAGATGTTATTGTGGCCACTTTTTAGTCATTAAAAATATCTTAATTTAAGATGTTTAAGGGTCAATCTCTAGAAAGGAACAAATTCAAAATTGAAATTTTATAAAAAAAAAGTTGAAAAATCACTATTATTATTAGTCCTGTGGCAAAAGGGAGATCTTAATAAACCTATAAAATACGTGGTTACAATCTTTATTAATATTATTATTATTAAAAATTAATGATTTTTATTCAGAATTTTTGTTGAAAATTTATCGCAACTAAAATATTTTAAAAATTTATGGAAATTACATGAAATTTGTTACTCGGGGGTTTTCATGGTCGCTGATTACGAATCCGATATCAGTTTTTACAAATCCAAAATGGCGGATTCAATATGTCGAAAACTTTTTTGAAAAATTCATCGGATTTGCTTGAAACTCGTTACTTGGGGGGGTTTTCGGGGTCGCTGATTACGAATTCGATATCAGTTTTCAAAAATCCAAAATGACGGATCCAATATGGTAAAAACCATATGTATGTTTTTTGAAACATTCATCGGATTCGGTTAAAACTCGTTTCTCGGGAATTTTTGGGGTCGATAATTACGAATTTTAAGTCAGTTTTTGAATGTTCCAAATGGCGGATCTAATATGGCAAACACATTTTTGAGGATATGCCAGAATTTTTAAAAACTTATATCGGATTCGTAATCAGCGACCCCAAAAACCCCCGAGTAACGAGTTTTAAACGAATCCCATGATTAATAAAGTCTGTAATTTAGGTACTGTATAATGGAAATATACCATCGGTAACGGATGGGAGTTTTCTTTTATGAGATAGCTTCGAAATATGTTGATTCTGTTGTAAAAAAATAAATTTTATAAATAAATTGATAACATCTTTGGTTTTCTTTGTTATTAAATAAAACAATGAATAAAATTATTAATAATTATTATTATTTACTTTCAAAAAACTAAATTTATTGCGGTAACAGAGGGGAGTTTTTATTGTGTCGATGAACACTGACACACTAAAAATCCTTTTAAAACTGATTATTTTCTTTTAATTTCATCATTTTATGCAATGACCATAACTATACTGACACTACAAAGAGTTTTGATTAATTTATTTTTATGTTATCGTTTTTTTCTATATTTTATAATTATATTTGTGAGTGGTAACGGAGGGGAGTTTTATTTCTGCACAAAACTAATTTAATTCTAAGAAAAAATACCTCAAAAATATTTCACTTTATTCTTAATGAATCAATTACAAATAGAATAATAAGTAGATGTTACCTAGGGAAAGATTTTTTCATATTGCAGAATTAATATAATACCTCTTTTATAAATGAAACTTACTTTATGAACAGTAACGGAAGGGAGTTTTTATACTATATAAACACGTGTATCTCTAAATATTTAAAAATTTTTATTTATTTTTCATAGGATCCGATTAAATCATGATGAATGCTATTATAAGGAGGTAAAAGTTTTAAAAAATTATTATTATTTATTTTAAAAATCTAATGTACGGGTCATTTGTCCCGATTGTGCGAATGACCCTTAAAGTATCTTCGTACACATTTTCCAACATATTTTTTGGGGAAAAAGTTTTGAGGTTAACTATGGGCTTATATGTAAGATATTTTATGCATCTTAGGTTTTAGTAACTTAAATTTTTGTCGCATCTTACAATTCACAAGTAATTTATCGCTAAACATCTTATTGAGACAGAAACATCTTATAAGTATCTTACTTTTTTAAGATAGAAAAAATATCTAAGACGTGTAAAGCATCTTAAAAATCTGTAAGATAGTTTCGAAAACATTTTATTTTAAGATGTAAGATACCATTTTTCCATCTTACATCTTATGGTAAGATATCAAATAAGATACTTATTTTTGCAGTGTTGCTGTTTCAGCTATACATCTTAACCATACTTGTATGTTAAAATTAAAATTATCATTATTTTCAGTATCTATAAAGTTGCTCGATGTGACTCCAACTTTAGTTTATTTAAAGGGGAAAATGTATCTCAAGCAAAAGAATTATTTTTTTAAAAACAAATTAATTAAACAAATTATAAAACAAAAACTATGAGTCGGCCCATCTCGGATCTTTTCAAAAAATCTTCTGTGTATTGGCAGGTACAAATAAATAAGAAAAAATAAAAATTAATCGCGCCCAAATTAAAAATAAATTAATTTGTTTATAAAAAAAATTGTGTTTTAAAAAAATAAAAAAAAATTTTTTTTTAATTATTTATCTTTTATCCCAGAATTTTTCACGAAACAATTGTCAACTCATTAGTAAGACCCTTCACTAAACGTGAAGCGGAAACCTACAATATCGACCAAGTTTCAAATTCTAGAAGAAGTAACGATTTTTAAACCTAGACGTCACTGTCAAACAATATTAATTGAAAAACAAAGCTTTTTTCATAGCATTAATTTTGTTTTTCAATTTTTTTAATCTTTTAAAAGTTGAAGAAAAACCAAAACTTTTTTTCTATGACAACTTTTTTCGAAACTCAATACTTTTAAAGTTACAAGCTATTGAAAATAGGTCTGCTTTTAAAAATCCAAAATTTCGAAAATTCATATCTCGAAAATTTTGGCAATTATTTTTTTATAAGGAACGAGAAAAAAATATGTTTAACCGATTCTAAAATGTCATAGAAAAATTTCACGTGGAATTGCCTATATATTATATACTCCAGTCACCCTGTGTTTTTTCGTGCCCAAATTGATACCTGAAGTCTAATTGTGGATTCATATAGTGTGGGGTGGTAGTATAAAGATGTATATGTTTCCCACTCGAGATTTTTTAAGCTGTGCGTTATAAACAAGTTTGAAGGTGCCGAAAAACAGTTTTTGATGACCGTTCTTTCCCATCAAATTATAGGGGAAAAGTTGTTAATAAAAGTTATAGAGCTCGGAAATACCTTTAAAATAATGGGTCATATGTTAAAATTGGTTCATTTGTTTACTTGCAAATGAATTTAAACCACTAAAAATGGTACTTTCTTATTTGTTTAATTATTGGAACAAAAGTTAACAAATTCTTTCGATATTCTCCAAAAATGTACCTCTCACGACCTTCAAGATGTGTGCCAAATCTGAATAGGATTCGATAAATAGTTTATGAGAAACTCCATTTGTTAACTAAAAACATGATATTTAAAAATGGAATTTCTACATTTTTGGCCGGATGAAAATTAATTTTTTTTATTGGGTTCTCTTCATGAAATGTCAATCTATCAATCACAATTTGTAGCGAATTGAATTTTTACAAGGAAACTGGTTTTTGAGGGGGGGGGAGAAATTTTTGGCTTATAAACAAATGAACACTACATCAACAAGTTTTACTTTAACAATTTGGCATAAACGCCATTTGATTACATATTCTTTCCTGCAAATTTTGCAAAAAAAATTTTTGATCTAGGTCAAAAGGGGGGGGGGGAGATAATTTTTTTGTCCAACGCCTTCGGGGAAATGGAGTCATTGTGCACTAGGCACCAGTGGAGAAATGTACCTCATATCTCCACTGGCCGTTTGTCCAGTGGAGAAATGAGCGGTGAAAAGAGTAAAGGCACATTATGTGTGGTTATTTCGGTTCCATACCACTATAAATAAATCATAAAAATCTATTCTAATTTGCTTTAACTTTGTTAAATTTTGTCCTAAATAAGTAATTTATAACTAAAAATTAAAATTTTGAAAAATTAATTGTATTATTAATATGTTAAGTTCTGACAATAAATGAATAAAATTATTATAACTAGTATGAAAAATTAATAGAAAGTGTTTTTCAGTTGTTGGACAAAGTAATATGTGCAATTCGTGGCGAACAGCGATTTTCGCTCGCTTGATTGCTGCTCTTATTTTATTTTTAATTATTTATTTTTAATAATTTATATAAATAATATATTATTTATAAATTATAATTATTTAAAAATGCAGCAGCTATTAGGAAACAGCATTCTGCAAAAAAAATCCTATCATTGAAAATTCAATGATAGGCGAGAGCGAGAGATATCCGCGTCATTAAATAGATTCGCAGATATACTCTGGTCTAGCGATGAATCTCTCGATACTTATATACACTGGAGTCGCCGTGTCAGTTGCGAGAACGGTTACAGCGTCCCTCTTGCGGCAGAGATTGGATTTTTCGCGTGGTAAAGTGAAGTGTGAAAAGTGTGTATGAGCCGTCGGCTCTCTCTGCCGTAAGAGGGACGCTGTAACCGTTCTCGCATCTGACACGGCGACTCCAGTGTATATAAGTATCGAGAGATTCATCGGTAGACCAGAGTATATCTGCGAATCTATTTAATGACGCGGATATCTCTCGCTCTCGCCTATCATTGAAAAATCAATGATAGGATTTTTTTTGCAGAATGCTGTTTCCTAATAGCTGCTGCATTTTTAAATAATTATAATTTATAAATAATATATTATTTATATAAATTATTAAAAATAAATAATTAAATAATTAATTAAATAAATATAATAAACAAAAATTATAAACATTAAATTATTATTATTATTATTTAATTAAAAAATTTATTTAAAAAATTTTTTTTCTCTTGGTTGCCAATATTCGGCCAATATTGGACCAATATTAACAACCGATGATTGGCGATGCCGTTACATCCCAAGCATCAGCCCATATTGGTCCAATATTGGGAGTCAATCGGCACCCAGCACGGCAACCAATATTGGACCGATATTGGACCGTTCAAAGTCTATTGACAATTTCTCACTGGGAAGAAGTGCATAGATGTTTAGATTGATTTTTTTCCAATTAGTATGACTAATCAACTAAAAAAATTTAGTAAAAAAATAAAAAATATTAATAATTAAAGGCTCAGGAATTTTTTGAAAAAAAATTATCAAACCCCCCCCCCCTATTAACCAAGATCAAAATTTTTTTTGCAAAATTTGCAAGAAAGAATAAATAATCAAATGGCGTTTATGCCAAATTGTTAAAGTAAAAATGGTTGATGTAGTGTTCATTTGTTTATAAGCCAAAAATTTCTCCCCTCCCCCAAAAAAACCAGTTTTCTAGTAAAAATTCAATTCGCTACAAATTTTGATTGATGGATTGACATTTCATGAAGAGAACCCAATAAAAAAAATTAATTTTCATCCGGCCAAAAATGTAGAAATTCCATTTTCAAAAATCATGTTTTAGTTAACAAATGGAATTTCTCATAAACTGTTTAACGAATCGTATTCAGATTTGGCACACATCTTGAAGGTCGTGAGAGGTACATTTTTGGAGAATATCGAAAGAATTTGTTAACTTTTGTTCATGTTATTAAACAAATAAGAAAGTACCATTTTTAGTGGATTAAATTCATTTGCAAGTAAACAAATGAACCAATTTTAACATATGACCCATTATTTTAAAGGTATTTCCGAGCTCTATAACTTTTATTAACAACTTTTCCCCTATAATTTGATGGGAAAGAACGGTCATCAAAAACTGTTTTTCGGCACCTTCAAACTTGTTTATAACGCACAGCTTAAAAAATCTCGAGTGGGAAACATATACATCTTTATACTACCACCCCACACTATATGAATCCACAATCAGACTTAAGACATCAATTTTCCCAAAAAATGAACACTTTTTTTACAGGGCGACTGGACTATATATTGATTATGTCGCAAATGTACGATATAACAATCATTAAGTGTATTTTTTGTTATACAATATTTGCAATAAATTTATAAGCAAAGAAAAATGTTTAGTTAAGTTATTTAATTTTAATTTCTATATTCATTTTAATTATATCGGCAGAAATAGTTATTTTCGTATCAAGGGCGCAAAATAGGTGATTTCGCCAGAGTTGTAATCACCTTTGCGTCCATAATGCTAACATAATTTTTTGTACAAACTGCACGGAAAGTATGTCATTGAGGGCACGAACTAAAATAAAAAAAATATTTTGCGCCCGCTCGGATGTTGGTAAGAGGGCGCAAAATATTTTGCGCCCGCTTCCCCTACCCCTGGGTGGTAATAAGTTACTTTGCGCCCGCTCTAAGTGCCCGAAATGACATACTTTCCGTGCAGGTTGGACAAAAAAAAATTTTCGAGTGCGAAGACTGACACATGCGCGTGCAGTTTTGAATTTCTAATTTATTCCACGTAGTTGAGTGCGAGTATTATATAATGATACATAATGAATATTGCGGAGTATTACAGATAACAAAGTGAAGAACACGTGTTTTTTCTTAAATATTCTTTATCATTGTTGATATTATTCTGAAAATATGGGATGACAAAAAAGTGAAAATTGACAAAATAATTTTAAAAATATATATGGGCAATTCAACAGATGATTGACCTATGACCTCAAAAATTTAGTTAAAGTTTATTGTGTATAGAAAAAAAGAAATACGTGTTTTTTTCTTTTTCTTTAATCGACTAAATTTTCGAGTTATGAATTTTCAAAATTTTGGATTTCTAACTGTGGACTTTTTTTAGTAACTTATAAGTTTAAAAGTATTGAGTTTTCATTCTTTTTAAATTTATTTATACCTTATAATATACAGAAGATTTTCTAAAAAGTTTTGGAGTGGGCCGATTCGTTTAATGAGTTTTACAAAATTTTAGAAAGCACGTTCTACAAACGCCTCACAATAGAATTTTTTACATCTTCTCAAAAATATCTACAGACTACAATTGAGGGGCTGGATGCTATAATGTGTTACGCGCCATGTTAAATGAATGGCGCGTAACACATTATAGCATCCAGCCCCTCAATTTTTAATCTATTTTAGTATTTTTTGTTTTACATAAAAGGAGAATAATTTATCAAGATATCCCTCTATGCAAACCTTAGAGTATTTAAGTTTTAATAACATTTTTTAAACAAAAAGTTAACAAATTAATTGTGTACTTTCCTTTAAAAATGAAACATTAGTTTCTTATTTTGTATTAAATGCTTTTATTTTATTTTAAAAATATTTATGTTATTTATTTAAAAAGAAAATATTTAGGTAGGTATAAAATTAAACTCTGAAAATTAATAAATAGGTGATATAATAATTGAATTAAAGTTTTAGCATCTGTAACTTTTAGAATTAAATTTTAATGGTAAATATTTTTTTTTAAACAAACTAGCTCCTTCGACGGCCACAAGCGGCCGTTTACAGTGCTAGTCTCTATATGTCCATTGTTCAAGTCCATTATTTCATTAATAATAATATATTAATTACAATGGGTCGTTTCATTTAAATTGTCATAATCGTGTCCTTTACCAATAAAAACTATTTGTTATAGTTTTTAATAAAATTTAATTTCCAATGTCGTGAAATACAATCTCTATTAACATTTTTTCAACTTACAAGCATGTAAAGATGCTATGTATAATAATGGCAGAACGAAATACAGGCAAAATGTCATGAGTGTCCCATGTCCAGGAGCGAATTATTAGTTTTCAAGTGCACGTATTTTCGTTGTATTAATTTATCATAAGTGAACAAAAATTTTGCAGTGAACTATAACTTACATATGTGAGGAGAATTAACTTCTGATAACTTTATTTAATTGTTTAACCTTTCTAAAAAAATAAGAATGACGTGTCCCTCACTTTTACATTATTTTACTTGGAATGCAAAATTTTGTATTTATGCCTGTTAAGGATTTATCCAGGGAGCAAAAGTGCTGTTTTACTAACGAATCCGCAGCAGAAGATAATCACGAATCAACTTCAAAAAAATTGAATGCCGTGTTTCGAAATGTGAAAGTTTTACGTTGTGGCAGAAACAAAAAGATTTTAATGTAATTAGAAAACTGTTATGAGTGTCCCCTCTTAAAAATTTGTAAATTAATATTTAATACTCAATATCAGAATAAAGTTAATAATAGCTTTCAATTCTCTTTCGAATGAGACCAGAATTGTCGATATAAATATAACCTGTCATAGATATTAGATATAAGCAAAAACGAGCAAAATGTCATGAGTGTCCATGTCATGAGAGTCCCGCAAAGGAGGAGGTCCCCTAAGGCTTATATTTTGGCTATTTGGGATTTTGATTTAAATAATTAAAAGGTATATTTTCATAAATAAGAATTATATTTCTGTCGATTTTAGTCGAAATGGGGGTGTTTTGGCCAGATTAGCCTTTTGATACTAATTTTTTTTTCAAAAAAAGGATGTGGTAAAGGCAAAACAAAATTACTAAATTATAATGCAATTGACTTAAAACTTTCTACTCGGGGGTTTTTGGACTCCCTGATTTCGAATTTGAAGTCTAATATTAAACATTAAAAATGGCGGATCTAATTTGGCGAATGAATTTTGTAGAACTCATAGAAATAAATTGAAACTCGTTACTCGGGGGTTTTCGGGGTTGCGGATTACAAATCTGAAGTCGGCGTTCGAAAATTAAAAATTCGAATATAAGATAAGAAGGAAAAAGTCCACTAAAGTCGCTAACGTAGTTTTTCTATCGAAAACGTGGTCGAAGCTGAGCGCTGGCTACGAGATAAAAACCTCGGATTTGATTTGCTTGGATATACCTAAGATCTTCTATCAAAAAGTGAGTCGAGCGCACTACGTAACCGCCATTCGGCTAAACTCGGATTGCCTTCGAGTCAGATGATTTGTAACACGAAGTAACTGGCCGGCGTTTCAAACGTAACAAGTGTGTCAAACAAAATTTATTTGTTGATTTAAGTATTTAAATCATATTAATACTCATAAAATAAATAAATTTTGTTCTTCTCATAAAAAGTATATTTTTATCTGTTATCTTACCTACATTTTAATTATTCATTTGAAAAGTATGTTAACATAATGAAAATTAATTATAATTATTAGGAGAGAGTCACTACGGTTAACACCTTTACGATTGGGCCACGTCGGGTTTCTCAGTTGTAACAAACTGGTGTCATGAGGATTCATACTGGCCGAAGTACCTTTATATATTACTGCGGTAAAAAAGGCGTCCCTTACTATGAGCAGGCTAAACGCGCAGGGAAAGTGAAAGTAAAGTGGTAAACACATCAAGCTCCCACGTTCAATCCTATCAATTCCAGAATTAAGTATGGTGCAAGATAGGATGATCAAGAGGGTGAAATTTAAACCTTGCTTCAAGATACTAATACCTTCCAGATTAGACTGGATGGATTGCGGTGCAGGCTTCGGAATATATCGAAAAACTGGTTGCATTAAAGGGGCTGAGTCACTAGGACATTATGCCACGGTTTGGCAGACCGAGGTCTGTGCGATTTTAACTTGTGCTCAAATGTCCATTCCAAAAGGGACAATGGGCAAAAGGATTAGTATTTGTGTGGATAGTCAGGCAGCTCTAAGGGCTCTAAAGAATCCCACAATAGAATCAAAGCTTGTCTAGGAATTCCGTAGCGTACTAGACGAGTTAGGTTCAGTAAATAAACTTTCGTTGATCTGGGTACCGGGCCACTCGGGAATCAAGGGCAATGAAGGGGTGGACGTTTTGGCAAAAATAGGTTCTGAAACGGTATTTTTAGGTCCTGAACCAGCAGTGTCATTAATGCCGTGTCTGGTTAAGGGAGTCATTGAAAGATGGGGTGAAAGAGAACATTAAAAGAAGTGAGCGGGCATTAATATGGGAAGGCAATCGAAGGCTCTGTTGGGTTTAGTGCCCAACATGAAGCGAGCGAGCGATCTCCTAAAACTCGATAAGATTAGAGTTAAAACCATTGTTCGCCTCTTTACAGGACATGGGCTTTTGAATTATCATCAGCATAAAATAGGAAACAAAGTCCCACCTATGTGCAGACTGTGTGAGACGAGTGACGAGACGTCGTCTTACATATTATCTGAATGCCCGGCATTAGCTAGGATTAGATTTTCTAGCTGGGGTCAAGCAATTATAGACCCTATGCAGGTGAGCAACCTATCTATAGAGGAAATACTGGACTTCTGGAGAAGAACAGGACTCTAATGGGTTGTTGTAAACGAGCAAGCTGGAGCTTGGTACAATGAATTCTCTAATCTAAGTGCCAACTTTCCCTTCTGGGAACATCCAGCTTGATCTCGGTAATTGATTAAATTAGATTAAATTTCCTTTTTCCATTTTCAAGTGCATTTCAGCATTCTTCTGTAATTTACAAGCCATCTTTAGAAATATTCCTTAATATCGCATTGTTTTTTTAGGTGGCCCAACCATAAAGACCTGGTCCGTCCGTAACGACATTTTTTAAAAATGTTTATAACTTTTCCAATTTTTGTCAAGACATTTTCTGATGTACAGAAGAAACATTCCACTTTAGAAGATCATTACAACCATATGTCAGAAAACGTGAAATTCTTCCTAGTCTGGAAGTTATGGGCACAAGTCGAAAAGTGTCCCGACCGTAGTGACTCTGCCCTACATATTTTTTCATTATTTTTTAATTATTATATTATTTAATATAATAAGATTATGAATAATAATATTCAGTAATACAAAAGTTTAATAATTTTTAATAAATTTTAATAATTAATTAATTATAATTATATTTTTAATTTATTATAATGATAATTAAAAAAGCATAATTAATAATAAGGGAGACCGGGGCTAAACTGGACACGGGACTAAACCGGACAAGTCAAATATTTCCGAAACCGTGAAGAATTTCAAATCGTGTAAATAACCTATGAACGCGCAATTTCGTGACGCATATGCTGCATGAGGTTTTAGGGACGTGTCATTTTTCTTGTAATAATAGTTGCCGTTAATATATGAAAATGTCATTTTTTGAGGTAAAAGTAAAAAAATTTTTTCTTCATTTTTTTGGGTTTTTATCGTTAAAATTAAAGTGCAAATATCATACGGCCATTTTTCTTTTAGCTCAAAGTGTACTGAGTTTAGTAGAAAAAAAGTTTAACGGAAAACATTAAGAAGAAAAAATATATTGAAGGTTAATTATTAGATGACGGTGTGGGGCTGAATCGGACATCGTGATTAAAAACAACGAAATCTTTGAATCCTTTAATTTATTTTATATTAATTAACTATTTTATATTATATTCTTTGCTTAGAACAACTTTATAAATAAATAAATAAAGAATTTATTTCAAAACTCGAATTCGCAAGCGAGTTGCTACAAACAGACAATCCTGAAAACTGTAATTCATTTTATATTATATTAATTACCGATTTTGCAGTTTATATTATATTCTTTGTATAGAAGTATCTGCAAATAAATAAAAGAAGAATTGATTTGACTTTTTTAGCAAGAAAAAAGAAAATTTGTATCTCATTGTTTAATTAATTGGCCGTGTCCGATTTAGCCCTATGGGGTGTCCGGTTTAGCCCCACCAATTTTCGTATTTTCGTTTTCGAGGTAGTCACCTTCGAAGCAATATATCTCCAAAGCTACTGTAGTTTTTTAAAATCAAACAAGTGCGATTTGTAGGTGAAGGTACAAGCTTCAAAACGGTATATTACTCTTTAGCGAAAAATATGCTTTTGTATGAGTTTTCTGGTCAAAGACCAAATGCGTCCGGTTTAGCCCCGGTCTCCCTTAATAATCATTTAAAAAATAATAATTAACTGAGATATTAAATGTTTTTATATTCTTTTTTCTGCAACGAAATTATCGCTTACCTATATGTGAATTTAAATTAAACAGTTTTTTAGATTATATTAGGGTTCTTAATAGTGTTACGTCTAAACAAAAACCGTTTTAAATATATCCCTAATTTCCTCGTTTTAAATTGATTTCAATTAAGAAACCAATTTGGGTTGAGGTACAAAGTCAATAATGTAAGAGGTGATCATAATAAATGAGAGAGAAGTTTATTGAATGACAATTGACTTAATTGAGTAATAATATGTTGAATAAAGATTTCTTTTGGTTAAAATAAACTACCTGTGCAATGTTGAAACGATGGAAGTGTTGACTTTCTCGTAGGTGTGGTTCGGTAGCTTGT
This sequence comes from Leptopilina drosophilae, assembly GCA_032873175.1. Taxonomy (NCBI): domain Eukaryota; kingdom Metazoa; phylum Arthropoda; class Insecta; order Hymenoptera; family Figitidae; genus Leptopilina; species Leptopilina drosophilae. The sequence continues at coordinate 19,506,640 of CM065478.1, forward strand.
TATAGGTACAAGTGTTTTACGTTCCGGCAAGGCTTTTTATGTTGTTGGTCCACTTTATAATAAATTGTAGATTTGGACCCGTATATAATTTAGCTGGTTGTCACTTGGTGGATTAAACTTCAACTCTGACAATGTGAGCCGATATCCTCCCTTTTATAGTAAAAATGTGTCCAAATTTTGCGTTGAAACGCATAGGCTTTGGCGTACCATTGTTCACCGAACACTTGTATAAACAGCTTCCACGAATTTTCTTCATATCTCTATTTCTATTCCATGTCTCTATTTAATTTAAATACAAGATATCTTCACTAACTATTATAACTCAATTAATTTAAATTTATAATTCGATTCTATGAATTTATGTCTTATTTAAACTATTTCCAAAAAAATGACTAATCACTCTATTACAAAATAATTTAGAGTGACCTTATCCGCTGTTATAACATTAGATAAAACGTAATATTCAAAATTTATAAAAGCATAAAAATAGGTTACGATGACGTAACAATAGAAACAGTTTTTCTTAATTTTTTCAGTTTCATAGAAATGGCGCTTACCTGAGTTCTTCCTTAGTACGGCAGTATACTAGTAATAGGGGAGAGTGATGCAAAGGCGCTAGGTTTACAATTATTGATGTATATTTTTTAAATTAAGCAATTAATTTATGCGATCTTTGTTTTCAATTATTCTAAAACTAATCAACAAGAAATTTTAATAGTTGACCGCGTCGAAAAGGAGTTTGGGCAAAATCCATTGTAGTACAGAATATCAGAGTCAAAGAACAGTAAAGTACGGCTTTTAAGGCACTTTTCCTACTTGAAAGTTTAAAAAATAGGTTTTTCCATACTTTGAAAGTACAATATCTTGGAAATATCGTGAAAAATTTTTAGAAAGATATTCAAAAAAATAACAAAGATTTTTATTTAGAAATCAAATTTTTTTACAATTTATGGCAAATAAATACATCTCAAAGGTATAAATATCACGTCAAAAATATCCGAACTTAGTAACATAGAAGATTTAAAAAACAAAAAGGCAGATTAAAAATGGCGTTCAAACTTGACTTTTAAATAAATAATATACACCAGGTGCACATATTATCAAAACTTCATCGGATTCATTTGAAACTGGTTACACTGAAGTTTTTGGGATCGCTGATTACGAATATAATTGTAGTTTTTATAAATTCAAAATGGCGGATCTAATATGGCGGACATTTTTTTCAAAACTTCATCGAATTCACTTCAACTGGTTACTCATGGGCTTTTGGGGTCGCTGATTACAAATATAATAGTAGTTTTCAAAAATTCAATATGGCAGATCCAATATGGCGCAATTTTTTTCGAAACTTCATCGAATTAACTTAAACTGGTTACACAAGGGCTTTTGGGATCGCTGATTACAAATATAATAGTAGTTTTCAAAAATTCAAATTGGCGGACTTCTTTTCGAAACTTCTTTGGATTCACTTAAAACTGGTTACTCGGGGGTTTTTGAGGTCGCTGATTACGAATATGATGGAAGTTTATAAAAATTCAAAATGGTGGATCCAATGTGGCGGACACATATTTCAAAATTTTATCGGATTTACTTGAAATTTGTTACATGGGGGTTTTTGGGGTCTTTGATTACGAATATGATAGTTGTTTTCAAAGATTCAAAATGGCGGACTCAACATGATTGACATTTTTTCAAAATTTCATCGGATTCCCTTGAATGTAGATACTCTGGGGTTTTTGGGAATGCTTATCATGTTTTGCACGTAAACTTAGATTTTAAAGTCTAATCATTTTTCAATTTTTTACTGTTTTTAAAATTTGTTTTCTCAATACAGTTTTCTTTTTTTGAATTTACTTCTCTTAATTAAATTTAAAACATTCTTTGCAAAAGTATGGTTTGCACATATTGCAATTTTAAAAATATTCTAATGTCACAATCTGAAAATTTTTTAGACAATGCAGTTGATAGATAAGTCAAGATAAACTTATTTATTATTTTTTAAAAAATTAGTTAGAAAAAAAGGAAATTGATTATTTTAAAGGCAACAAATTAGCAACAATGTAAAGAAGTAAATATTGCTCTAATGACAGCTGTAGCATTAAAACATTCTTACAGTGCAATTTGTGCAAATCATTCCTTTGAGAAAATGTTTTAATTCTATTCATAAGGAGTGAATTTAAAAATAGAAAGCTGTTTAGAAAAGAAAAATGAAAAGACAAAAAAGTAAAAAATAAAAAAAATAATAAGACTCTCTAAAATCTACGTTTACCACTACACGGAGAGAGTTGATAAGGTCATTACTAGTAAAGACGTTTTGACGGCTGAAGAGCGTGTAAAACATGATCAGCATTCCCAAAAAACCAGCAAGTATCCAGTTTCAAATAAATCCGATGAAATTTTGAAAAAATGTCAGCTATATTGAATCCGCCATTTTGAATTTGTGAAAAGTACTATCATATTCGAAAACAGCGACTCCAAAAATCCCCGAGTAACCAGTTTTAAGCAAATCCGATGAAGTTTCGAAAGCAAGTCCGCCATATTGGAATCGCCATTTTGAATTTTTAACACTACCATTATATTCATAGTCAGCGACCTCAAAAACCCCCGAGTAAACAGTTTTAAGTGAATCCGATGAAGTTTCGAAAAAAAGTCCGCCATATTGTAACCGCCATTTGAAATTTTTGAAAACTACTATTATATTTGTAATCAGCGACCCTAAAAGCCCCCGAGAAACCAGTTTCAAGTGAATTCGAAGAAGTTTTGAAAAAAATGCCAGCCATGTTAGATCCGCCATTTTGAATTTATGAAAACTACAATTATATTCGTAATCAGCGACCCCAAAAACTTCAGAGCAGCCAGTTTCAAATGAATCCGATGAAATTTTGATAATATGTGCACCTGGAGTATATTATTTATTAAAATTCAACTTTGAAGGCAATTTTTGTTTTCTTTATTTTCAATGTTACAACAGTTTAGGTCGGACATTTTAGACGCGATATTTATATCTTTGAGATGTATTTCTTTTCTATAAATTAAAAAAATTTATTTCTAAATAAAAATCTTTAAAAAATCGTGTTTTTTATTAATTAATTGTATGTAATTTGTTTATTTATGAATTTACAATATTTTGTATTGCAGCAATCGAAATAGCGGTTTCAGAGCTTTCAGAAATGTTTATTTTAAATTCTTTATTACAGTGGAACCTCGATTATCCGAACCTCTGTTATCCGAAACCACTATTATCCGAACCGAAAATCATTTTATCCGAATTTCTATTATCTGAACTTTTTTTTGGCTATCCGAATTTTAAAATTTATTTTCTCTATTTATTTTATTGTTTATGTTTAGGCCAAAAAGGTTTTAAAAAATAATATATTCTGTGTTTTATTAATATATTATTATAAATTAATATATATTTACATATATATACTTATATATCTTTCAAAAATGTATTAAATTAAATTCTTATAGTTCAACTGTCCATTTTTTTACTTTAATTGTGAATAACATTAAAACCTCTATTATCCGAATTTTTGATTATCCGAATCAGGCCTTACCTAGGTTAGTTCGGATAATCGAGGTTCCACTGTATTTCGTTTTCATACTTAAAAGTTCTTTCAAAGTTCAGGAAAATTTTTTTGTACATTTGGTCCTTAAAGGTATAAACAATGCACCTGCCACATTTCAAAGAATGATGGACCACGCTTTTCCAGGATTAATTAGTGATGCATGTTTTTTTATACTTAGATGACATTGTTGTTTTTGGATCTACATTAAAAGAACATAATAAAAATTTAACTAAATTTATGGAACGAGTTAAAACATTAAGATTAAAATTGAAACTGGATATGTGTGAATACCTTTGACCAGAATTAAAATATTTAGAACATGTTATCACGGACAAAGAAATACAAGCTGTTTAAAATTTTAAAGAAACAATAAACGTGACAGAAAAATAGTCATTTTTAGGATTAGTTGGATTTTTCAGAAAGTTAATTAATAATTTTGCACACATAGCTAAACCATTATCAAGATTAACAGCAAAAGGAACTATTTTCGATTGGACAAAAGACTGTAGTACAAGCTTCAAACTATTAAAAGATTTATTGTGTAAATCACCAGTATTAAAATATCAAGATTTTAATAAAAGATTTGTTTTCACAACAGACTTTTTCAAGATGGACATCCTTGTTGCTATATTTCAACATTATTAAATAAAGCAGAAAAAATTACAATACAGAAGAAAAGGAACTATTAGCAATCGTGTGGGCTACAAAAAGACTGAGGCAATATTTGTTGGGACGGGCGTTTACTATTCAGACAGATCATAAAGCATTAATTTGGTTACATAATGTAAAAGATCCTAGATCAAAATTATTAAGGTGGAGATTACGCTTAGAAGAGTTTGAATAAGATATAGAATATGTCAAAGGACAAAAAATAAATCAGCTTACTCTCTTTCCAGGCTTTTTCCAATACAAGACGAGGATAGTGAAAAAGCCACACCATCAGAAAATTCAGAAGACAATGAACTTAGTTCAAAAAAAGAAGAAGAATACATGTCACCCAATATACAGACGTTTAATGACATTCCACAGTCGAGAAATAATGAAAATTATATTAAATCCGAACAATACGATCAAACAGATGTTCTAACACAAAATTTTGTAGCATTGAAAAAGAATAAAGAAACTGTATATCTTACAATAAAATCTAACACTCAACGAAAATTATGCAAAACAAGGCTAAAAAAAGATTTACCCCAATTCAAAAAGAAAACTGGTTAAAATATTTTGAAAATCGAGATAAAGAAGTTATAGATAAGAAACTGATTTCCCTAATTCTGAAGTACCCAAAATTAATCTGGAAAGAGAAGCACGAAAACTGGTTAACTAAAGCTACGGACAAATAATACAATACAGTATTTACGACGACAAATAATACCATTACATCATACACACTAGGTTAACACAAGATTTTAAATGTAATGCACTGTTAGAAAAAACCATAATTGTATATCTCTCAACTGTACTAGATTTAAAAACCTAAAAATTCGAATTTTGGTGAAAATCATTTGCCATTTCTAAAAAAATTTTTCTCAAAACCCTTCGTTTACGAACCAGATAGCATAGTAAACTAACAAATTTTCCTTTGCTTTTTATTTGAGTTGACTTGTTCCCGTTTTATCGTGCAGACCGCAAGTCACCTTTAAAAAAAGTGTTCCGGTTAAACAGCTACAGTTTCCACAAATGTTAATTTTTTTAGTTTTAAAGTTGCTAAAATTTCATGACAACATGTACTATCAGGTACAATGTACATTATTTTAATAAAGTTTTAACGAGAACTCTAAAAATAATTATGGAAATCACTCTTTTTTGTGGTCGAAAATGTATGTTATAGAGATCTACACTTTGTGCGAAGCGCATAATCGCATAATTTTCTATAGTTGAACAAAAATATAATATTTCACTTTTATTATTTTTATAAATGAAATCTAATAAAATTAACGTCGCATCAAAACGTATAATTTTTTTTGTCGCATAATTTTTCAATTCTCGCACAATTCCGGATAATTTTATTTTTTTGTGCAAGAAATATTAAATTATTTGATTTTTCAGATTTTAGTAAGATTTTATTTTTTTATATTCCTTTATAATATTGTTAAAAACTAAACAAATATTTATAAACATGTTTTATTATCAATTTTAGCAGAATAAAATTAATCATCAACAATTACAATAAATATCTTGATAATCAGAAGTTCTAATTGTTTTATAATTCACGCGCAAACTTTATATATTGAGTAGCGTAGGGTAGAGCGGGGCTAGTTGAGCATAGGGGTAAGTTGAGCAACCGAAATATTTCAAGCTCTATAAATTGGCCGCTAATTTTTTCATTGACAGAAAGAAGCAGGCGCAGGAGGGAACATAACTGCGCAAGTACCTGCTTCTTTCTGTCACTGAAAAAATTTAGTGGACAATTTATACAGCCTGAGATATTTCGGTTGATCAACTTACCCCTATGCTCAACTAGCCCCGCTGTACCCTATTTTCATCCTTTCTTAAAAAAGACATGGCATAGAAAGTATCGAAATATTTCGAATGGCTCTCGAAAAAAGTCGAAACCTTAAAAGGTTTTTCAGCTTTTAAAACATATAAAATTATATTTATCAGTGTTCGTTACAACGTATTTATTTATTATTTGTTCAAAACTATCATTTTGTACGATTTTTGTTGTTAAAATTGTACTGAATAACGAATTGATAAAGGATAATTATGTCATGTGGTATAACCTCTTATTTCTGTTAAAGCAATCATGTGATTGGCTTTCAGTTAGAAAGATCACCAGATTCGCCTAGACAAAAATAGCGCGCTCTTTATTTGAAATCATATTTAAGAGAAAAAAAATCAATGTATGTTTTTTTTATTGCTTATTAAAAAAATTAAAATTACAATATAAATTAAAAAGAATCAAAATTACAATAATTAATTTAATTAATAATCGGCTAATTATTACTTAAAATAATTCAAGAGAAAGTCAAAGTTTATAAATAAAAAATAATTAAATTATATTATACATATTATGTAGATTTTTCTGACAAAATGCAGGCAAAAAATGACTTTTAATCATAAAAATCCGCTTGAAAGCGTGAAGTTTCTAACAAAACAAAAGACGATCTTATTTATTCGCTTGCAATTTTATCTTCTTCCAGGAACTCGAGTCGAATTTTGCCTGCATTTTTTCAGAAAAATCTACACAATATCTATAATATTGAAGGATACTGATTTTTCTTTTTTTATTTTAATTCTTGGAGTTTTACGCATCAATACTTCATAATATAATCTTCGAATAACATTCAGAACATTCTTCAATTGGCAATTGTTTAAAAGAATTCTTAATAACAATTATAAATTTTCATTTTTTAGCAATCGCTTTATTCAATCCTTAAAGAATAGACATTAAGCTTTAATTTAAAATAAATTCACTTAATTATCTTTATTTGTTTCAAAGTAATAATAAAATGAAAATAAAATGACCCAAAACTTCAACACCTGATTACTTCAAAAATAAATTTTTTTTTGATAAAAAATTTAGGGAGAAAAAGTGTACTCATATATCTACCAAAAATCATAAATAACTTGAAAATTGGAGACAAAAATTTTTCAAGTGGCTGGTTTCACTTATTTTGGCTCTAATAATATTTTTATAAGAAGATTTTTTTAAATTACTGTATTTTGTACGATCATTAATCATTTTTTATTTAACAAAAGGGATTTATTCTTTTTACATACACATTTTGTTTTTTTATATATATAAAATAATAATACTGTCGACAATATATATTACACTGTTACGTCTCAGAAGGAGACGAGTATTGGTACGCCTGATTTATTTACAAAGCGGAAGGCTTTGAACTAAGGGAACAGGCTAAGAAAACAAACGCTTAGATTAAAGATAATTTGTCCTTTTATTTAATCACACAATACACAGGGTTCTCGAAGAAATTTGCAGGTGAGCAGTTTTCCCAAAACTCAGTATAACTCCACTGAAAGCAGAATTATACCTTAGTATATAAAAGTCGAGAATCTTTGAAATAACAGAAAAACTGGTTTACTTACCAAGATAAAATTCGTTGGATAAATTTGAACTCTTTACTAGGATTCAGCAATAGTTTGGCGATAGATCGGTAGTTGATCGGCACTTAATTGGCAATCGATTGGAAGTTGATCGGCACTTGATCGGCAATACGTTGGCAGTTGATTGGCAAACGATTAGTAGTTGATCGGCACTTGATTGGCAATAGGTTGGCAGTTGATTGGCAAACAATACCTACTTTTGTGTGGTTAGTAGGTCAAGATTGTAGGTTTTCTCGTTGTAAGGTCGAGACAATGTTGGAACAAGGTTGGCGTAAGGTTAGCGCAGGGTTGGTTTACAATTTGAGAAATAAATTATTGTTGTTTAAGCAAGAGTTCTGATTTGATGTCTAATGGTTAGACAAAATTTCACAAGGATTTTTATGTAGAATTAATACTGAATGACTTTCAAGATTTTAGTGGTTGGGAGATACAATTAAATCGCAGGAAAATAACTACTGGTCCGTCTTCAAAAATGCGGGTCTTTTATACTCGCGTTTTTACAAATTTTGAGGTAGGAAGGCAGGCCTAAGGTAATCGATATAGGCAGGTCCTTAGTGAATCGATAACATAATAAAGATATACTTTTCGTTGTTTTTTAGGCAGCTTCTTATCAATCGATACCTGTGATATGTGTGACGTATCTTTTTTTAAATTTTAGACATTTTCTCAATTTATAACTTTATCGTATTTATATTGTTTGTAACAAGTTGCGGATACGTGACAACACATTACAATCATATTATTTTACAATATATTAATAATATAATTATAAAAATATAAAAGATATATTATTTTTCTTTTTTAACTTATTATTATAAAAAATCCTGACTCTGAGCTTTAATTATTTTTTAATATTATTAACATTTTTTTAATAATAAAAGCAAACAATTTTTTTACTAAATTATTATTATAAAAAATCCTGACTCTGCGCTTTAATTATTTTTTAATATTATTAATGTTTATTAATAATAAAAAGCAAACAATATTTTTTTACTAAAAAAATTGATAAAAAAAATCACTCACGTAAGTGAAATCAAAACGAATAATAAACAATTTTTTTACTAAAAAAAAGTGATAAAAAAATCACTCACTTAAGTGAAAAAATCCAAAAGAATGTAAATATTATTATAAAACGAATAATGAATGAACAGAATAAACTGATTTTTTTCTTACAAAAATAAGTCAAATAAAAAACGTTACATTTAAAAACAATTTGTTACATTTCAAATACAATTTATTTAATTAAAAAAAATTTAGTATTTATTTATAATATATTTATTATGTATTTGTCATTTAAAATTTTTTCATTTAAAATTTTTTTTTGAAATTGAAATTTTTGTTTATATATATTATAATTAATATAAAAAAAGGTTTAAAAGGTTTATATTATTATAAAAAAATACTGTTGTTTATTACATTTTTAATAATTATTTAAATTCTTAATTATTGTTGTAGAAATAAATTTTTCCAATTTTTTTTTAAATAATAAAAATGTTTTTAAAAAATTATAATAAAAAAGTTATTACGTTATAATAACATTATCAAAATATTTTTTTAATAAATTAATAAATTTTTTTTTATAAAATATATATACATACCTTCCAGATAATCGTGTTTTTAACCACATCTGAATATTTTCGCCGGTTTGAATGTGAGGATGATTATTCAGCAGGAGATTTTTTTTTACATTTTTGGAACTTTCTCCATTGCAGGTGGCCAAAGGAAGAGAAATGGCTTCAGGTTTTTTGTTGTTGTCATTTATAATAATATTGTCCTTTTCCTTTAATAAAATTTTGTGGTAGCCCAACCGAATGGCATCCAAAGATAACCCCTTTACATTTATTACTTTTATGTTCTCTCTGCTCGGAACTTGCAAAATAATCGTGTTAAAATCGTTGCTTCTGAGTCGCCCTTGCTCTTTCACTGAAGCTCCAGCTGGTATCGGCTCATCGGTGTTATATGTTGTTATAAGAATGGGAAGACGGTAGTACGAATCGGTAAGTGCACCACTGCCGTAGGTCGAATTATTCGAAACTATTCTTTCAATAGGTGTTTTTACATACCCATCGATTGCTGTTAAAAAAATTTCTTTTAAATACGTAAATTATAATTTTAAAAAAAATTTCATAATATTTAATAATAAATAATAAAAAATAGTCTTCGAAATCTATAATTTTCTTTTTTTATTATAATTTATAAAGATTTTTATTTTTATTATATTTATAAAAATTTTTATTCAATTTTTTTTATTATATAAATATATATTTTTAGCAAAGAAAAGCATCTTTAATATTTTTTTATTAAAAAAAAATATTCAGGGTGTCTGCTGAAAATATGATGACTTAAAATTCCAGGATATTTTCAGGACATTTCACGACAGATTTTAGGGGCACATGATTATTCCCCAATTTTCAATTTTCCTAATTTTTTAAACATCGAAATTCTTATCATCGAAAATTCATTTCGCATAATTTTCAATTTCGAAATTCCATTCAATATAATTCTTAACTTATCGAATTATTATTTATCCTAATAATATTAAAATAGTCGAATTGTGTTTTAATGTAATTTTTAATATGTCAAAAAACTATTTGGCATACATTTTGTTTTTCCGAATGAAATATTATGTTACACAAATTTTATTTATCGATAATTTAATTTCGATAAATGAAATTTCTTAAATATGAAATTTCGATGATTTGAAGGTTATGTCACATGAGAATTCGATTAAATGCGTTGTATGTCATTTAGGCTCGGACTCTTCTCGAGCTCGAACTGATTAGGCTCGGCTCGGCTCGAAAAATGAAAAGCTCGAAAATACTCGATCGAGGTTCGAGCTTTTTGCACAGCTCTAATTATAAACAAATTAAAAATAAAATGTGTTCTGGATGGCCATATTTAACTTTATAAGTAAGAACTTGAAGAGTAGTTAGTAAGGATTAAATACCAAAAAGAAAAAATTGTTTCAAGCAAATATTTTGTTAATTATGAATTCTTTTGTAGGCGCGCGCAACCTCCGTGATGTGCGCTGCCGCATCTGACGTATGTCGACTGCTCCGCTGTGCACGCCGTAACTTGTTTATGTAATGTATGTTTTTAATTTTGAACAAAATTTTATCACATTATGCTTACCGAGCAAATTGCATTAAAACACTCATAAAAAATTTAAGTTTTTCCAGTAACAAATTATATTGTATTACTACTTTTTAATTTTAATAGGTACGGAAGTTTACAAGTAAATTAAAGAAATTATAAAATTAGAGAATACAAACAAAATTAGTTAAAACATATTTTTCCCTGAGCGAGAGATAGTCAACTGAAAGCAATTAAATAATAAACTTAAATCATCATAAGTTTAAAACTTACAAACAAAATTTCAAAAAAGTATGACAGCAAAGCTTCCAAAATAAACAATCAAGTTCTTACTTATAAAATTAAATATGGTCATGTAGAACACATTTTATTTTTAATTTGTTTATAATAAATAATTATTTTTTATAACAAATAAAGAGTTTTGATAGAGTAAAAATTGTTTTTAAGTAGTTTAAAATTTCATTGTTAATTTGCGAAAAAATCATCAAGTTTCGTCAATTTTTGTCAAAGTTGTCAATTTTTAAGAATGTTATGCATAAAAATTCAATTGTTTATAAGAAATAAACAATTGAATATTTTTTAACGAAATTTGCAGGTTATTAGTAACTCTAGTAGATCTATCTTTCTGCACGTTTACACTGGTGAATTTCAACTTTTGAAAATTTAGGGTCCCATTGAGAAAATCTAACCCATGTACATATATACATAGCTAGGGTAATTTTTCTTCATCACTTTTTAATCCCAAAACTCAAAAATAGACCCTTTTGCAACAAGAAACCAGTACCTATAGTTGGTGATCCTAAAATAAACCACATGTTGTACATATTTTCTAAAAAGCGAAAATTCTTACCTCAAACATCTTATATTTTTTCTTCAGGACGAAAATATTTTCCAATATATGCAGTATACACGGAGAGAAAAATCTACCTTTAATAGTATAACATTACCTATAGTAATTTTGCATGGACTATAGTCACGCTTCAAATGCATGAATTCATACCCAAAAACCATGAGTCCACGCTTTTTGGGTATAAATTCATGCATTTGAAGCGTGACTATAGTCCATGCAAAATTACTATAGGTAGTGTTATACTATTAAAGGTAGATTTTTCCCTCCGTGTACATAACAAATTTTTGAAACTCATTCAATTTTCCAAAAAAAAAATTTCTAACTTTATTTTTTCTTTATACACAAGTTTTAATTATATTTTTTAAAAATAAGATTGCATACATTATACAATTTAATTTAAAAATGTCAATTTTTATGTTTGAAAGCAGAAAATGTTGCGTTATAAATTATTTTTATAATAGAAAAATAACTCCGACACACATAGTCGGACCTGAAGTTTGGAACTAGTATAAATTTTTTATACACTTAATAACGTGTAGTGGTGAAGTCTGAGAAATTGATTTGCATGGTAATAGACATTCTTTTTGTGTCTTCAACAGACTTTTCGCATATTTTTACTATTAATCTGAATTCAGTGAATCTAATTACATAAAAATTAAATACATAAAAAAAGTTTAAAATGTCAAATTTACAGCACTTTTAATCTTTGTTTTGTGAATGCCTTATTCTTTTTATTCAACTGATCTCTGGAAAAGAGCTCTTTTTTTCCTCTTTAAATTTTCGGCCTCTGCTATATCTCTTTTTAGGGTCCAACAGTAGTCCGATGACATATTTTTATTCCAATTTCCTACGTAGCGTTTTTCTATTTTAGGTCCGCCATTTTGTTTTTGCCATTTTTAACTTTTTCTATGTATTCATTTTTTATGTAATTAGAGTCACTGAATTCAGATCAATAGTAAAAATATGCGAAAAGTCTGTTGAAGACACAAAAATTATGTCAATTACCATGCAAATCAATTTCTCAGATTTCACCACCTTATTAGTAATACAACAAAATTATCAGCACCAAACTTTATGTCCGACTATGTTTGTTTCTTTATAAATACACCTTTAATGATAGAACGTCCAACGTCCTTCCGGCAGGACCAAAAAGACTCAGGTGAGTCCGTCCGAAATCGCTGAATAAAACTAACATGGATTGACATAAACAAAAAGTAATATATATGGTTGGAAAGGTGATGAAACAAGCTTTCAGCGCATGTAAATGTCGAGCTTGTAAGTTCAAACCGAAGAGCAGGGGAGCTTAAAGAAGTTGAATTTTCCAAAAATTCATATAATTTTTAGTCACAAAATGATGGAACCCGGTCCTGCCGGCAGGACGCTTTTCGCTTTGTTTAAAAGGCTACCAAGCCTAAGCATATAAATTTAGAAATTTGATATTTACATCATTGGAAAGCTTGTTTCATTACCTTTCCAACGATATATTTGTTTTTGTTTTTATCTGCTTGCATAATAATTTTATAAAGAAAATTTGAGAAGAGTTTTTATTCAATTGGCCGCAATTTTGCTGATTAACATTAAAAATGAAATTTTTTTAAATTAAACAAATAGGTTTCATTCTTTGAACGTTTCTGAATAAAAAGAGACTAGACCGGCCAAAATATATTGATTTTTGTGGGTTTTACATTAAATTTACGAAAAAATGTTTTTTTTTACTTTTTATTAGCAGCAAGTTTGAGGGCTTTGAAAAATGGTTTAATATTATTATTTTAAAAAGTCAAATATATGGATTTTTTCGTCTTTTTACCTACTTTAATCCCAAGAAGTTTCGAAAAAGAAAAATTGAATTCTCTTTTTTTAAAAGCCTTTTTTTCGGAACATCCTTCCGGCAGGACGGGCGCTTGGACGTTCTATCATTAAGAAGAGAACCTACCGAAAAGCATTCTTCGCAGTCGAAATTTTTGTTAAGTGCTGGTGTAATTCGAGAAATTTGGTTGTCTGTTACTAATATGCAATGGAAAATATTTAATGATATCTACTGAATAAAAAAAAATATTTTCAATTAAATAAGAAATTGGTGAAAATTCTACAAAATTCTAATGATTACAATTTTCCCCAAAAATAAAAAAATAAAAATTCCCCAAATTTTTCACAATATATCACGGAAAAAAATTTCAGGACGCGAACGAGCAATATTGGGAATATAATTAAAATAAAGAACAACATAACCAACGTTGTGAATTAAACTTAACTACATTAGACAAAAGTTTAGCCAATTCAGTGATAGTGAGCTTTGGTTGAATGTAATTCGTCAGGCATATTGGAATTTCTGACAGCATAAACATCAACTTTTGAGTTTTCAGTTTTAAAACATAGTATTAATTTCAATAATATACTTTAAAATTTTTGTAATTTGAAACATAGGATTGAAAAAAATTAAAATGAGCATTTAATTTTACTTTTTATGCAATTAAAATTGGTTCTGTCATAGGTTGTTTTCAAGTAAAATTCAATATCGCCATTCTAACGATAATGCCAATATCGCTCGCTCGTTTTTGACGAAATGTTTGGCTGTTATAGCGAAAAATTTCTCCATTTCAGTTGTACTTTTTTTTCCGTGTACAACTCATTAAAATTAAAATCCATAAAGTTTTGTCGGACTTATAGAGTTTTGAAAATACACTGAAAAAAATATATTTTTGGTACTGCTATAAATATGGTCGATTCTCACATATTATGTTGGTGGATATGGAACGAATACGAAAATGTGAATCTAGCTTTTATCACACAGAAAACTGAGTGTTATATTTCATGCGGGTAAATTTTGGTAGGGTAATCTTAGTGAGAATAAATCTATAATAGAAAATTTACCTCATTTTTGGTGTTAAAATAACACTTACGAGCTAAAGTTTGATGCAGACAATTTTAATACCGAATTGAGTTTTAAAATAACACTCAATTTTCTCGTAATAGGTGGAATATGACTATACTATTTTGTATCTGGGAAAATCTCACCAAAGTGGGGACTTTTTCTTTTAAAAAAATTTTATTTTCAATTTAGTGGCACATTCTTTTTTACCATAAATTATTATTTTTCGACCAAATAAAAGTATATTTTAACTGGCGTAACTTATATTTTTTAATTGCTACTGTATTTAAAATATATTATTCATATTTTTGGTTAAGAGTGCAGGTTAAACTTACTTCTAAGAGAAAAAAGTTACAAATGAAGATTGTAATTCCACTACTCTTGTTTTTAGATAAAACAACGTGAGCATGACTAAAATAGAATTTTATTTTAAGGAAAGAAATTAGTCTTATTTAAAGTAAAATAATTTTTTAAAATTAATTTCGATTATTTAAAATTTTTTTCAAAATAGGGATGGATACCACCCTATCTGTCACTTCACTTATTCTAAAAAATTTAATATATTTTAAAACCCTTCAAAACACATTTCCTTTTATTTACCTGAACTTACATTCATCAAAAATCCACCCGCAATATAGTTCAAATAAATGTTTTTCAGCAATGGCCCTATAAACAGAGTAACTAATATATTTAGGTGAAAAATTATTTAATATCAACCCCAAATATTATTTTTAGGGGTGAGCATTTTGCACATATATTTATTTACACTAAAGCAAGATATTACGCGAAGGTGTATCCATTATTTTAAAAGTGATTTCTTGTGCTCGTCGAAAAACCATATTTTGACAACGAGTTACGCACTCGTTGCGCGTTTTCCAAGGCCGATTTCATAGATGTATCAAGTGGCACAATGTTCTACCACCCAAAATTCTTTTTCTGAATACCTAAAAATGTAAATAGTATATGAGCGAATGTTAAATGATGATCGCTCAACGAGTATTATAAGAAAATTAATGATTTTTAAAGTTTGGTGAAAATACAGTTACATTTATTAAGAGCTCATTATCTGGAATATTATAATCGGCACACTTGTCCAATTTATATTTTTCTAATCTTCACAACCCATGGATGAATGACGAAAAACTCAAAACATAAAAAATAAATTGCTCAAAAAGTTATCGCTTAATAAAAATTCGAATAAATGCGAGTTACGCCAGGAATTTATCAATTTCTACGATTTTAATGAAGAAATCAGTTGCACAAATCTTTAATTTTGCCTAAAAACAATTATTTTTAGATCTCATACTCGTGAAAGAGAGTTAACAAAAATATATAAATGTGAATTGGCAATATGGAGGCTTTTTGTGGCACCGATATCTCAGTACCCAATTTGTCCCCATTTGGTAAGATTTCCCCATCTATATAGCTAACAGTGTTGTGGCGATGGTCAACATTCATTAGTGACACTAATGAAATAGCATCGTCCAGTCTACTCTCTAAAACTGAATTAGTAAAATTTGTCTGATTTTTATTGGCTATTCTCGTAATTTGAATTAGTGAAAAATAACTGATATTTCAGTCATTTTTAACCTTTTTTTAGTAAAATTTCACTGATTCAAATCGCGAGAATAGAGTCACTGATTCTCAGTCAAATTTTACTGATTCATATTTAGAAAGTACCTAGTTTCCTGATTTACGTTTAATTCTTATTAAGACAAATTTTTTCTATCCACAGTGTCACACCAACGCTCGATTTCAAATAAGAAAAAGAAGGACAATTTTTACTCAGATTTTTACTATATTTTGGGATTTAATTCCAATGTCAGAGTTAAATTTCACAAATTTTTGCTAAAATTTTCTCACTCGGAGTAAATAAAATTCACCTCGAAAATGGTAAAAATTCATAGAAGAACAAAAACTTCCAGACATATATTTATAGAATTAAGTAAATTAATAGAACAATTAAATTAATGTAATTTTAAACTAATGATATTAATGAAATTTGAAAATATTAAAAGTAATTTTGGCCTAAGTCTGTCGACTTATAGTTTTATTCCTTCTTTACTGCTCGTTCCGGAAAGGCGCGTCCAAACTTTACAATCTACTCTCGTCCGCTAGTAATACAACAAAATAACTGTCGGCAAGTTTTGAATCGTCTGAAGACTAGCTCTTGTAATCTGCGTGTGTTAAGTCCATTGACTAGCACGCGTTTTCTGACCCGTCCAGTGACATACGAATACAGTGTTTGCCAAAAGAACGAATAATATTGTACATATTTTCAAAAGAAAAATGTTTTTTCTTCACGATTACCTGAATGGTAGACGTTTACTGGTGTTCGACATTATTATAATAAAGTTGTCGTGCATGTAACTGGCCTGCCAAGTATTGTTAGCCTTTATAAAGTACTTCATATTTGTGGCATTACCGAAGCATTTTTCCTCTCTCGGACAATGATGACAATACTGCTAAGAGGTGGGTCGTTTTAGATCAGTCGTTTTCCAAAGAAAACGATTACGAACGTCTCTTTTCATCTGAATACTTATATGTACATAATAATTTCTCTCGCCTTTGAAATGACCATCATTATTATCATAATCTTGACGCTTGTCGCTACTGTATATATTAAGAAATATTGTCTTGAATTACGATTTTTTGGAAAAAAATAATAAAATTATCATATAATTACTATAAAAAAAAACGGAAATTGGGACGAGGATGTCATCAGAAAGATATCTTCATTCGCTGACAAGCATTCTATTCATTATTTTATTGCTATTCGTATTTCATTTAGTTTTATTATTGCTTCTTTTTATAATTTTATTTCGAAGCTATATTATATTATATTTTATTCCATGACTATTATATAAGCACTTTATCTCAGTATTATTGTCATTTAATTGTATTTATTATAGTATTCTATTCCATCTTTCTTAATATATATGCACATAAATGTTCCTCCATAGGTCATATAAATTTTATTACAAAGCAGAAACAGGTTTTACATTTTATTTGATATAATATAGAGGCAGGTGAAAATCGTTAATGTCATTTTTGTTCTATATACCACATTTTATATCCATTCTCCACAAAAAAACATCTCTTGAAACTTTACAGTTTTTAATATATTTTCTAGAATTCTTTTTTATTCTTCATTCATCATTACATAAGTAATGAAATTCTATACTTCATTTATGAAAATCTTACTTTGCAAACACTTGTAAATCACTAAATTACAATTTTTATTATTAAATTTGAAAATGTTTTGTTTTTGAAATTTTTTGACCGCGTATCACATTAGAGAGGGTTCTTAAAGAGACGCATGATTATTCCCAAAATCTTTTTTGACCAAATAGTTATTTGATATAAAACTAGTTAACTTAAAAATCACATAATATGCACATTATTTGACATAAATTTCATGGCACACAAAAACCATTTAACATAAATATAATTTCTCATAGAATTCATTAAACAGAAATATTATGTTACATAAAACTCAGATAACTTAATTCCCATTTGACATAAAAATTATGAAACATAAATTTCTATTGAAATAAAAATCATTTATCATAAATTTCTTTTGACATAAAATTCATTTAACGTAAATTTTATTTGTTATAAAATTCATTTGACATCAATTTCATTTGGCATAAATGTCATTTAACGTAATTCTCATTTGACATTAATATCATTAGACATAAAATAGGCTTGACATAAATTTCATTTGACGTGAATATCATTTAACATAATTATTATTTAACGTAAAATTAAATTTATATAAATTTCATCTAGCATAAATTCCATTTAATATAATTCTCATTTGGCATAAAATTTACTTGACATTAATTTCATTTGGTATAAATCCCATTTAACACAATTTTCATTTGACATAAAGTTCACTTCATATAAATTTCATTTGACGGATAACTCATTACACATAATTCTCATTTGACATAAAATTCAGTTGTCATAGATTTTATTTTACATACAGATCATTTGACATGGAAATATAGGCGCGAATTTCAAAATTAGCGAATCACAATGTTGTCCATAATATCTAATTGGTTACTTTTAAAATTCGCGCCGATATTGTTATATAAAATGTAATTTGTGTAAAATGTTTTTTATGTCAAATGAGAATTTTGTTGAATGACTTTTATGACAAATCAAAATTGTGTTAAATGTCTTTTATGTCAAATGAACTTTATGTCAAATGAAAATTATGTTAAATGGTATTTATACCAAATTAAATTTATGTCAATTAAATTTTATGCCAAATTAGAATTATATTAAATGGAATTTATGCTAAATGAAATTTATATAAATTTAATTTTACGTTAAATAATAATTATGTTAAATGATATTCACGTCAAATGAAATTTATGTCAAGCTTATTTTATGTCTAATGATATTAATGTCAAATGAGAATTACGTTAAATGACATTTATGCCAAATGAAATTGATGTCAAATGAATTTTATAACAAATAAAATTTACGTTAAATGAATTTTATGTCAAAAGAAGTTTATGTTAAATGATTTTTATGTCAATAGAAATTTATGTTTCATAATTTTTATGTCAAATGGGAATTAAGTTATCTGAGTTTTATGTAACATAATATTTCTGTTTAATGAATTCTATGAGAAATTATTTTTATGTTAAATGGTTTTTGTGTACAATGAAATTTATGTCAAATAATGTGCATATTATGTGATTTTTAAGTTAACTAGTTTTATATCAAATAACTATTAGGTCAAAAAAAATTTCGGGAATAAGCATGCGTCTCCTAACAACTATATAGATACTATTATATTGTGTATATACTAAAATTTGTAATTTTTCTATTGCAGTAAAAAAATTACAATTCAAATTATTCCACACTGAATGAAATAATTCCAGTATGTCAGAAACCTGGTTATATTTAGGAATTTTTGTCAAGTTATGAGAAAGAAAATGTTGACCTACAAATTTTGGCTTAGTTATGTTACAGAAAAAGTGAAACGTGATTCTTATAGCTCTTTTGACGTAGAATACGAATCCGACCTCCAAAATAGCTAGTGCTGCCTACGATACCAAGACTAGTCTCGGTCTCGTATTGTATCGTCTCGGTTTTTCGAGACGATACCGAGACGATACTAGTTTTGGATGAATCCAAACGATACCGATACTATGTGTCACGAGACCGAGACTCTCGACGAGATTTTTAAGGAACTGAAATTTAGATTTTTAAAGTTATAAAAAATATTCATTGTTTACAAATGTAATGAATTTTAAATACTTTCTCTCATAAAAATAGCATCGATGTAGTGAAACAGCTCAAAATTCTTTGCTTACTAAGATGTAGTTTTATTTATTTTTTTTATGGAATTTTTACAATTGATGTCAAATATTCATATTTAACAATTTTTTATATTAAAATTTTTAACTACTGTTTTAAAAAATAATAGATTTGCGTATTAATTTAAAAATTCATGAATTTAAACATCGCGCCTAAAGTAATAAACAAATTTTCCTTTCAAGAGCGCCACTGTCAGGGAGCATTTACACCTTCGGTAAAAATTTCCCGAACGGAAAATTTTTCATTGGAGTAAGAGAGACAGACTGTGTATCTGACTCTCTTACTCCAATGCAAATTTTCCTTTCTGGACAATTTATACAGAAGGTGTAAACGCTCCATCATAGTTGGTTCACTGAAAAAATATATTTATGATACTGTCATAAATATAGCCAATTCTCAAATATTATATTGGTGGATATTGAACAGTATTGACATACAGTATTGCTGTTTCAGCCATACATCCTAACCATACATGTATGTCAAAATTGACCTGGTAATTATTAACTTTAAAAACCGAAACCCAAATACAGAAATCCTAATTCTTTGAAAACGAAACCGTAACCGAAATACCGAAACCGAATTTTTTTTAGAAGAATACCGAAAGAGGATATCGAAACTCTTCAAATTTCGGTTGCCATTGACTTTAAATTTTTAAAGTGAATAATTTTTTTGTAACCGTAATTTTAACGGTTTCGGTTTTCTTTTTTCGGTATTCTTCTAAAAAGATTCGGTTTCGGTATTAATTATTTATAAATTTGTTTTATATATTATAAGATGGCCATAGCGTTGTAAAGGAAAAACTAGAAATTTTTTGAAAGAACGTTTTTCTTCCTAACTTCTATAATATTTAACCTAATTACCTAAAAATTGGTACACTAGTGTATTTCTACAGGTTGGTCACACATAATTAATTTAAAACAATCTTTTTCTAATTTATTTTCAAAAAATTTTTGTTTTATTTTAATTAATTATTTGTAATCTGCAAATTTTGGTTTCTCTACTTATTATTTACAATATTAGACATACCGTACTTCAATATTTCTTTTTCATTTATTTTTTTGTATACCAAAAAATTTTAATTTTGGTGTAATATTCAGTTTTACTTTTTTATATTAAAAATCGAAAAAACGAAACTTAGGTTTAGAAATAAAGGGTTTTAAATTTTTATAATAAGGGTTTCGGTTTACGGTTTTCTGTTTCAGATAATTTTTTTTCTGGTTTTTTAAAAATTTCTGGAGCGGGACTCTGAGTTAGCGCCACTATAATAGCGCGCACTATAGTAGCGCTACTATAATAGCGCCACTATAATAGCGCACACTATAATAGCGCTCACTATAATAGTGCCATAGCGCCACTATAATAGTGCTCACTATAATAGCGCTCACTATAATAGTGCCATAGCGCCATTATACTATTATAGTGGCGCTATTATAGTGCGTGCTATTATAGTGGCGCTAACTCAGAGTCCCGCTCCTGTTTTTTCGGTTAACGGTTTCGGTTATTGGTTACGCTTGCCATCCCTGAAATTGATATTATCATTTTTTGCTTCCTCGTGAGGAAGCTTTGTAGTCGTTTAATTTACAAAATTTTTAAAAATCCTTTTAACAAATTTTCTTCTATATGGGACTATGTTATATAAGACCCTGAACAATTGTCCGGATGTATGTATGTGTATGTGTGTGTGTGTGGATCCCGATTTTTGTGAACACGATAACTCGAAGAAGTTTTAACCAATTTGGCTAAAATTTACCAGGTATATTTATCATAAAAATATCTCGAACTGGATTGATAGACTTTAAAAAATTCTCAGAAAAAATTTTTTTTTTTGACTTTTTCCTAAAAAAAATTTTTTTTCAAAATTTTTTTTTTAAGTTGGTTATTGAAGTTAATATATAATAAAATCTCATTCTTTGCATCAAGACGAATCGATTGGTATGTAAAAAGAATAAATTGTATGAGAATTTATAGAGTTAATCACAATTAAAGCTGAAAAATTCTCATTTTTCTCAAAAAATGAGTTCTTTCCGCAAAATTATGTTGCTGTATAAAAAAATCTTACTCACTTATTTCTAAAATTTTATTCTTTGCATCAAGACGGATCGATTGCTATATATAAAGTATATATTGTATTTAAATTTATAAAATTAAAACCAATTACAGACACAAAATTTGCATTTTTAATAAAAATTCATTTTTTCTTAAGAATCATGTTGCTGTACAATAAAATATTATTTATTGAAAAATAAATCTAAAATCTTATTCCTTGCATCAAGACGAATCGAATCGAAATAATTATAATAAATATAAAAAATTTTTAAAATTAATTTTTTAATAGATTTGAAGACAGCAACATGGAAAATATGTCAATACGTGACAATAAGTTAGTGCTTCCTCCACGAGGAAGCAAATTTTTTTGCTGATCGTATAGAGGAAGCAAAATGTTCATGTAATAAACATCTGGATTTACAACTTGTTTCAGTTTGTGGTTGGTTTCAGTATCGAATGTAATACTTACAGGAATTGTTAATTCTGTAAATAAAAATTTGTTTTGTTTTCGATAGTTTTTCGATAGTTTATCTATAAAATAAAAAACTAAAAAATCTGATTTCGATTTTTCAATGCATGTACTTCGACTTAACTGAAGTCTCGCGAGACAGAGCGACGATATAGAGACTATATTTGGCGATACCGATACCGATCCTTAAAATTACAATATTTAACGAGACCGAGACGATACTACATAAAATCTCGTATCGTCTCGTCTCGTGGGCAGCACTAAAAATAGCCCATCACTTTAGAATTTCTTGCTATACTGCTTTAAATGGACAAAAATGGCTATTTTTGGTCATTTTTCGGAATTTTTTTTGTTAACCAAAAGTTTTTTTTCAATTTGCAAAATTGTATCGTATACAATGGGGCTATAAACTCAATTTTTCAAAATTGCTTTACGATTTTTTACAAAAAAGTTATATAGATGTGAAATTTTTTATTTAGGCAAATGTGGGTATAAGAAAAATTCAAAATGTCATTTTGATTGCATTTAATAATAATTTTATAAATTGCCCGTTATTTATTAAACCAACCAGTAAGGTTTAGATGTAGCAGTGGTCATAATTTTTAAAAATAAAAAAAAATTTTAATTAAATATGTAACATTTTAACTTTTAAAAAGTTGACGTAAAATTTTTATTATCCTCTCTACTCTTATATCAAATTTTGTAAAAATTTTAGATCCTTTCTTCCTATTTCGATCCCACATATTTTATGGACGTCCCCTTTATTAGGGGACCTAGTTTTAAAAACCTACACTTGCCTAAATAAAAAAAAGATCTTTAAATCTACATAACTTTTTTAAAAAAATTTCTGAAGCCATTTCGAAAAATGGGTTTTAAAGCTTAGCCATAGTACTATACGATGTAATTTTGCAAATTGAAAAAAAAATTTTGGTTAAATAAAAAAATTCCGAAAAATGACTAAAAATAGACATTTTTGGTCATTTAAGGCAGTATTACAAGAAATTCTGCCGTGATGGACTATTTTGGAGGTCGCATTCGTATTCTACGTTAAAAAGATACCCAGGCACGAAGTGAAGCCGAGTTCAGACTTTATTAAGATTGACTGAGCATTGGTCAATATTGATTGAGCATTAGTAACTCAGCGGGAGCAGAACTGATGGAAGCTTTAATGTAATACCGATTCCAGACTGCAGCGCGAGCCTTGATTGAGCATTGGACACCAAGGCTCAAGCAATGCTGCGGAAGCCTGATGCAGTACTGAACAAGACTATTTTCACCGTTCCCAAATTTAAGCGTTCTTCGCGTTCCTTCTATATATAATATGAATATATTCATTCTTAATAATAATAATAATAATAATAATGCGTTTGTACAGCTGCTACTTTTCGCCCAACGATTCACTGCAAGCCTTCGAAGCCGACATTGAGGAACTTAAATCGTGTCTTAGAGAGTCCAGGTTGGACGTACTCGTCACTGGCGACTTCAATGCCAAGTCACCGGAGTGGGGAGAGTCGAGGCTCGATAAAAGAGGAAGAATGATCGGAGAGATGGTCTCCAGAAACAATTTATCGGTTGTTAACAGGGACAGGACTTGGACGTTTAGGAGAGGTGCAATTGGATCGATCATTGATCTAACGATCGCATCATCAGCCCTATTCAGGCGCATAAACGACTGGCGAGTTTCTGAGGAGTATACTGCAAGTGACCACCAGTACATCGAGTTTTTAGTCTCAGTGGGAGACACAAGAGGAGACAAGAGACAGGAGGTTTCGTGTCGACAAAGCCCCTCCTGGAACGTGAAAAAGCTTGACAAGGAAAAATTTGTCCGTTCCCTGGAAGAATCCCATCTCATTGATGAGCTCGGTTGGGTGCAGAGTCCAAATGTCCTGGAAGTGGAGGTGCGAGCGGTGAGGAAAACCATCATCGTTGCTTGCGACGCTTCTATGCCACGTCGCAAACGCACCGCTTTACGGAAAGGCTCGGTGTACTGGTGGTCGGATGTGTTGGCCTCCTTACGTAAAGCATGCTTCACAGCAAGAATGACTTACACCCGATCAAAGGGAGATCCTTTGCTAAAGGAAGCTTATAAGGAGGCCAAGAAAAACCTTAAAAAAGAGATTCGAGCGTCACAACGCCGTTGCTGGAAAGACCTAATTGATGCTGTCGAAAAGGACCCATTGGGTCTGGCTTTTAAAATTGTTACTAAGAAATTAGAACGAGGCAAAAGACCCCCGGCCTGGACAACCCCGATTGGGTCAGAAGGATAATAAAAGCTTTATTCCCTCCTACAGAACCATGGATTAGGAAGGACTGGAGTACCTGTGAAGTCGGTGAGAAGGAACTCTTTACTCTTACAGAATTGAGAAATGCAGGTAAAAGATTGAAAACAGGCAAGGCGCCTGGCATTGATGGGATAAGTAACGAGATCCCAAAATTGGTAGTCGACACTTCACCCCGGATTCTGCTTAGATGCTTCAATCTTTGCCTGGAGAGAGGAGAGTTCTTCCGTGACTAGAAGAGACAGAGGCTAGTCCTCTTAAGGAAAGGCGATAAACCTCTAGACAGTGTTTCGTCGTATAGGCCTACATGCCTACTAGATACGATGGGTAAACTGTTGGAGGACATGATTCTGCAAAGAATGCAAACTCATTTGACCGGAGAGAATAGTCTATCCGATAACCAATTTGGTTTCCGCAAAGGCAGGTCCACGGTTGATGTCATTCAGGCAGTTGTGGACATAGCCAAAGCGGGAAAAAACAAATTGGGACCAAAGAAGAAAAAGGGCTTCTGCGCATTGGTGGCTATTGACATACGCAACGCGTTTAACTCCGTGCAATGGAAAGATCTCATCGAGTCGATGATGAGCAAAGGAATACCGCCCTACTTGTTGTGGATAATGGATAATTATCTTAGCGACAAATGGGTGGTTTATGAGGGGAACACCTGGACTTTGAAGGAGGAGATGCAAAGTGGTGCCCCTCAAGGCTCGAGGGTGGGACCATTCGTATGGAATGTATCTTACGACGACTTCTTGCGAATGGATTTACCCGAAGGCGCGGTCATCATCGGCTTTGCGGACGATGCGTTAATCGTGTGCTCAGCCGAAAGCGAGGAAGCCCTTGGGACATTGGTGAACGACTGTCTGCGGCGAGTTAAGAGCTAGCTGGACGCCAGAGGTCTTCAAATGGCCCTGGAAAAAACCAAAGCTCTGCTTGTCACAGATGGACGTGGTTATACTGTTCCGCGAATCGCGATAGACGAATTCGAGGTTAAATGGAGTAAGCATATTAAGTATATAGGAGCGGAGCTCGATGGAAGGTTAAATTTCTATCACCATATTGCAACGGCGTTGACGAAAGCGATTGAGTGTGCGTCAGACTTGGCACGACTCATGCCAAACGTTCGCGGACCGCGCGAAAGGAAAAGGAGACTAGTGGTTAGTGTTGCCCACGCTAAGCTGTTTTACGCAGCAGCAGCGTGGGCTTCCTCACTTAAAACAAGAAGCAAAACCATTTGCAATAATATGCTGTCTGCGCAAAGATGTGTTACTACCCGTATCGTCTCTGCGTATAAGACGGTCTCGACGAGTGCTGTGCAAGTCCTTGCAAGTGTCCCGCCGGCAGATCTTATGGCAAGGGAAAGGGAGGAAGTATTTCATCTTTTTAAAAGAAGAAATAATCCCGAGTACCCCGAGGAAGAAAGACCCAGCAAGGACAGCATCCGCAAATATGCGAGAAACAGACTTATCGAGACATGGCAGGACAGATGGGATAGGGAGGAAAAGGGCAGATGGACTTACTGTCTGATTCCAACACTTACCACCTGGATAAACAGAAAGCATGCAGAAGTCTCCTATTATTTAACACAGGCGCTCACGGGTCACGGGTGTTTTAACTCGTACCTGTGTCGCTTTAAATTACGCGAGAACGAGGTGTGTGCGTACTGCCAGTTCGCTGTGGACAACGCAGAGCACACCCTCTTCTCATTCAAGAAATGGGATCTGGAGAGGCAGGCCATGTTCGAAGGTGTAAACACTCAAGTTACACCGGAGAACATGGTATCACTGATGACCCAATCAGTAGAGAATTGGCGGCAAGTCGAGAACTTCATAATCTCAGTTATGTCAAGGAAGGAACTCGACTGCCGCCAAAAAGCGTAATTTAAACAGCTTGTTTGTTCGTTTTTTTGTATTAATTTATTTTGTGATTTATTTGTCTTTATACACTTTTATATGTCATTATACAATTTTAACTTATTCTGTGATTTACTTGTCCATATACAGCTTTTACCTTTTTGACTTTATACATCTGTTTATTTCATGTTTTTTGTTTTACACCTGTTGAATATTTTACCTCTTGACATATTTTACTCTTTGTAGTATTTGTTTTTTTATTATTGTTGTGCTGTTAATTCCGCTTGTATATTATAATAGTTTAAAATTTTAACTATTGACGCAGGAGAACCGCAGGTAAAGAACAAAGTCGCAGCAGCGACAGAGTTGGAGCGCCACCCTCGAAGGCTAAAGTCTTACGACAGTTCCAAAGGAGGGTAAAGGGCTCCAAAAGAAGGGTTACGGGTTTTAGTGGGTCGGGCTGGCAGTAGGTTGCCAGTATTCTAAATTTACTATTTAATTTATTTTTTCTTTATTTGTCTTTATTTTAATTTGTTTTATTATACCAACCCCACATAACCTTGGAGTGTGGAATCCAAGGTATCTGTAGGCAGATTTCTCAAATTCCCTAAGCAAAAATAAATAAATAATAATAATAAGAGATCGTTCATATTCTAGTTCCTAATTAAATAAAACGACCGAGTGATAAAATTAACAAAATATAATAATAATAAATATTATTGTTATTATTTTTATCCATATTATATGCGTGTATAAATTTAATGACAATAAGTTACTTCTATTATAATTATATATTATTTCTACATAAATAATATATTATTACTAATATTATTTCAAATAGTAACATTAAAAAAATAATTTCAGTAAAAAAGACAATTTTTCTGTTCATTAGTACATTTTTTTCTTAATTTTTTTAACAGACTTTTAATATTATTTACAAACATGGCCAATGGAGGTTAGAAGGGATCCTGCTTAATGAAGTATATAAATGCCAGAGCATGGTAACTCAACATTGATTCAGCATTGGACACCAATGTTCGTTCCATGCTCGATTCAAGACTCAGTCAATTTTCGTGAGCGAAAATACAATATTCACTATTTCTTTATTACCGTGTGCACTGAACAATATTAAATACAAATTATTTAATATTACAATATTTTTTGATAATATGTTTAATTTTATTATATATTATTTTTTTGTTGCACAGTATCAAATTATTATTTTTAAATATCAAGAGTTTCATTTCTGCAAAAAATTTTGAGTAATCAAAAACTTACAGTGTAATTTTTTTGTCCAACGCGTGTGACCTTGCGACTCAGCGATGCCAACTCAACACATACGTTAAACTCTTGAGTTGGCATCGCTTAGTCGCAAGGTCACACGCGTTTGACAAAAATATTATTTTGATAATATTTACTAAACGGTTAATCCTAGTGTAAAAATACTTGGCATAAATATTTATTACACCCTAATGAACAATTTTTACACTGGATGATTTTGATCACTAAAAATTTTTTGCACAAATGAAAGGGAAACTCTTGAAATTTGTAAATAATAATTTTACACTGTGCAAGAAAAAAATAATATAAGATTTAACTTTATTTATAATATAATAGCATTAATGTAAATATTATACACTAAATAATTATGAATGTTTATTTATTATTGATATCTTAATATTATAATTATAGTATTGTTTTAAATAATAATACTTATTATATTATATAATTATTATAGTATTTAATAATAATAATAATAATTTTTAAATAATATTGTTGGAATATCATATATTGGCGCTTTTATGTTTCTCGATTGACTCGTGTAGTTAGAGTCTACGTCACGACCGTATGCGTGCGCATTTCCTCTTTTCTCTACCACACGCTGACTTACTTCTTCGCTCCCGCACTTCGTTACGTTCTCTTGGTGATCCAGAATGGAAGTTCAATAAACGATCGTTAAAGTTCCGAATCTAAAGTATATTATTGAATTCAACCCGCCCTCGATTAACAAATAAGTAAACAGGTTATGGGCCACAGCATAATTTCACTGCGCGGAATTTAATTTCGTGCGAGTTCGAGGAAAGCCATTTTGGTCTGTGAAAATTTCAGTGTTTTACAAAAGCTTTATGATTGTGAACAAGTGAATAAAAACGAAAGATCAATTCACAATGACGACAGTTACCAAACATTTGATAAATAAATGCAGATTTATCCTGGGCATGCAGGATGAGGACGTGGAAGTCC
Organism: Leptopilina drosophilae; assembly: GCA_032873175.1. Classification (NCBI taxonomy): domain Eukaryota; kingdom Metazoa; phylum Arthropoda; class Insecta; order Hymenoptera; family Figitidae; genus Leptopilina; species Leptopilina drosophilae. The sequence goes on from CM065478.1 coordinate 19,535,317, forward strand.
AGGTTAAAATCGATGACTCTTTCTTTACAGTCACTTTTACAGAAGGAGAGATTAGTCTGAGTAAGTAAAATACTTATCTCAAAATGCATTTTTCTAACGATTAATAAAAATCCAATTAAGTAAAGCAACTTGTTTAAATTTTTATTCCTATTTAACGATTGTGCACAATCAAAATTTTATACGAATTATATAAATTTCAATATTAATCGATAATTTGTCATATTTCATTAAATGAATAATTAAATAAAAAATAAGATAAACAGATGAGAGTATAAGTTCTGCAGAAACGAATTTTTTTTATGACAGTGTTTAACTAGTATATACTTTAACGAAATTAGTAATACAAGTTGAAAATAAATATCTATTTAAAAGAAAATTTTGCTTTATTTAAATTGAATCGCGAAATATAAGCAAATATTTAAAAACGTCGTTAAAATAATACGCTATACATTAACGAAGAACCAGTTTTAGTGACGAAAATTGACAATGTAGAGAAAAGTTTAGTTTCTTGAATAATAGTGAGGTCTATTATGAAACCACAATTATTTTATTTAATAAAATCTCAAGACACATGAATCCGTGCTTCTGGGTTATTTCTTTTAGACGGAGTTGTGTTCACTCCAGAAGATTGAAATGACTAGGTTTTAACTTATTGTTTTTGGTAGTAACAGAAACAATGGTTCAAATCAGTTCTGTTACATTTTAACATGTGTTCTGTTTTAATGTTTCAAGAGCAGACCATATTTTATGCACAAAAATTAACTATTCACAATTTCCTAAATTTTACGAATTAAGTAATGAATGTTTGTACATATTTATTTAATAATTAATTTCAAAGTAAAAAATGTCTGAAAAACAAATGGGACAGTTTAAGAGAAGAATTAATGAGTGCTGATAAAAGTGCTGATAAACCAGAGGACAAAATTGGCACATTTCTCGCATATCGAAGGAAGAATGAATGATAAAATTGTTCAGCTTGAAAAAGTTTTAGATGTAACACTGTCCATGCACTCCAGTATGCAAGACAGTATGAAAATGTGGCTTCACCAACGAGAAAAGGACGACAACCAGGTAAAACGTCCTAAAATTATAGAAGACGTTCAATTACCACAAAATTCCAAAATCCCTATCCCCTTCGTTCACACGAAAATTGCGAATAATAATAATTTATTAAACAAAAATAAAACGACTGTTAATGAAAATAAAATCAATAGTAACAACTCGAGTGTCTTCGCGAACCAACTTAAAGAAACAATTAAAATTGAATTGATAGGTAAAGACAGTAACATTAAATACGATTATAAATTAACACCTCAAAGTAAATTTGATCACTTTTACGAACTTTTAATTTCGGAATTACGAATCATAGAATTGCTTTACGTTATAGATTCGACTGTTATTCAACCGGATGGTTTAGATGAAAAGTTAAAAGAGAAACATCGATTTAAAGTTCGAGATATTCTAATAAATCGAATTGATAAAGCTTACCACTCGAGAGTTTTACACTTTCTGGATCCGAACCAAATTTTAAGTAAATTAAAAGAATTCAAACGATGGGAGACAAACATAACGAGTGTGACCGTAAGAAAGCAACTCTATACTATTCAATATGATCCGAAAGGCGAAACAGCTATTAAATTTTTAGATAGATTTGAGAAAATTATTTTAAATCACGAAAATATTTCGGGTTCAACACCTTTATCTGACGATGAAAAACGTGACACATTATTTAATGCTATCATGAACCAAATTCCCGAAATTCAATCAATTGAATTTATGACAGAAAGTCAAACGGGTAAGAGTTTAAATTTTGACACCCTAAAATTGTTCATTGTTCAGGCTGAAGCTAATAGATTACAGTTAGCCAACAAAAACCACACGGGCTCCAATCCTACGACGGTAGCATCTGTTCAATTGGCTAATTCAACGAAAACGTAATGGGTAAACGAGAGATGTTTCGAATGCGACGACATTGGACACATGAAAAACGAGTGCCCCCGGAAAGGCCAAGGTGTCAGAAAATGTTACGAATGTCAACGTTTCACTACTCATAAAGCGGCGATGTGTCCTCAACGACTGGCGAAACAAGGAGGAAGGGGTAGAGAATTAACAAGTAAGCGTTATCTTAATCAAAATAATAAATCTAATTTTCCTTATCAAGCTAATAACAAAGGACAGTTTAAAACTAAGTTAAATAAAAAATCCAATTTTAATTCTTTTAAAAATTTTCGAGATAACAATAAACAATTCTATAAAAGAAATAACGACAGTCAACCTAAAAAACAATTTTTTAATAAAAAGGACAGTTTACAAAGCGAACAGAGACAAACACGAATAGGTACTAGTGATCAATCGAAAGTCAATTTTGCTGAACAACAAAATATTAACTCAAGAAAGTATAATCAAACATTGTCTCAAGTAGCATCTACGTCGATGTCGAATACTATTTTCACCTCAAAAACACGAACAGTCTAGCCCGTTTATTTGTATAGTCTTCAGAATTCAAATCGCGATCAGAATAAAAATCACAAGTATGTCTCATTTATTGTAGACACCGGAGCAACCGAATACATTACGAATTCGAAAAATATTTTTGACAGGTTACATAGTTCCGAATACAATATAGTCAAATGTGCAAATAAAAACAGTAAAGCGGACTTAACTGTTGAAGGTAAAGGAAAACTCAATGTAATCTCTAATATTAACAAATGTCTCAATTTAAAAAATGTAATATACACAGAATTAGTTTCTGAAAATCTTCTTTCGCTTCGACGGTTAGCCGAAGAGGGCTTTTCAACTTATTTAGATAATAAGTATGTTAGTAATTTCGATTCAAAAACTCAAAACTTGTTGGCAACTGGTATTTACGAGAAACTTTATTGGTTTCTTGAATTTGAAATTAATAGGAAGAGTTACAATAGAAGTTCGCCACTTCCAGACATGACAGTCCTTGAAACGATGATAATTAATGAAATTTCAAATAAAAATAACAAAATTTCCAAAGAAAACAATGACTCAATTAAAGACAGTACAAACGATTCCTCTAAAATGACAGAAACATTAGAAGTTACAGACAAAGATAATTTAAACAAAATTTCAAACAAAGACAGTGTTAAATGTATTAAAGAAAATTCTGAAATATTGAACAATAATATTTTAGACTTCGACACCACCTTAACGATACGTAAACTAACAAATGTAGACGAATTGACAGAAATAGAATATGTTCTAGATGAACTTACTCCTTTTAACGAAAGTAAAAAAGACAGTATAAAAATAAGTAAAGCCATGCTCTGGCATATTCGAATGGGTCATGTGTCTGTGGGTTACTTACGTAAGTTAAAAGACTTATGGAATAATAATAAAGAACTACAATTAATTGTTTTTGATGACAGTATTTTAGATTGTGAGGTTTGCGCGTTGAGTACCTTATCAAAATTACCCTTTAAAAACGAAAGGACTAGAGCAACACGACCTTTGCAAATTATTCATTCGGATGTAATGGGGAAAATTTCTCTGCCTACACATCCTCATGGATATCAGTATATCGTAGTATTTATTGATGAGTTTTCAAGATTGGCGTTAGCATATCCTATGAAAAAAAAGGATGAAACAGGTTTTTGTCTAGAAAAATTCATAAAAAGCTCACGAAATTTGATTGACAGTAATGAAAAGATTTGTTATTTACGATAGGATCAAGAAACCGAGTACATGGGAGGATATACGAATGAAGTACTGATACGCGAAGGTATAGAACGACAGTGTGCTAATCCCGATACTCCTCAGCATAATGGTGTATCTGAAAGGTTCAACCAAACTTTACAGAAAAAGATTAGATCTCTTATGTTCGACTCCAAACTTCCGCCCAATATGTGGGATTTAGCCTTAGGGGTAGCTATTTATATTTACAATAGAACTCCGCATAAATCGATCGAGTTTGAAGTTCCATTAAAGATATTCGCACCTAAGTTTCATTTTGACATAAATCAAATTAAACGATTCGGTTGTCTAGCTTACTGGTCGAAAACGAGAAAACCGGAATCTAAGTTTTCCGCGCGAGCGATACGAGGTATTCTAGTAGGATACAGTATGACTGGCTATATTTTTCTTAACCCAGAATCAGGAAAATTCTTTGAATCTCGGAATGTACGATTTAATGAAAAATTAGTTTATGGTAGTAAATACAAAAAAGATTCAATACAAAACTGGCCAATTGATGAAACAAATTTGTCAATAAACGATTGGTTTGTCAAATTTGAGGACGAAAACAAAAAAGATCCTTTGGAAAATAATGAACCGTTGTTAGAAACGGAGGGAGACCAAAGCAAGAAACGCGGCAGACCTCGAAAACGACCGTATGAAACAGAGTTAGAAAAATTGAATGAAAAAGCGAAAAAGATTAAGATGACAAGAGAACCTTACGAGACTCGTAGTCGTAAAGTACTTGATATTAGCTTCGCGGAAATTCCTTAACTTGTTAATGTTTCGAATAATAATACCGTTCCGTGTATAGAAGACGAGTTCGCGAGAACCGAAAAGAAAATCGAAGATGAAATCTTATTTTGTCCGCATGCCGAAATAAGTAACGATCCGTTGACCTATAAACAAGCAATAGAATCTACTGACAAAAACGAGTGGTTAAATGCGATTGATGACGAATTAAATTCATTAAGTAAAAATAATGTTTGGTCAATAGTAGATCGACCCAAATTCGGTAGAAACGGTAAAAGGGCTAACATCATAGATTCGAGATGGGTTTGCAAAAGAAAATACGACAGTCCTGGAAAAATCAAGTTTAAAGCTAGGTTAGTAATTCGTGGTTTTAAAGACACGAACTCTTACGATCTAAAGGAAAGCTATGCACCAGTTTCTCGACTCACTCTTTTACTAACAGTTCTAACCATAATAAATTTTTACGATCTTGAAGCTTGTCAGTTGAATGTCAAATCCGCCTTTTTAAATGGAATCTTAGAAGATGAGATCTACATGAAAATTCCCGACGGTGTAGAAGTTTGTAAAGAAACACGACAAATTGAAGTTTGTAAACTTCATAAAGCAATTTACGGTTTGCGTGTTAGTCTAAAACAATACAATAAAAAATTCTCCGAAGTTGCCCATTCATTAGGATTAATCAATGACGATTATGAACCTTGTTTGTTCACTTCGCGTTCCGAACATTCGTTAGTTATCTTATTAATTTATGTAGACGATATTTTGCTAGCGAGTAATGACCGTAGGAAAATGTTAGAAATCAAAGATAAACTTATGGTTTTATTTGAAATGACTGACTTAGGTGAACCTAAACATTATTTGGGTATAAACATTCAGAGACAAAGAGATTTAAAAATAATGACAGTTACTCAGGAAAATTACATTGAGAAAATTCTTAAGAGATTTAGTTTTGATAATGAATATTCGAAAAACACACCCATGATAACACGACAAGTTATGAACCGCGAACGTAGATAAAGAGAAGAAGACGACAATTTCGAAAATTGTAATAAAACTCTCGATATCCCTTACAGAGAAACGATTGGTAGCCTTTTGTACTTGTCTGCAGCTACACGTCCGGAGATAGCCTACACAGTTAATGTTCTGAGTAGACATCAGATTAATCCGACCGAAAACGAGTGGAATATGGTCAAAAGAGTTTTCTAATACTTAAAAGGGACAAAGGAATTAGGTCTAAAATTTGTTGGTAGACGAGATGATTTATTAGCTTATTCCGATGCTAGTTTTGCCGATTGCAAATCTTCGATTTCAACGTGTGGTTTTCTGATACGACTGTTTGGTGACACAATCGCTTGGCGAGCAAACAAACAAACCTACGGTGCTCTGTCAACGTGCGAAGCCGAATTCGTTGCTATGAGTCAAGCTTGTCAAGAGATTATTGCGACAAATAAATCCTTGATCAGAATTTTTGACTGAAGTTTTCTACCGGCGATTCTGAAATGCGATAATAAAGGTGAGACCATCTGTACCAAAACTAACAGTGGAAATAGGCTAAGACATACACTACCGTCCGAAATTGTGCGAACGCTTACACCGCGAGTAATTGAAAAATATACTTGCATTAAAATAGATGTAACTCGGAGAGAAAAAAACGAAAACGATTTTTCTTTTTAGCTTTGGAAAGCTAATAAAATTTAAAAAAAAATAATGTCTATTTAAATCAAATTGCTTAAATAGGTTTCAGTATATCGTCTTACAAAGTTTAAAAAATAATTGTCATTTTTCCCTCATTTCTTACCTTGACTTTAACCCCTTGCAAGGTCCAGGAAAATTTACAGAAAATTTTGTCGGTCGAATTTTTTTCTATGCACGCTCGCACAATTCTTTTAATTTCTAGGAAACCCGTTAACGGTTTTTATTGTTCTTGGAATCAATTGAAAGCTTAGATTCCAAGGAATATTCATGTGAAATGACAAAATTTTCTGTAAATTTTCCTGGACCATGCAAGAGGTTAAAGTCAAGGTAAGAAATGAGGGAAAAATGACAATTATTTTTTAAACTTTGTAAGACGATATACTGAAACCTATTTAAGCAATTTGATTTGAATAGACATTATTTTTTAAAAAATTTTATTATCTTTCCAAAGCTAAAAAGAAAAATCGTTTTCGTTTTTTTCTCTCCGAGTTACATCTATTTAAATGCAAGTATGTTTTTCAATGACTCGCGGTGTAAGCGTTCGCACAATTTTGGACGGTAGTGTATGACTGATGTTCATCAAGATTATGTAAAAGAATGTGTAAAGAACGACCGTGTGAATATTGAATGGGTATCGACCAATAAACAATTGGCCGATATAATGACTAAGCCTCTTAGTTTCGAGGTTCACGCTCATTAACGAGACAAAATTCTTAATATTGACAGTTTTTAATTTAACGAATAACAAATGACTGTATATTTACTATTTGCTGTAAATTTTCATCTTACGACATGTTTTAGATAATAATTGTTTTATAACAGTTAATTTCAGTGATAGCAATTAGTTCTTTTCGATTCGACGACAGATAAATAACCGAGCAGTATTTTATAATCAACCAATGATATTTTTATAAGGTTCGACTGATTCTATATTTTACGCACATATGCATCTATATCAAAGACATTCTGGTGAGATTTGAAGTGCCTGAAGAAACCAAGAGACTCATCTTAAACCTTAAAGGATAATTTTTAGTGTATTTTTATTCATTTTATTTCTTCGTTTGTAAGGACCGTTGTCCAGTTTTTCTCATTTATTGTTTAGTATTTATGTCAAAGTTAAAGTACAAATTAAACTCAGTGTACCTTCAGCTGGACAATTTTTGATAACTTAGTAAGATATTCTGTATCTTTTATAACGTAACATTTTATTTGTTTTTATATATTCTTGAGTTAAGAAAGTGTGAAAGACAACTGTAATATAATACCTAATTGTTAAGTTAATAAAGTTGTAACTCATTTGTGAGCGAATCAATCTCGGGAGGAAGTGTTGGAATATCATAAGGTTTGTTCTCGCTAACTACACCGCTACACTCGAGTGTATCAAGAGTGTGAAATGGAGCATGCGTTCTTAAACAAAGTACAAAATCTAGCGAGAACGCAAAAGTGTAAAGAAAGTGCACGAAAAAATGAAAAAAGATTAAAACAAACCACCTTATAAACAATTGTTATTGTGAAGCAATTTTTAAAATAATTATTTCTCTCATTTATTTAAGCCAGAATTTATTTACTATTATAGTGATTTTAAAAGTAAAATTTCTCAGTTTTATAATGTGATAAATTTTTTTTTAAATAATAGGATTTATTCCTATTATTCCCTGCAACTTTTCCTAGGGATCGTAAGACCTTGTTGTTGGTGGGGAAGCTTACGGGCCTAATCGGGCAACGTCTCTGGACCCCTTTCTCTCTCTCGTAGTCTGTCGGTGAGGGCCCACTCCCCGTAAAGGAAGGACCGTCCGGGCGGCAGAGGGAGTAGAAAGGTGAGGAAGCGACCATTGGTGGGAAGTAATGACCACCACTGGAAGCGGAGGAGACTGTTGCCTGCGGGGCCTTAACTAAGTAACGGTCCCTCTGGTTTCCGTGGCAAAGGAACTAGAGTATTGAGCGCGAGCTCTGCCCCCAATCTAAGACGTACGTATACGTGTCGATGGATGGATGGCACCAGGGTTACCAAAGCCGCCGCGTGTCCCGGGCGGATCGGCCGGACGTTGGTCTGGGCTGTACTGGCCGGGCTGTGAACCCGTAAAGCTCGGGGGACGGTCGAGCTGTCCGGGACGCTGTGGATGGTGGTGTCGCAAACGGCGGTCAGGGATACCGGGAGACCTCCCTGTACTAATTTGATTCCTTACTCCTACATGCGGGGCTCTGTAGGAGTGGACGTTTTGTTTTCCCTAGCTACTCGTGGGACTTATATGGAGTCTCATTTTAAAAGCCTAAAAATTGACACACGCCAAGGAGACGAGGCGGCTGCGTCTGAGGTCTCCTCGGAGGCTAAAGACATGACGGCCCCTGGTTCCGAGGTGGTGAGACAACCGCCTCCATCGGCTGGCCCAACGGTCCCATTGCGGGCTGACGGACCAACGGTCATGGAGCAGGTTGGATCTGGCTTGACTGAAGGGCCCCAGAATAAAGGGGTGGAGGTGCTCCAAAGGATGCTGAAGGCTACGGTGCGGATCCCGGGTGAACCGGAGGACGTGCAAGTGGTCTTCAGGACTCTTGAGGCGTACAACCCCTCACTGAAAACGTCAACTTGGCGCCATGTCAATATTGACGGACCTCAGGCGGCTAGTATGGCTGAGAGGAACTTTTTCTTGGTCATACAGGTCCCTGATAGTCAAGCGAGAGCTCTTGCTGCTCTCGACTTCAGACCCTTCTATGACTTCGGTCGGGTAACCTTTAGGGTTGCTAGCCTTGGTCAGGATGGGTCTGAAGAAAAAGGGGTAAGTGAACAGCAACCATAATGGCTGCCCGTAAGCTTACCCTTAAACAAATTAACTTGCATCATAGTAAAGGCGCCTCAGCAGTTTTGATGAGGGGCATGACTAGGATGCACACAGGCATATCACTAATTCAAGAACCATGGTTAGTTCGAGGTGCTATTAGGGGACTTGGGGGGCTGGCTTTAATGTTTACAGGGATCCCAAGGCTACCAAACCAAGAGCGTGCATCCTTACGAAGGGCATTAATGTTGTACCTTTGCTGGACCTGTGCACTGGAGACCTGATGGCGGTATTGACCGACTTCGAGGGTATCGGAAGGATGGTCATTGGATCGGATTACTTTCCGTATGATAGCAAAGTTAATCCTCCAAATGAGGTATGTAAATTGGTGGATTACTGTCCAGAGAGGGGACTGACCCTTTTGTTGGGCTGTGATGCTAACTCACAACACAGGGTGTGGGGGAGCTCAAAGAACAACCAAAGGGGACAGGAGCTATTGGAATATCTATTGGGAACAGGACTGGATATTCTAAACACGGGTAAGGTACCGACATTCAGTAATGCTGTCAGGGAGGAGGTGATTGATATCACCCTCTGCTCGTGCAGTATTGCACACAAGGTAAGAAGATGGAGAGTATCTAATGAACCTTCACTTTCTGATCATTTACAGATAGTCTTCGAGCTGGAGGCTGTGGTCCCTTCGGAAACCAAGTGGATTCGTAATCCCAGGAAAACGGATTGGGCTAAATACAGCGCAGAGCTGAAGGAGACCAGGCAGGATTAGAGATCATGAAACCCTCGATGAGGTGGCTGGTACTTTTACAACAGCCATAATAACAGCTTTTGAGAACAGCTGCAAACCAACGCAAGTTCGTTCGGAAAAAGAGACCTACTGGTGGAATGAGAGGCTAGAAAACCTCAGAAAAGAGACCAGGAAGTTATTTAAACGTGCTAAAAAATACCGCACTGCTGACAGTTGGTCCACATATGCAAAAATGAGAGACAACTATAGAAATGAAATAAGGAAGGCACAACAGGATAGCTGGACTGCCTTCTGCTCCAGCATCGATAAGGGCAAAGAGGCAGCGCGGATAGACAAACTGCTTTCAAAAAACCCAGATGCAATTTTAGGCACCTTAAGACTGCCTAACGGAGGATTTGCCGAGTCGGACGAGGAGACTTTGGCTCACCTGGTCCAGACCCATTTCCCAGGCTTTTCTAGGTCTGAGAAGGGCGGTCCCGATTCTTGGCCTCTGAGTAAACTACCGCAGGCTGAATATAGGCCGCGGAGACAGTTGGCTAATGGAATCGTGACTGCCGAGAGGGTCAGGTGGGCCGTGGAATTTTTTAGCCCTTATAAGTCTCCCGGACCAGACGGCGTTTTCCCTGTCCTTTTGCAAAGGGCGATGGATCAGGCGGTCGGACCGTTGGTAAGGCTTATCAGGGCAAGTCTAACTCTTGGATATGTCCCAAAAGCGTGGAGGGGCACTAAAGTCGTCTTCATACCAAAGGCTGGCAGGAACGGATATACCTCACCAAAGGATTTTCGTCCAATTAGCCTAACATCTTTCATTCTGAAGTTGGTTGAAAGGTTGAAAGGAGAGCTATAGGATGTAGCTGGGGTCTTAAACCGGATACACTTTTGTGGATCTACGAATCGATTCTGCGTCTGTGGTCTGGTGGAGCAGAGTTGAACTTAAAACGGCAAAAGACCGGTTGGAGGGCGTAAGGAGGCTGGTCCTGCGGAGCATCACTGGTGCTGTGCGCACTACGCCCACGATGGCCCTTGGTGCTCTTCTGGGACTGGAACCTTTACCCCTGATCATTAAAGCAGAGGCGGCGAAAGCTGCCCTGAGATTAGGTGGGGACAGAGGCCGTAGGGAAGTTGGCAAATGGCGTCTCCCCAGCAAATTGGTGGAAAAACCCATTCTCAATATGATTAGAGATAAGGTGACTCCACTTTACCTCTTTGACAAGAAGTATAGAATAAGTATACCTAATAGAGAGGATTGGCATGATGGGCCGGCCCTTCTTCCCAGAGATGCTATTGTCTGTTATACGGACGGATCGAAGGGAAGAATTGGCGCAGGCGCAGGTGTCTATCAAGAAGCAGTGGGGGTGGCTCTCGCATATAGTTTGGGAACCATCACTACTGTTTTACAATCCGAAATTGTAGCGATTCTCTACGATGCTTTTGAGGCTCTAGAGCGCTGCCAGGATAGAAATATCTATATTGCCTCGGACAGCAAGACAGCCATTTGCGCTTTGAAACGATATGTTACGACATCCCAACTGGTCGGAGAGTGCCACGAGGCGCTCAACAGGCTAGCTGGGATTAACCGTGTTACCCTCATCTGGGTCCCAGGACACTGTGGAATTAAGGGTAATAACGTAGCGGATGAACTAGCCAAAGAAGGCGCTAGGAAACGATTTATCGGACCAGAACCAATAGTTGGTGTCTCCAACAAGTGTCTGACTTTGGATTTTAAACAATGGCGGACACTAGAGCACCAAAAGGAGTGGCGGGCAGCTGCAGGTTGTAGACAGGCCAAAGCACTCATTGGGGAAAACTTAAATCCTAAAAGAGCGGCGGATTTCCGCAAGCTTAATAGAAAAGAGGCGAAAATCGTAACAGGTTTGTTAACAGGCCATGGAGATTTACGCTATCACAGGCATAAGATGGGCATTGTCGAGGATCCCAAATGCCGTAAATGTGGTGAGGAAAACGAAACCTCAGCTCACATTCTGTGTCGATACCATGCTTTGGTGAGGGAACGATATCAGATTACAGGTTGTTACTTCCTTGAGGAGATAGCAATCGCTACTAAAAGACTGGCCGCGGTCCTGTTTCTATGGAAGGGGCTTTGGGCTTAGGTCAGGCGGTTTAGTAGGACTTTGGGGACGTAAAGGTATTATCCAAGCGTCAGCGGCTGCTAAGCGGCTGCAACCCTAATAGTTAATAATAATAATAATTCCCTGCAAACATTACAATGGGCAATTCATGGAAATTTAAGAAATTAATTAAATTTTACAAGAATTTCGAAGGTTAAATGTATGTACCGAGCGGAATTTATTTTTTCAAATTTTTACACAGTTTTAACTCTGATATCTTTGTAAAATTTAATTAATTTCTTACCTTCAACCGAATTACTCATTAAATGTTTACAGATAATAAAACTAGAATTTTTAAGCTATATTTTCTTATAAGTTTCAAACAAAACGGAAGCGACATGTTTTGAAATATTCTAAAGGTTATCTTTCAAACTTAATTTTTTTCATAAATTCTATTATTTTTTAAATTCACTGTAAATAAAGTTTGGTCTTAATAAATGGGAGAATAATTATTTAAAAATGGCTCTACAATGACAATTGTTTATTAGGTGGTACTTTATATAAATATTAACAAAATAAGGATTGCTTACTAATAATTTCATAAATTAAAAGTCACTAAGAAATATATTATAACTTTATGTTCATAAAATAATTAATGCATTTTAAATAAAATGCCCATTTACCGCCATTTTAATAAGAACATTCAATTACACTCGCTCGCAAACGGGTGTAATAAAATAGGGAAAAGTGCAGAGGCTTCTAGGGAGTTAGGTGTACTATTTCGTTACGTTCTCTTTGTGATCCAGAATGGAAGTTCAATAAACGATCGTTAAAGTTCCGAATCTAAAGTGTATTATTGATATATACTTTATATATACCAATCGATCCGTCTTGATGCAAAGAATAATATTTCAGAAATAAGTGAGTAAGATTTTCTTATACAGCAACATAATTTTGCGGAAAGAACTCATTTTTTGAGAAAAATGCGAATTTTTCAGCTTTAATTGTGATTAACTCTATAAATTCTCATACAATTTATTCTTTTTATATACCAATCGATTCGTCTTGATGCAAAGAATAAGATTTTATTATATATTAACTTCAATAACCAACTTAAAAAAAAATTTTTGAAAAATATTTTTTTTTAGAAAAAAGTCAAAAAAAAAATTTTTTTCTGAGAATTTTTTAAAGTCTATCAATCCAGTTCGAGATATTTTTATGATAAATATAGCTGGTAATTTTAGCCAAATTCGTTAAAACCTCTTCGAGTTATCGTGTTCACAAAAATCGGGATCCACACACACATACATACATACATCCGGACAATTGTTCAGCGTCTTATATAACATAGTCCCATATAGAAGAAAATTTGTCAAAAGGATTTTTAAAAATTTTGTAAATTAAACGACTACAAAGCTTCCTCACGAGGAAGCAAAATTATTTAAATTAATAAATAATTATTAAATATTAAATAATTATTTATTAATATTTATTTTTTAATAATTTCTAAATATAAGTAAATAAATATAAATATATTAATGTTAATAAATTATTTAATATTTAATAATTATTTATTAATTTAGATAATTTTTTATCTAAATTATTTAATTATTTATTAATATTTACATTTAATATATTGAATGTAAACATTTAGAAATTATTTAATATTTAATAATTATTTATTAATTTAGATAATTTTTTATATTATTTAAAAATGATTGATGAACAATATATTGTTCAGTGCATACGGTAATAAATAAACTGAATATTGTATCATGGTTGATTCAAGCTTGAATAAAAATTGGATATTCAAGCTTCACACACGAAGATTGAACGAGTCTTGAATCGAGCATGGGATGAACATTGGTCTCCAATGTTGAACTAACATTGAGTGACAGTGTTTTAAAGACTGCTTCAACTCTGGGTTACCCACGCTGGGCGCTCAAGGCTTAATCAAGCTTCATCCCATCAGCATTGGTCTTTCACGCCTGGGTATAATAATCACTTTCCACTTTCTCTGTAACAGAACTAAGCCAAAATTTGCAGGCCTGTGTAATTGTTGTTAACAATTATTTAAACAATTTTTTAGCTAAGTTTATTTTTTTGAAAAATCATTTTTTTTTCTTTTTTTAGTAATTACAAAAATTTAATTTTTTTGAAAGAAAAATAATATAATTAGGGGAAATTTTAACAACCTTAATTAAAAGTTTATTAATATTTAAATAAATTATTATTCTTATTTTTTTAAATTATTATTTAATTTTTAATCTAAATCGGCATATTAAAAAAGTTTGGTAAATTTGCATAATTAGAAAAAACTGAATCGTTTAAGTATACTATTCTGTAAATAGTTACTAATTAACAATAATAATTTGTTTAAATCTTGCTTAATAATAGTTATGTTTTAAATTTGGATCCGTATTTATGTTAGGTCCGGTGAATTGCAAAATTAGATGAAATGCACCTCTCTAGGTACAATATGCAAAAAGTTATAATTAACAATAATAATGATTTGTTTAAACAAATATAAATTTGTTTTAAACTAAATTTTTTTTCTTACATATTTTCTTAAATTGTCTGTAAACAATGAGCATTCCCTGAAAATTCCATTAAATTTCATTCATTTTCCTTAGAGATATACCATTTTAAATATAAAAAAAAATTTTAAACCCTCGTAAATCCAAAATTTTCAAAATTGAATTGATGCTTTCTACTTGCTTACTGCTCCCCATGTAAGGGCTTATGAGATTTCTTACACTGTACCTGAACTGCGCAGTTACTACAATTACTATAACTGCAAACAAAGTACGGACATCAAAGTTTCTTTATATTAATTTCCGTGCTGGATCACAAAACTCTTAAAATTCATAAAACACTATTAAATGTTGTAAGGAATTACATATGATTATATCGACAACGATATTTCACGATTTATTAAAAATAAGAGTGCTGTCCACAATTGAATCAATTTGGATGCCCACAACCAAACTTGACGGTCATTTTAAAACATCATGAAGAAAATTTGGCTTGAGAACATTTTTGTAATACTTGGTATTGGATCATAAAATATAACATATTTACTGTGTAAGTACGCTTTGAACTTATCATTTTAATTAATTCACTTGGATTTGTTGAACATTTAACAATGTTTAAAAATACATTTTTGTTATATTCAACTTGTCGTAAAATTAATTTATATATAGTAAAAAGCGCAGTTGTCTAATCACTTTTGTGTTCGCATAGAAAACTACGTTAGTTCATAACATATACGTGATATTTGCCAGATTAGTGGAAGAGGTTTGGTTGTGGACACCCACGCAGAACTTTTGACAAAAATGAGATTATATACATGAGTCATTTCATATCAAACCGTTCCACCGACAAAAAACAATCGCAAGGAGATAGATTTTCTAATAATTTTTATTATATTTATTTATTTATTTTATTTATTGGTTTATACACCTGTCTTCAGCCTTACATACTTGGCTATACAAGTGATTCTTACAATTTCGTGCTTTTACAAATTTTCTCATATACAATTCCTAATACTAAGATTGCGCCTACAGAACGTCTTTTCGAAATTAGGAGTACTCGCATTAGCCTGGACTACCCGTCTAATGGGTTTTCACGGCAGAGGAGAGGGAAACTGTAGAAAACCTTCTCCTGAGTACAACCGGTTTATCGACAGTCGAGTTCTAATGGTGTGTACCGGACAATAATCGACAGTGCACATCATTATACCTCGACGTCAAACCTCCCGCTCAGATTATCTCACATGCCGGAAAAATCCAAGCCAAATGGGCGCGAACCAAGTACCCTTGGTCCTAGGACGTCCGCCAAGCGAGGCATTTATCCGACCGAGCTAATCTGTCGGTTTAATTTTTAATATATAAAACTTTAATTGTTTATAATATATTATAAACTGATTTAAAAGAGAATTTCATAAGCTTTCTATTGCTATTTTTATTATATTAAATTTCTGCCAATTTCGTAGAGAAATTCCTGTTTGAAATGTTAAACTCTTAATATCACAAAACACCCCACCCCCACAATTTTTATCAAAATTATATGAAAATAAAGCGTAAATTCTCTAGTTTCTATTCCCATTTGATATATTATGGACATTTTATGGGATTAATAGAAAAAAAAATTATTTAAAAAATGTGTTTTTGAAAAATTTGACAAATAGTACGAAATTGAATGTAAGTTGAATGGATTAAGGATCAACTTCATACTATTTGTCAAATTTTTCAAAAACACATTTTTTAAATAATTTTTTTTCTATTAATCCCATGAAATGTCCATTATATATCAAATGGGAATACAAACTAGAGAATTTACGCTTTATTTAATATAATTTTGATAAAAATCGTCGGGCGGGGGTGTTTTGTGATATTAAGAGTTTAACATTTCAAACAGGAATTTCTCTACGAAATTGGCAGAAATTGAATATAATAAAAATAGCAATAGAAAGCTCATGAAATTCTCTTTTGAATCAGTGTAGGGTCATTTGGGGTAAATGTAAACAGTAGATGTTTCAGCTAAATTTACAAATTAAAAAATAAGTACGACGGCAATATTTTTACCTCAGCTCACCTACAAGATGTTCTGACTATTGCCAGTATTTTATTTTGACAATTGGCAATGCCCTAGTGTAAGTTATCTTTTAATGCAAAAAAGTTTGAAATTGAAAATTTTTCTGTTTCAGTATTTTGTCTCGCATTTGCATAAATATAAATTTTAAAATCAAACAAAAATATGTAATTCTTCCTTATTCATGCCCTAACAAAAATTGACTTTGATTTTTGATTTTCGTCAATTTAGTTAATAAATAATTTAGTGTTTACATTTTAAAAGAAAATAATTGAATAAATTATTAGATCTGCCATTTTGAAATTCAAAAATTCGATTTTAGATTCTTATTCAGCAACCTTAGAAACTTTTTTTTACCAAATTGAATGAAAATTTATCAAGATTTGTTCAAGTTATTCAAGCTTTACATCACTAATTTTGTTATGGTTGATTGTTTATTTATATGATACATTATCAGTCAACTGGTTGATTTTTCAATAATCTACGAAGAACTGTTTTTCAGTTTTTCCATCCCTTAAGACAGTAGTATGCTTGAAATAACTTGTTTCTTAAACCTCGCTTAACTACAGAGGTGTTTACATTTACCCCGAATTTTAGGCAAATTACAAAATCTCGAGGTAAATGTCAACAGTCAGTTGTAGACGATTCAGGTGCATCAATATTTTTTTGTACCTCATAAAATTTTTCTAGGGAGCTCTAGTAACAAGTTCATGCAAAAAAAATCCGTCCATTTTACCTTTTACCAAAAAAAACTGACGTTTTTCGTAAAAAATAGATAAACCGTTTACATTTACCCCAAATGACCCTATTAACTTATTTATTAATCAAACAATTAATCAATAAAAAAATCAATAATGAAGATAATATAAATGTATTGATAATAAAGTTATCAACATAAAAGACTAAAGAATTATTTCTTTTAATCAAAATATTTAACATTTGACTGCCAATAAAAGGATTTAAATGTTAATAACTTAATAAAAAGTAACGTTGATAACACAAGCCTGTAACAAATAAAAATTTCCGATGTGCTAGAGATTTGTAATAGGAACCCAATTAAAGCCTGAACAATATTACGATATTGCTAACAAAAAACTAAATTATAAGTCAAAAATTATTTTTTTAACCATTGTCATGCTCAAAAAGTGATTACGAATATGTTGCCAGATTTTTAAAATTCAAAATGTCGGATACAATATGGAGGACTCATAAATTGCTCCCAAACGGAAAGTCCAATTGAAAAATGTTGTAAATACATTTTTATGGGAAATTTAATTACCTTTAATTTGCTTCAAAGATAATGAAAAGAAATTTAGCTATATCTTGAAAACTGTTCTACTTTCTAAATATCTGAATTCGTAATCGGATTAGGGAGCAAATTTTACAACAGAAATGTCAGCAAAATGCCACAGGTCAAAATTTTTTTATTATTGTAAACTAGTTATATTACCTCAAAATATTCAGTAGTTTTTAAGATGTCAAAATTTTTGACAAATGTCGAAATTGTTATATCCCTTTTTCATTTTAACTAAATGAATTGATTCTTTTTGGATAAAAATTCAGCATAAACACTAAATACTGAATATTTTGGCGTATTTGGAATGAATAATTATTTGACACAATTAAAGGGATAATAGTCTGAATTAAAATAATTAATTATGTTGAATAATTGAACATTTGATACAAACAAATATTTAGGGGATGGTAGGCTACATTGAACCGGGTATTTTCTAAAGTCCAAGAACTAATTAAATTTTACAAATTTTGATCAGGTTATGTATCAACATTAAGCTGAAGTACTCCTTTAGTTAATATATACATTACAAACACAAATTATTATGATTAAATAATTAAATTTAATTTTTTTCTAACAAGTTACACTTTTCTTATTTTGAAGAATCTGTGTCTACATTGAACCACCTTTGTTGTTAAAGAGTTGTTATTTGTTAATATAGGAGATTAATATATTTTGATATCAGGTTAGGTAGGTAAAGTGACAGTTTGAGTTTATCTCGTTCACAATTGTGATGAAAGCATGTCTTCTAGTATTTTTCTTACTAATTAGTAGAGCAGACAACTTTACCACTCTTAAAATTGAAAATTCTTTGCTTTTTTGGGTGGTTCAATGATGCCGCACTCACTGCATTCACAACAAAAATTGTTTTTAATTTTATGTAAGGCTTAAAATTCTTTATCACATCGGAATATTGAAGTTGACACCCTAAGCGACATAAATCACAAGTTTACTAATTTTTAAAACTTCCAATTTCAATAAAAAAATTCATTATATTTCCACAAAATTTTTTGTTTTGTACGTGAAAAACAGTTTTTTTCTTTTTTCTTTGTAAATAATAAACCTACGTGCTCGAAATTTTTGGACGTAGTCGCTTTCGGTAATACGAATTTATATATTAAATAAGAAAAAATTCCACTCAGTCATTTCTTAGAAAATTAAAGTGGTTCACTGTTGACGCTGGTTCAATGTAGCCTACTCTCCCCTACTTATTTGAAAAAATTTATTTTATTGTTGCAAATAAATATTATGTTTAGTTTTAATGTTTACATTTATAACAATTTAAATTTTAATTGAATAATAATTATAATAATAAATATATTAATAAAATAATAATAATTGAAAAGTAATTTTAAAGTTATGAAAAAATGGGGGACTAAATCTGCTGGGTCTCGAAATTGAATTGACAATTTTTTCGTGAAAAATTCTTGGAAAATTCAAATAAAATTTTAATGAAATAATGAAGAAACTGTAACAAATTGATTTAGATAACCTAAGTTATTGTGCAATAAATGGTTTGAATTGAATGCAAAAGATCCGAGAGTCGAGTGTACATGGTTTTATGAACCTTTAGCAATTCTTTGAAATTTAAAAAGTTTAACATTTGCGCAAACTGTTGCTATAACTGTAACTGCTACTCTTGAAAAAATTTATTTTCTATTGATTTTCTTCAAATATTTTAAGAAATGGTTTCTTTGGGTGCCCTTTAAATGTGGTAAAGTTTCAAAACCATTTGCGATGCTAAATTTTGAGTTATTCAAGTACAAACTTCCATTTTAACATGCGATTTAACAAAATAGGTCCTCAACTAAATTTCAAAAGTTATATTGACTACCGAAAAGTATTAAAAAGAACTAAAAATTCAGTTGGTGTAATCAAATTTGAAGCTGTTCTTGTAATTTAACTACATTTTTTAGTCATCTGAACAAGTATCTGAAATATTATTAACTATTTTAAATGAAATTTAAATGTGTTATAAACATAAATGAGGCAGTATGAAAACATTTCAAAAATTAGAAAAATAATTTTAAATTAATTAATTTAAAACTTAAAAAAAAATTTTTTAAGTAGTTTGAGAAGAAAATGAGATTTCAAAGTATTTTTTCACAACAGCCGTTTTTTGGAAAACTACCATTTATAAAAATTTGGAAAAAGTATTATTAAAGAGAAAACTAAGGAATTTTTTAAAAGAAAAATTGAAGGTTTATCATTGAAAAATTTATTTTAATTTGTTTAAAAATTTATAAGTTAAGTTCTTTGACATTTTTTAAAAATTTTAAATTTTAAAAAAATTTTTAACTATATTTATTACACATTTAAATTCCATTCAAATCGGTTAAGTAATATCTGAAAAAATGAGATTTTTTATTTATATACCCCCTTTTTTACTCCTTAAGAAGTTTAAAAGTGTCAAAAGTATTTCAAATGTTTCAAGACCACCGTGTTTTATAAATATGGATAGCACCATGCCTAAAAAATCAAAGTTGTACCCTACACTGAAAAAAAAGTGCTGTTAAATCAAATAGCTCCATGCTGTTGAATTTCCAGTTATTAATTCAATAACACATTTATTAATCGAACAGTATATTGCTTAAAACGAAAAAATGTAACTGTTTAAATTAAAAGTACGATACTGTTAAATTAATGATATTCTACAAATTGTTTCTATAGTTCATCTATATATAGCAAC
Source organism: Leptopilina drosophilae (assembly GCA_032873175.1). Classification (NCBI taxonomy): domain Eukaryota; kingdom Metazoa; phylum Arthropoda; class Insecta; order Hymenoptera; family Figitidae; genus Leptopilina; species Leptopilina drosophilae. The sequence continues at coordinate 19,555,649 of CM065478.1, forward strand.
AGAATAATTTATTGCTTCTTTGACATTATTCATTTGAAACATCTAACAGATAAATTTGAAGAAAATGCGTGTAAATTTGAATCAAATAAAAAGTTGTTTGCTTCAAAGAAGTGCGCCTTTGAAAATGAAAGCATATGCTTTCGTTTCAATGAGTGGTGCTATAGCGGACTGCCAATAGCATATGTTATAAAAATAAAAACACTATGTATTTGAGATATTGACAGGTGCTAAATTTATTGAAATACTTATTCACACATATTTATATGTTTATTAAACCTGTCGTTTTTGAAATTCTTATATAAAAAATTATTATTTAAATTGTTTTAAACACGGAGAAAAAAATGCTGTTGAATTAAAGACATATGAGTTTGATTCATTGAATAGTGTCATAACGGGCTGCCAAACGTATATGCTGTTGTTTTGAAAGCACCGATTCTAATGATTCGATAGTATCACTTTCATTGAAACAAAAGCATATTTCTTAAATTGACAGCATACTATGTTAATTTGAAGGTATTCCTTTTGAATCAACGATCAAAATTTTTTAATTTAACAGTATATGCTTTTGAGTCAATGACTATAGTTTTTCAATTTAAAAGCATCATTTTTATGATTAAAAAATTTGTACTTTTAATTTTTTTAGTTGTTGCTATCGATTGAGTAACACCATACTGTTAAGTCAATTCTTTTATGTGGTTAAAGATATACCAACGATAAATTGAAAAAATGAAATTTTTGTTCACATATTTTTTATATACTAATTCTCACACCTTTAACACAACACTTCTTATATACATCTTTTTTTCAATTTTACACACTAACATAGACATCTTTATTATTTTTTTAAATTTTTTCCAACGACAAACACACATACATACACATTCAAACACACTTTATATTTTTTTGAGTCTGAAAAATACGCTGTTCCCAATCGGTCACCCATCCAGGTAGTAACCGCAACAAAACGTGCTTAACTTTCGTGATAGACGAGAACTGCCGCGCTGCAATGTAATACATTCGCTTCTTACATTGATCAGTTACTTTGTAGTTAAATACCGTGCGCGAGATTTTTCTCGTGAATAAGGGAATTTATATAGGGAATTTATGTTTAACTAGTCCTTAATTCTTTAAAACAATTTAAATAATAGTTTTTTATATAAGAATTTCAAAAACGACAGGTTTAATAAACATATAAATATGTGTGAATAAGTATTTCAATAAATTTAGCACCTGTCAATGTCTCAAATACATAGTTTCCTTATTTTTATAACATATGCTATTGGCAGTCCGCTATAGCACCACTCATTGAAACGAAAGCATATGCTTTCATTTTCAAAAGCGCGCTTCTTTGAAGCAAACAACTTTTCATTTGATTCAAATTTACACGCATTTTCTTCAAATTTATCTATTAGATGCTTCAAATGAATAATGTCAAAGAAGCAATAAATTATTCTGTTGCTATATATAGATGAACTATAGAAACAATTTGTAGAATATCATTAATTTAACAGTATTGTACTTTTAATTTAAACAGTTTTATTTTTTCGTTTTAAGCAATATACTGTTCGATTAATAAATGTGTTATTGAATTAATAACGGGAAATTCAACAGCATGGAGCTATTTGATTCAACAGCACTTTTTTTCAGTGTACGTAGATCTATTTTTGTCACTTTTTGACCCCCTCCTTCCCCTGCGTAGACTAACGTAGACTTTTGTTGACCCCCCCTCCCCCCGCGTGTTACGTAGTTTTTTTTCAAACTGCATATTTAGCTATATTCGCATTAAAAACAATTAAAAATTAAATTAAAAACAATGTCAAATATTCTGAATAAAATATTTTATTAGTAGTCATGTTGTAAATTTTGTTTATTATAAATCCATAATTTCTTTTTCTCCCAGCTGAATAAAACTCAAGCTTTCGCCCTTCAACGATCAGACTATTTTCAGATATAGAAACCATGTAGTATATAATATCCCATGTCAATGTGGTGTATGCTACATTGGAGAGACGAGTAGATATATTGCTGATCGGATGAATGAGCACAAAAGAGATTGCGAGAATGGCGACAGAAAGAAATCCTCATTGGTGGTACATTCACAAGACAATGACCCTGTTTTTCAATTTGATAATGTGAGAATAATTTGTAATGAAACCAATTTCAGACGTAGAAAATTAAAAAAAAGTTTTCATATTATTAAAAATAACAATTCTATTAATAAAAAGTCTGAAATTGTTTCTGTGAGTAATATTTATCACTCATTGATCCATAATACGAATTAATTTCTTGATGGTTTGAATGTTAATTTCTTTATAGTTTGATGTTTTTATATTGGTTTAATTTTGTTTGATGTTGTGATATGAATTATGATTTTCTTGGATTTTGGCGCCTTCAGGTAATGTTGGTAACATAGATATCACGCATATCATAGATAGATTTGGGTTTTGAAATCTTACAGTTTGGTGTTTAAATTGAAATTATGTGATTGTTATTCATGGATGTTCTTCAATAAATGCGACTTGATTTAAAGCCAGTCGCATCGTAATATTATATTTGGTTTTTTAAATTTTGTAATATGTAAAAATTTCAATTTGTATAATAACATCTGTTCGATGATTGTGTGTACACTGTAAGAAAAATTTTAGAAATTTTCCCAAAAAAATTTAGGAAGCAAATTCCACTAATCTTTTTAGAAAAATTTCCTAATATAAATAAGGGAATTTTTCTTAAAAATTTAGAAAGATTCCTTTAAAAATTTAAAAAAATTCCCATGAAATAGTATAGAAAAAATCCCAAAAGTTTGGGAAAATTTCTGAGCATTTGGAAAAATTTCCATGTAATAGTATAGAAAAAATCCCAAAAGTTTGGTAAAATATCGGAGAATTTGGAAAAATTCTCATGTAATAGTATAGGAAAAATCCCAAAAATTTAGAAATTCTCTTAAAATAATATAGAAAAATTCCTAAAAGTTTGAAAATATTCCCTCTAACGTTTGGAAAAATCCCCTTTTAATGTTATAAAAAGGTCTCAAAAATTTAGAAAAATCCCATTAAACAGGTACAAAAATTCTCTTATTTAGAATAGGAAAAAATTTTGGATTTTTTGAATAAAACAACTTTTGTCATATCTGAAATTAAAAATAGTTTATTTATACATTTATAAAAAAATAAGTATTTTGTAAAAAAAACTCGTTGACGTTGTTGTCCTATTTTTGGTGTCCTTAAAACGGCTTACTTACAACAAACGGCATACTGAAAAATATAAAAACAACAAATTTATTATTAATTTTCTATTACCAGTTATTGGTTATTAAAAAAGAATTAGTAAAGTCTTATTTTATTAGTTAAAAGTGACTAATTTAGATTTAAAGAAATTATCCTTTTTATTTATAAATATTAGTAATGAGAGTTAATTATTTAAAAATTGTCTGACTTAGAATTAAATTATGTAAATTTAATTGAAATTGTTGATATATCTGTATAATTAGAAACTACATTGAATACTCAAAAACAAAAAGACAATCACTTTTAAATTAAATGTTTTAATAAATTAATAAAAATATAATCAATATTTACCTTATGTACGCTTTTCAAATAACACTGTTTTTCACTATTAAAATTTTTCACATTCACTTTTAAAGAGATTTATAAGTTTTTTACTGGCGTTTTCAAACTGATCTCAGTAAATGCTTGAGAGCAACTGACGCTGAAAATGCTATCCTTGTGAAATTTCTTTGAAAAATAAAAAAATTTCCAAACACTTTTTGAGAATATTTCTTTACAAGAAATTTCACAAATTTTAAAGTTAGATAAATCTATAAGAAAAAAACGAGTATAGAAAAACTCATAAAATAGACTTTCTTTAGTATCGAGAAACCCTTAGCTGGTCATCCCAAGACAAACCAGATGTGACTAACCTTTCAAACCGAAACAATATTCTAAACATCTTCTTTTTGCTTTAAAAACGGTTTTACGGACTGTATTATAAATTTTTTTAAAAACTTATATATTCTTTACAAAGATTATTTATTAAATTAATTTTTCAAAGTGTAAAATTTAATATTTACTAGTATCTTTGATTTTTTACCCATACTTAATTATTATTATGTACAAATATTTACAGATAACAAATTATCATTGTATTTTACATTTGAAATAATTTTATAATATAAAGAAATCTCTATTTAGTAATTGACAAGTAATTGGATATTTGAATCTGATAAAATAATTTCCAGTTTTTTATAAATATTTTTCGAAAATTCAATAATTTCTTACTTTTAATTAGAATCTGATTAAATATTTTGTTAAACATTGAAATTGAAGCATGAAATTTTTCTAATTATCAAAAAAATTCCAATATCTCTGAAAAAAATATTTCTGCATCTTATCGAAAAAATTCTTAAAAATAAGAAAAAGTACCATTTCTATTAACAAAAATGTCATTCCCAACAGAATTTAGAAAAATTTCAATTCGTATATAAAAATTTCCAAACGCTCAGGAAAATTAATATTTTTTTTGGGAAAAAAATTTTTCTAAACACGTTTTAGGAAAATTCCCATGCAAAAGTTTGGAAAAATTACCAAAATTTTTAACAGTGTAGTGACAGATATCCGCTTGGTAAGATTTTGAGGTTATGTGTAATTTTTCTTCTTTTTTCATTTTTTATATTAATTTGATTTTTGTTATTTAAAGAATATTTTTGTGAATAAAATTAATATTTGCAGTACTTAACTCCTGAAGAGGCCCATCGTTGAAGGGCGAAAGCTTGAGTTTTATTCAGCTGGGAGAAAAAGAAATTATGGATTTTTAATAAACAAAATTTACAACATGACTACTTTCGAAATATCCAAACAAAATTTCCATCCACAATAAAATATTTTATTCTTGGCATATATCAACATTTCGGTCCCGCGCAATTTCAAAAGACGCAAAATTAATTTTATCTTATATGTATTAACTACGTAGTAAGAGCCGACCTCCCCCTCTCCCCCACGTAGACTAGAGTAGACTTTTGCCGCCCCCCCCCTCTCCCCCTTAGCATGCTACGTAGTTTATGAACGCTCCCTTAAAAGATGCATTTTTTTAAACATGCAAACTTACCAAACTTTTTTGATATGCACATTTACATTAAAAATAAAATTATATTTTTAACAAAAATAAGAATAATAATTTATTTAAAAATTAATTAACTTTTAATTAGGGTTAGTAAAATTTCCTCTAACTATTTAATTTTTTTCAAAAAATTAAATTTTTGTAATTACTAAAAAAAATTTTTTTTTAAAAACTTAGCTAATAAATTGTTTAAAAAATTGTTAATAACAATTATATTAAATATTAATTGTGTTACTTTCCTTTCTAAAAGTTTATTTCACTTAATTTTGTAAACTCAATAAAGTGTTCTTGTTTTTAATGTCTCCAAAATATTTAAATTACAAAAGCTTTCAATATAGGTAATTTGTTTTTTATTTAATATTTATAACTATGATAAACAAATAATTATAAAGTCGTTTTTACAATTTTCATTTGCATATGTTCTGTGACAATTTATCAATCGAAGAACTAGGAAACAACTTTAATTTTTTTGGCATGGAGCTACCCAAATTAAAATTAAAAGAACAATCATAATTTAAACAATTTTTAAATGAATTATTATTCTTATTTTTGTTTAAGATTTAATTTTATTTTTAATGTAAATCTGCATACAAGATATGCAAAAAAATATTTTTAAATTAACATGCCTTTCTTCTGTCAACCAATAAAATCACATGTAACTTAAGAGAAAGATTTTTTTGTTTCAGTAGTTGGTCGTTTAGCTCAGTTGGTTAGGTGAATTGTTTTCGTTTTCCATCCTTCAAACCTGCGTTCAATCCCCAGTCCCTTCAAATTGTTTTTCACAAAAAAAATTAATAACTTTCCAAAATGAATTAGAGTAATAATGAAATAATGGAATAAGCAAAATAAATTTTTTTCTTTTAGAGTATAAAATTATTTTTATTATTTATCAAATATTTGTATTATTTTTTTGAGCAACGTTACATCTACACGGAGAAAAAAAGCGTAGTGAGTCTTACTAAACAGAAATAGTTGAAGAGAAATGGTCGGGCTAACTAACCAACTGGTTCGAGCAACTATAAGAATAGTCAAGATTACTATTCCGACTAGTTAGAAAAACTACGCTGCTTAGTGAACGTTAGAAAAGTTGGTCTTATTACGTAGATAGTTTGACATACTAAATAGCATAGTATTTTGAAAGCAAGGTACTCCGCACTATTTCGTTTAGTAGGTCTTACAAATTATTAGGTTAAAGTGACTTAGCCATACTAGTCATTGAAGTTACATTTAAATTTTAAGGAATATTAATAATTTAAGAAGGAATAATGCTGTGTTAATTAACAATTTAATATCATTTTAAATATTAATAAATAAATTATAAAAAATTTTAATATAACATTATTTATTAATTAAATAATTTTAGTTATTAGTAAATTAATTATAATTTTTCAAAACTTATATAAATTCAAATCTTTGCTTGAAGTATATCTCTAATTTTAATCTAAATGTATTATGATTGTTTAAATTATACATTAATTCTAATTAAAACTTTATAAAAAGTTACATTTAATATAGTAGTGATTAAAAAAATACCCTTTAATTAAAATAAGTAAAATATTACTATATTAACAAATATTTCTGTAACTTAAAAAGGCATACAGCATTTTGTAGTATCCATCCTAAAACATCTTGTCGCCGTTCGGTGAACAAAGACATAAGACCCTTGCAAAGTATTTTGACCCTCCATTTCGTAATTTTTTTTATATGTGTTTTTTGTTTCGTGTATTTTCGGTTATTTACGGAAAGTGAAAGGACATTTTCCTGCCAACATTTGAACATATTTTCCTTTTTCAGCCCAAGCGTCAGTTTAAAATAATGCGTTTATATTCAAGTCTTATTTTTGAAAGAATATTTAAGCTTTAATAAGTGTACAGTATTACCAGTGTTTTAATGTGAAAGTATATATATTCAGAATTGCAGAAAAATTAGTTTTTATATTATAAATTATTGAATTGAAACTACAAAAACAGTCAAATTTAGAGAATAATATTATTCAAAGTGTAGTCTCCGCATTCATTTCAGCTAAAGAAGAACAGTGCTTGTAGAAACTATATTTTTATTTGTGAAATGAAGTGTGTTAATTATAAATTTTGTGACAATAGTTTAAGTTATAAAAGTTGAAATGAATTGCTGAAATATTTTTGCTTTAAAATACAAGATTTAATATGTTAAAAACAACATTATGTATGTACAAAATAAATTACATTATTATTAATATAAACATGTTTTTATTATTTTCAAAGTGGACTAAATTAATTTTAAATTGCTATTGCAAATACTACTTAAGTAGTAGATCTAAACTAACAGGGTAGTAACTTTTACTACATGACTTGATAATCCTAAAGTAAAAAAATAGCAACAGGTACTACATCATGTAGTAAAAATAATTAAGAAGCAAAGTAGTTTTATTAAATATCGTAGTAAAACTGACTCATCAGATTAGTATGTTCTACTGCACTTTTTAGTAAGAGTTACCAAAAAGCGTAGTATTTTAAACTATTTATCGTAGTAAAATTATAACAACGGCGTAGTATGTTTTACTACGCTACTTAGTGAGACTCACTAAACTCATTGCCACTAGACAGAATAGTATATGCCACTACGCTGCTTAGTGCTCCCATATTTTACTACGCCGAATAGTAAGTCTAACTATTTATTCGGTTATTCTAACTATTCTTTTTTCTCCGTGTATAACCTATCTAAAATTATTAGTGTTAATTTCCGAACTTATCACGTAAAACTACCAGATAATTTGCTGGTAATTAACGTTTCAACTTTTTAGTGACTTCGCTCTGCGAACTCGCAAAAAGGCGGATATTTAGTTTTCGACTGTAGTTCGCAGGGAGATTGCATTGCGAACTCCCTGCGAAATGTTGTGTTATGTGGGATGAATTTGAAAATCAAGATATTCAAACTGTGCTTGCATTATTAGCTACCCAACAAAGCTGAGAGTGAAAAATGTGAAGCCTATTATAAAATTTAAAAAACTGGTGCGCCATATTGTATTCCCCATTTTCAGTTTTACAATTGAAGAGCTATATTTGTAATCCGCCAACTCACAAACACCAATGTGAAGAATGTGAAGATAATTTAATAAATTTTTTTTTAATTATTTGACATTTTGAATTATAAATATACAATATTTCACGTACATACAAAAGGATTTTAATTGTTTTATATGACAATGACTGATTTTTTGATTCTCTCTTTATCCCGCGACTATCATTGCGATTTCTCTCTGCTATCCTTATTCTGAGACAAAATCGTAGCGATTTGACAGAAAATGCTTATCAATGCGCTAACTAATAGCGCCTTGCAAATTTCTTTTTCGTTTTATTCCCCATTATTTAACTTTTTTTAAACAATTGTAATTTTTAATACTGGAGTAGGGTTAATTTCAAGTAATGTTATAGTTTTGAGACAGAAGGTGTGAAATCGAGGTATAATTATGTGTACCGTCCACTATTGTCCAGTACACGCCAGTGAAACTCAGCTGTCGATAAACCAGTTGTACTCAGATAAGATTTTACAGAGATTTCCTCTTTTCTGTCGTGAAAACCCTTTTTACGGGTTGTCCAGGCTAAATGAAAGTACTCCTAATTTTAAGTCGTTATGTAAAAGCAAAAATTAGTATTAAGTTGAAACATAGAAAATTTATTAATTGTATAGGGTAAGTGCATAAGTTTCTGCGGCATTCGAGTCAAGATATTAATTTATAAAATTCATTAAAGTTATTTAAAGTAAAGTAATTTTATTTAAAATGTAAATTATTATAGACGATTATACCAAATATTATTCAAAATCATTTTTTAAAGATTTATATGTTCTTACATGATTCATAACTATACATTTTGTAAACACTCAGCAATTGAAGCATCCGCAGTAATTGGCGCACTTACCTTATACTTATTTATAAAATAGGCAGAAGACAAATTTTTAAACAAAAATATATAAATTTTACAGAAAGGGAATTTATCATTCGGTTTACAAATATTAAATGAGAAGAAGCTATCAATTTTTCCGAATCAAATAACTAAGTCTTAAATAAATCTCTATAAGCTTATGGGCTTCATATGTATCGACAGCACAGCTGCCCTAATACAGAAACCTGCTTAATCAGAAAAATATTTTCGAAATTAATTAATAATTTCAAAATTATCAAGCATGGTGGGATACGAGCCCACAACCTTTCTATTGCCGGTAGACTGCTCTGACCACTGAGCTACATGCACCCCGAGATTCTCCAAATCGATAGCTCCTTCTCATTTAATATTTGTAAACCGAATGATAAATTCACTTTCTGTAAAATTATAATCGCCTTTGAATTGAAATATGGCTTACCATCTTTAAGAAACTTCCTGTGTTATTATCAAAATAATGTAGGAAGTGATAGTATATTTCAAGGAACTTGGAGAATCTAGGTGTGCATGTAGCTCAGTGGTCAGAGCAGTCTACCGGCAATAGAAAGGTCGTGGGCTCGTATCCCACCATGCTACCGCTTTTTTCTAAGTTCTTTGATAATTTTGAAATTATTAATTAATTTCGAAAATATTTTTCTGATTAAGCAGGTTTCTGTATTAGGGCAGCTGTGCTGTCGATACATATGAAGCCCATGAGCTTATAGAGATTTATTTAAGACTTAATTATTTGATTCGCAAAAATTGATAGCTTCTTCTCATTTAAAAATATATAAAATTTTGCAAAAAAACGAGAATGATACAATTTGTACTGCACACTTTCGTACAGGAAAAGAAATCTGGTAAAATAATATCATTTGAAAAACTGATAGAAAAAAACTACCCTTTGCATACCTGTATGAACACATACACACGAACGTTCGCGTTTGTACCTCACCGCCAGTCAATGTATTGCTGTGTGTATAAGTTCATGCAGGTATATAAAGGTTAGTTAGTGTTGTACAAACTCAGCCTGGAAATTAGTGGTGGCCGATAGAATAATAACAGGTGACTTGTGATGGAACTGAAATAAGGACTACGCGCATTTTTCACATCAAACAGATGGAAATTTTACAACTAGCTTTTGCTTTATTTCTATCTGAAGCTCTTTTAAAATATTTTCATATTAATATTAGTCGCATTAGATGGTTAAATTCTATTGGTCTATTGATCCTAAAACTCTATCGGTTTCTCAAATGATATTATTTCACCAGATTTCTTTCCGTGTATACGCGCCCAAAAAAATAAATAATAAAAAAGTTAAAATAAATAAATTAACATGTATATAAGAGTTTTGCCAAGTCAAAAAGTTAAACTGTAGAAAGCAAAATAAATGATTCAGAGAGCAAGATGTGGATGAAAAATTCCCCCGAGGTGCTCTCTCATTTCGAACACACGACTCTCTTCTTTCATCCCACAGCACTTTAAGGATTATAGTATATACCATTGGACCAAAAGGTGGAGAACGAAGGCACCTGAACCCGGAGTCTCAAGCTCCAAGTTCTGAACAACATAATAAAGAGTGGGACGGACGGATATCCTCTTACCGACACGTGGCAAGCACGTGCCTTTCCCAACGCTCTCCGACAGAACACAGAGAGAACATAGGCCCCGCGTTTGAAAGGGCTGATCCTATGAGGCTATTAATTAAGCGAGATTTGAGACACGTCAGATTTTTAACGCAGTAGCGTTTTTTCCTTTTTTATTCCTAACAATAATCACGGCTTTGTCGTTACTTCGTCCCTCTCGTCAAAAAAGAGAAAATCCTCTCTCTTCCTCTCTGCGTTTTCAACTATTTCGTGTTAGTATTAAAAATTTGTGCCGTGTCTAATTACTTTATTTTCTGTTCAACGTTTTATTGAGTCAATAAAAAATATAAATAAATTTTGACTTTTATTAAATATTATTAAGTATTAAATTTAACCTTAGATTAATTTTTAATGAATAACAAACAGTTCTTAATATTTATTTATTTTGCTTCCACATACATTCAATGAGAAGTTAATTATTCAAGCATATACGGGATCAAAGGGGGACAAGCATGGCCTGTTTTTGAATTAATAATAGTCATTCATTTCCAGCACTAGGGAGACTTTATTTTAAAAGATAATCGCAATTTTCTGAGAAAGTTTCAGTTTTTGATTTTTCTTTTACTATCATGAAAACAATACAACAAAGTCTCACACGTTAAATTGTGCATTCAAGATGACTTTATCGCAGAGGAGACTGGGGCTAAACCAAACAAGTGAAATATTTCCAAAACCATGAAGAACTACAAATAATGCAAATAACTTGTAAACGCACTATTACCTAATGCATATGAGGTAAAAGGGTTTCGGGACATGCCATTTTTCTATTAATAATAATAATTGCCGTCAAAATAAGGAAACACCGTTTTTCGCTGTAAAAGTAAAAAAATTTTACACGTTGTTTTCATTTCCCATAATTATTGTGCCATTTCAAGCAAAATGTTTCCAAAATACAAGCGTAAAACACCGGGCTAGCTCCATGCCTAAAAAATCAAAGTTGTCCTCTAGTTCTTCAATTTTGTTGATACTTCGAAATTTTGAAGTTGGAATACATGCCAGATAAAAGGCTAAATTCGATTTTAAAAAATTTTGGATTTACCAGGTTTTAAATTTTTTTTTTGAAATTTTGAAAATGGTATATCTTTAAGGAAAATGAATGAAATTTAACCCCTTCAGTGTGTAGCTAAAATTTTAAAAAATGGTTCCAAAATGTGTAAGACCTTCTTGTGAATAAATTTCTATGACATTTGGTACTAAGGGAGTTTTGGGGTTTCCGATAACGACTTCTGTGTTAGTTTTTAAAAATTAAAAATTCGGATCCAATATGGCGTACACGTTTTTGAAAAATTCATTCGATTCGCCTAAAACTCGTTACTCAGGGTTTCTCATGGTCGCTGATTACGAATCAAATATTAGTTTTAAAAATTTTAAAATGGAGGATCCAATATGGCGGACGATTATTAAAAAAAATTATTGAAAAATTAAGTATTTTTAAAATCAAACTTCAGAATCATGGTCAGCGACCCCAAAAACCCCAGCGTAAGAAGTTTTCGGAGAAAATATCCCCTTTGGAAATTTTTAAAAAATTTTGGCGTCCATGTTGGATTTTAAAGGAATTATTTTGAAAATCAGCGACCCCAAAACCCAAAACCCCTAAGTAATAATTTTTGCGAATATATGTTAAGATGTTTCCTTGTTTGTTTAAAAATGTATTTTTAAACATTGTTAAAAGTTCAACAAATCCAAGTGAATTAATTAAAACTTACACAGTAAATATGTTATATTTTATGATCCAATACCAAGTATTACAAAAATGTTCTCAAGCCAAATTTTCTTCATGATGTTTTAAAATGACCGTCAAGTTTGGTTGTGGGCATCCAAATTGATTCGATTGTGGACAGCACTCTTATTTTTGATAAATCGTGAAATATCGTTGTCGATATAATCATATGTAATTCCTTACAACATTTAATAGTGTTTTATGAATTTTAAGAGTTTTGTGATCCAGCACGGAAATTAATATAAAGAAACTTTGATGTCCGTACTTTGTTTGCAGTTATAGTAATTGTAGTAACTGCGCAGTTCAGGTACAGTGTAAGAAATCTCATAAGCCCTTACATGGGGAGCAGTAAGCAAGTAGAAAGCATCAATTCGATTTTGAAAATTTTGGATTTACGAGGGTTTAAAATTTTTTTTTATATTTAAAATGGTATATCTCTAAGGAAAATGAATGAAATTTAATGGAATTTTCAGGGAATGCTCATTGTTTACAGACAATTTAAGAAAATATGTAAGAAAAAAAATTTCGTTTAAAACAAATTATTAATAAAAATAATTTTTTGAAAAGTGCCATTTTTAATTTCTTTTAATAATAATGATTCGATTCCCACTTAGTTCACGAGTATTTTCCAAAAAAATTGATGAAGGGTCTGAAACTTTAGAAGATTTTGAATTATATGTCCTTCTTTAAATTTATTTTATTTTTTTTGTCTCAGTTAATTAAAAAACATTTTTCTATCGACAATTATTCACTCAAAACATTTTAAAAAATTTGGTAGCAAAAAAATGTTAATAAAATGTATTCCAGATCTTCATCAGCTATCAACAAAAGGAATAACGTTGAATTTGAATGATTTAAATCAAAAAGTATTCTTCCAATTAGTACAAATTCTTGGTGACAATTTAGGTTCAAATTTGATTTGTGGATTTACAGAAAGATTCAAATTCATACGCTTCTGCAGAATTTGTATTGCAACTGATACTCAGTGCCTTGAAATGGTAGAAGAAGATAAATTGCTTTTGAGAGATATACAATTTTACAAAAAAGATATTTCTGAAAAGTTTTTTTAGACAGTGGATTGAAAGAAGAATGCGTTTTCATTGAAACAAACAAATTCAATATTGCTGAAAATAAAACGCTGGATTTTGTGTACAATGTACCCGAAGGAGTTGGCATATATACTATGTCGAAGTATTAGAAGGGTTAATATATACAGTAGAAATAAGCTTACAGATCGTTAACAATCGAATTGAAAGTTTTTAATTAAATAAAAAAGAAAAGTCTAACAGACCAAGACCTTTTTTTTATTCTGTTGGAAAAAAGGTGTTCAGAAAATAAAAATTAGGTAATCTGTTTCTGAGATGTTATGCTTAATTATGTACTTTGGATTGCTGATTAGCGATATTGTATCTGCAAAACACTGTTATTGGAAGCTTTATCTGGTTTTAAGAGAAATTGTTGGAATCATGACATCTCCTAAATTAGACAGAGGACAAATTCAAAACTTGACAGAGTTCATAAAACAGCACAACAGGCAATATCTTCATCTTTTTGAAAAATTAAAACCAAAAATGCACTTTCTTTTGCACTATCCAACAATCATGTTAATGTTCGGACCTGTCGTGCATTTTTCAGCTATGAAGTTTGAAAGAAAAAACAGAGACCTTAAAGAATATGCAACTGGAACAATGTCAAACATCAATTTACCACTGATGATAGCTATCCGACACCAACTGGATTTATGCTACGAAGCAGAATTTGGTCCACATGTGGAAAAGGATGTTCTACTTGGAGCAGTTGGGAATTCAAATGAAAACACTATATCAGATCTTTAATTTCGAATTAACCCTTTAACGACGAGATGTGCTGCTTCTCAACATGAATTTCAAAAGCCTACAATTAGTAGAAAGAAGCCATAAAATTGTTTAAAAGTCCATATCCTACTATTTTTAGGGTCGCTCTTTCGAATGGCGTGGTCAAAATTTTCAAAAAATGATATTAAAACGTTCTTTTTCCAAAAATACTTAAAAATGTCAAGTTTTTTTAATGCATTTTTTTTAAAAGAATTTTTTTCTCCGCCATAACATTTTTTAAATAGAACAAAAAGTAAAAGAAACGTGTTCCCGATAGTTGTACTTGAAAAATATCCATTTCTAATTTTTATTTTTTTCGATTTTCAATTTAAAATGGCGCTTAAAGGAAAAAAAATTTCTTAATTTTACGTAAAATTACAAACTTTTTTAAAATTGTTCAAATGTAATTAAAATTTGTTACTCGGGGGTTTTGGGGGTCGCTGATTATAAATCTGAAGCCAGATTCAAAAAATTCAAAATAGCGGATTCAATATGGCGGTCGAATTTTGTGAAACTCTTTGAATTCAGTTGAAACTTGTTACTGGGAGGTTTTTGGGGTCGCTGGTCACGAATCTGAAGTCATAATTAAAAAAATTAAAAATTGCGGAATCAAAATGGCGGCTTAATTTTTCAAAATTACTCAGATTTGCTTGAATTTTATAACCCGGGAGTTTTTAGGTCGCTGATTACAAACATGAAGTCAGATTCAAAAAATTCAAAATCGCGGATCCAAAATGGCAGCTTAATTTTCCAAAATTATTAAGATATGCATGAAATTTGTTACTCTGGGGTTTTCAGGGTCGCTGATTTTGAATACGAAGTCGCCTTTAGCCTTTAAATAATTAAAGTTGATATAGAGAATCTTTTTTTTTCTTTTTCAGTGTTTTTTTTTTGTTTTTTGGTTTTTTTTATTGTTTTGCGTTTTCAATTTTAAAATTTAATTCTTTCAACTTTTAATTAAAAACTATTTAAGGTGCAACAGTATCGAGGTAAATGCTGTTTTTCTGTCTCATGTACTGACGACATTCCCGTTCTTAATTTGTTTAAATAATCTTTGCTGATGCACATAACCAATAATTTTGTACTTTCTTTTTCCAAAGAAGGAAATACTGCAAAACATGCAAGTTATATTACTGCCACAAATGCTTCAAAAAAGCGCTTTATACAAATTAATATTTTTTAATAAAAAACGCATTATACAAATTAATAATTTTTAATTAAAAAAACAAAAAAAAGACTAAAAATCAAAAAAATTTTAAATTACTAAAAAGTAAAAAAATGTTTCTCTATATCGCCTACCTAGTCGTGGTAAGAATTGGGCAAGTTTAATTATTTAAAGGCTAAAGGCGACTTTATATTCAAAATCAGCGACCCCGAAAACCCCAGAGTAACAAATTT
Organism: Leptopilina drosophilae; assembly: GCA_032873175.1. NCBI lineage: Eukaryota > Metazoa > Arthropoda > Insecta > Hymenoptera > Figitidae > Leptopilina > Leptopilina drosophilae. The sequence continues at coordinate 19,571,277 of CM065478.1, forward strand.
CATGCATATCTCAGTAATTTTGGAAAATTAAGCTGCCATTTTGGATCCGCGATTTTGAATTTTTTGAATCTGACTTCATATTTGTAATCAGCGACCCCCAAAACCCCCGAGTAACAAATTTTAATTACATTTGAACAATTTTAAAAAAGTTTGTAATTTTACGTAAAATTAGGAAATTTTTTTGTTCTTCAAGCGCCATTTTAAATTCAAAATCGAAAAAAATAAAAATTAGAAATGGATATTTTTCAAGTACAACTATCGGGAACACGTTTCTTATACTTTTTGTTCTATTTACAAATGTTATGGCGGAGAAAAAAATTCTTTTAAAAAAAATTGCATTAAAAAAACATGACATTTTTAAGTATTTTTGGAAAAAGAAGGGTTTAATATCATTTTTTGAAAATTTTGACCACGCCATTCGAAAGAGCGACCCCAAAAATAGTAGGACATGGACTTTTAAACAAGTTTATGGCTTCTTTCTACTAATTGTAGGCTTTTGAAATTCATGTTGAGAAGCAGCACATCTCGCCGTTAAAGGGTTAATGTAATGGAGTACCTCCAAGTACGTTAAAAGACATCAAAATACTCGGCAACAAAATTTCTGATTGTACAATAATAGTTAGCGGAATATTGGAAGATGGTCCTGCTTTTAAAAGAATCAAAAATATTTTCCACTTGACAAATATTTACCTAGAAATATAAAAATTCGAAACACTATACTCAACATTATTTTTATGAGTATTGCGTACAGCCTGTTGAAAATCAATCGAGATTATTAATAAATGTCGACCTAATACCCAGGACATCTTCTTGCTTATTAGTTGAAAAACTTGAAAATAATGTTGTTGCCACCAGATTTAACATAATTATAAGAATCTTTACAAACAAGTTATATTGTAATAATATTTTAAATTTTGTACACTGAATTTACAATTTACTTTTTATACCAGAATATTAATGCTAAAAAAGTTTTTCTTACAATTCAAGAGAAAGTTTATTACCAACTTGCATTGTGAAAATTTTTTTATAATTGTATGTCAGTCTTGCATTATGTTTTTTAGTTGAAATACAAAATTTATTTGCATAAAGACAAATCGTTTTTGGATTCAAATAAATCTCAATTTGAGATTAATTTTCATTAAATAATATAATTACTTTAAATAATGCATTACTAGAAATAAATAATTTCGTTTACTTAAAGCAAATAATTTGTAATTCTATCAAATATGTAATTAGTTGAGTGAAATAAATCAATTAATTGTTTCAAATAACTCATTATTTATATTAAATAAATTCATTTATTACAGTCAATTATATATTTAATTGACCAAATTAAGATTTATAAGATTCATATAATTCAAGTTTTTTAAACCAAATAAGTATTTATTAGATTGAAATAAAAATTATTTGAATCAAATAAATATGTATTTTTTCAAATAATTTAAATTAATCAAAACGGGTGTCTACCATTTTCTTTCAACCAAATTCCCAGCTTTGTCCCAATTTTTCCCATTTCTAGGTTTCCGTAACCCGGTAGGAACCCTATTAAAACGGTTACGGAAAATCTTCATACATTTTTCCGCAAAAACATCAAATTTGGTCGTTTTTCGCAAAAAGGCATATACCCCCCTAGTGACCACAGTTTTTACCTAGAGAGCTGAAAATTGGTACACTTTTGTATTTTCACGTGTAGATAACAGGGAAAATATAGTGAAAATGATTAGAATTGATCTTTCTTACATTTTGAGCGAAAACCTAAATTTTTCATTCAATTTTTGATACCAATAATTATACATAGCTAGTTCTCTCAATTCATAACCTAGTGGACTGGAGTTATATATTTTAATTTATTTTTTCGTTCAGATTTCAACAAACATACAGAAAAAATTATTGGAGTTCATCTTCTTATTTTTTTTTTGCGAAAAACTAGAAATTTTTATTTAGAAAAAAAATGTGTATCCTCCCCTTGGTTTCCACAATTTTTGGCCTATTGGACTACAGTTTTGCTAATTTTAAAAATTTCGTCAAAAAGCTTGTTTTTCGCCCTAGCGCCCAGTTTTTATCTCAAAAAATAAAAATTGGTACACTTTTGTATTTTCACGTGTAGATCACAATAAAAATAGAGTTGAAATAGACTACGGGTTTATCAAAACATTGTTGGGACTTTGACCACAGATTTGATTTCAAGTTTGATAATATAAAAATTTTAGCAAGAGAAAGTAACATGTATAAAAGAAGAGTTTTAGAATCAATTTTTATCAAAAAATTTAAAGATCAGGTTGTAAATTTACAAACGGAAATGAAAACTATAAGTGATGTTTATAACTTTATTTTAACATAAATTAAAGGATCATAGTTAAGGTTATGTTTACTCTCTAAATCTGAATCAGCGATAAGTATGCCACTATTTCAATTAGCGTATATGCACTGTGAATTAGTGAAATTTCACTGAATAACCAGTGAAATTTCACTGATTAATTAGCGCATATACGCTGATTGAAATTAGTGGCATACTTATCGCTGAGAATCAGTGAAATTTCGCTGATTCAGATTTAGAGAGTATCGTCGCTTGGGGGCAAAAACATGCCAACTCAGCTAAACGGTGAAAAAGATGCCGTTTCAAAAAGAAAAGTGAAAAACACGCCATTTCGCGAAAGCGCTGAGAAACATACCTTCTTCAAACGAACGGTGAAGAACATGCCTTTTCAACCGTTAATATTAAATATAATATTAAATAAATAATTAATATAATAATATTAATAATTATAAATTAATCAATTAATTAAATTAATTAATCATTAATTGTTTATAATAAATATAATATTATTAATTATTTATAATTAATATAATATTATTAATATAATATGAATATTAAATATTAACGGTTGAAAAGGCATGTTCTTCACCGTTCGTTTGAAGAAGGTATGGTTCTCAGCGCTTTCGCGAAATGGCATGTTTTTCACTTTTCTTTTTGAAACGGCATTTTTTTCACCGTTTAGCTGTGTCGGCATGTTTCTGCCCCCAAGCGACGGTATGTTTTTCAATAATTGTAATTTACTTATTTGAATTGTTTGGTTTAAGACTTAAAAGATTTTTCGACGATTGAAAGATGTGAATGCGCCTTTAAGATGTTTATGGTTCCTAGTCTAGTGTGAGTGTTAGTTTATGCCTGTCATTTCTCATGGATTGTTGATCATGAATGTCTTGAGAATGTTTCTCTGTTTTTTATTTCAAAACATTTCTCAAAATGAGAGTGAATTTGTTTTTAACACTTTTTAATGGAATAAGGTCATTTACCTTGTAGGTTATAAAGAAAAAAATTTTTAGCTTGATGTTTTTTGTAAGTATATTAATATTTGAGGTTATAATAGTCACATGTTGGAAATGTGTACTAAAGAATAGAATGTAGAGTTTTTTTATTTATTTTTATTTATTTAAATTATGTGAAAAATTGATTATATATTATTTATTATTTTTTGTAGGATTTTTAACTTTGAAAAAGGCACGCAACTGGTTGCCGAAACGTCAGTATATGTAAAAATTGTTTAGTTACAACAGATATGTGTAACTTGTTAAGTGATCGTTTGACCGAATAAACAATATATCTATATTTGAATTTAATTAATAATTGACGATCGAAGAAATAAACCCCTTTGAAGGTTTTCTATGGAGATGGTTCCATTTGAAAATTTTTGTAAATTAAGAGTTGAAATAGTTATAATTTATCTTGATAAATTATTCATTTATTATTTCAGCAAAGAAGTAGAAGATATAAAAGAATATACGGAACCCTCGGTGTTAGTACGAGTTCTACCCGCACTTGTCCAGATTTTTTTTCTTATCAAATTTAAATTTATTTTACTTAGAATATAAATAAGTCTACAAATATCTTCAAAAAATTTTATTTCAGTTAATAAATAATTAAATTCTTTGACGAGTTCCTTTGATTATTTTTGAAAAATTTTAATAAAAGTCTAAAAGAATTTAATTATTTTTAATAAAATGTAAAAAAATGTTAATATTTCAAAAAAATTTTATTATTTATTTACAAAAATTAAATTAGTTTAAAACAATAGAATTGGAAAATTTTTAAAATATTATTTTTCAGAATTTTCGAAAAAAGTTTGCGAAAATTCAATTTTATTAAAAAATTGTATATGTGTTAAATCAAATAATTTTTTTCATTGTTACTTTATAATCGAAAATTTTTATAAGTGTATAATTATTACGTAATATATAATTAAAATTTATATAAATGTTGAATAAAAAAACCCTCTGTTATTTTATATCGAGAAAACTACTCTTAACTTCAAATTTTAAAGTAAAAAAATTGAATAACAGATTTCTCTTTAAAACAAAACAATAAATTTATCTACTTCTACTACAATAACTCAGAAACAATGTCAACATTGCTTAAACACCCTTTGTTTTTTAATAAATCGAAAAAACTCCCCCTAAAATGTAATATTTCAAAATTATAATATAAAAACCCACACTTGTTTTCAAAGCAACAAAATAAATTTATATACTTCTCTTTCAACATTTTAAAAGCAATATCAAAATTACTTTATCATCCACTGTGTTTTTATATTGAAAAAACTACCCCTAATATGTAAAAATTTAAAATGTATAATAAAAAAATGAAAAACCACATTGTTTTTCAAAATATAACAAAATAAATTTACGTACTCTTCTTTTAACAACGTGAAAACAATGTCTAAATTGCTTTACCTCTCTTTGTTTTATTTTGAAAAACCTACCCTTAAATTTACAAAATAAAAGTTTAAATTAAAAAAATGAAAAACCACATTGTTTTTCAAAATAAAACATTAAATTTATGTACTTCCCTTTCGACAACTCAAAAGCAATGTCAGAATTGCTTCATCACCCTCTTTTTTAAAAATTGAAAAATCAACCCTTAAATTTACAAAATTGAAGTTTAAAGTAAAAAAATGAAAAACCACATTGTTTTTCAAAACAGAACAAGAAATTTATGATTTTGCTTACAATAACTTTAAAATGGCTTAAGTTTTTTATTGACTTTAAAGAAAACTTAACAAGATAAACTCCAACTAGACAGAAAAAATTAACTTTTTAAACATGAACATACGTTTTTGTATTTTTGTTCTAGCAAAAATTAACAAGGTTTAAAGTAAATCTTAATTTTTCACTTTAAAAAGATTTTTTTTTAAATTTAACAAAAACGAATTATGATTTATTAATTCTCAATATAATTTAAACCAATTTGTTATGGTTTTTCGTTTTTTTTATTATACATTTTGATTTTTACATATTAGGTATAGTTATTTTAATTTGAAAAAACAAAGGGTGATGGAGCAATTTTGCTAATGCTTTTGAGTTGTTAAAAAAGAAATACATAAATTTCTTGTTCTGTTTTGAAAAACAATGTGGTTTTTTTTTACTTTAAACTTTAATTTTGCAAATTTAAGGGCTAGTTTTTCAATTTAAAAAAAAGAGGGTGATGAAGCAATTCTGACATTGCTTTTGAGTTGTGGAAAGGGCAGTACACAAATTTATTGTTTTATTTTGAAAAACAATGTGGTTTTTCATTTTTTTAATTTAAACTTTTATTTTGTAAATTTAAGGGTGGGTTTTTCAAAATAAAACAAAGAGAGGTAAAGCAATTTAGACATTGTTTTCACGTTGTTAAAAGAAGAGTACGTAAATTTATTTTGTTATATTTTGAAAAACAATGTGGTTTTTCATTTTTTTTAATATACATTTTGAATTTTTACATATTGGGGGTAGTTTTTTCAATATAAAAACACAGTGGATGATAAAGTAATTTTGATATTGCTTTTGAAATGTTGAAAGAGAAGTACATAAATTTATTTTGTTGTTTTGAAAACCAATGTGAGTTTTTATATTGTAATTTTGAATTTTTACGTTTTAGGGGTAGTTTTTTCGATTTAATAAAAGACAAAAGGTGTTTTAGCAATGTTGACATTGTTTCTGAGTTATTGTAGTAGAAGTAGATAAATTTATTGTTTTGTTTTAAAGAGAAATCTGATATTCAATTTTTTTACTTTAAAATTTGAAGTTAAGGGTAGTTTTCTCGATATAAAAAAACAGAGGGTGATGAAGCAATTCTGATTTCAGATTCGTTTTCAGCGGCAAAATTATTGTAAGATATTTATGTCTGGTTCAAAAAACAGACACCTTTTTTTTGTGTGCTTGTATTAGGGGAGACCGGGGCTAAACCGGACGAATTTGGTCATTGACCAGAAAACTCATACAAAAACATATTTTTTGCTAAAGAGTAATATACCGTTCTGAAGCTTGTATCTTCACCTACAAATCGCACTTGTTCGATTTTAAAAAACTACAGTAGCTTTGGAGATATATTGCTTCGAAGGCGACTACCTCGAAAACGAAAATACGAAAATTGGTGGGGCTAAACTGGACACCCCATGGGGCTACATCGGACACTGCTAATTAATTAAAGAATGAGACACAAATTTTTGTTTTTTGTAGAAAAGTTAAATCAATTCTTCTTTTATTTATTTGCAGATACTCCTATACAAAGAATATAATATTAACTGTAAAATCGGTAATTAATATAATATAAAATGAGTTACAGTTTTCAGACTTGTCTGTTTGTAGCAACTCACTTGCGAAGTCGAGTTTTAATATGAATTATTTATTTATAAAATGGTACTATGCAAAGAATATAATATAAAATAGTTAATTAGTATAAAATAAATTAAAGTATTCAAAGATTTGGTTGTTTTTTACCACGATGTCCGATTCAGCCCCACACCGTCATCTTATAATTAACCTGCAATATATTTTTTCTTCTTAACGTTTTCCATTAAACTTTTTTCTACTAAACTCAGTACACCTTGAGCTAAAAGAAAAATTGCAGTATGATATTTGCACTTTAAATTTAATGATAAAAACCCAAAAAAATGAGAAAATTTTTTTTTTACTTTTACCTCAAAAAATGACATTTTTATATATTAACGGCAACTATTATTTCAAGAAAAATGACATGTCCCTAAAACCTCATGCAGCATATGCATCACGAAATTGCGCGTTCATAGGTTATTTACATGATTTTAAAATATTCTTCACGGTTTCGAAAATATTTGACTTGTCCGGTTTAGCCCCGGTCTCCCCTATTTTAATGAAATTTCATATAAAATAACTGTATTTATGACGATAAAGAGCATTTCCAAGAGAAAAATGAATTTTTTTTCCGTGCGTCACGACATTAATTTTTTGGTCGCTATTTTGAATCCGAAATTTTCAATTTTTGGCCACGAACTTGGACTTAACGACCTCGAAAACCTCCAAGTAGGCATTTTTAGACAGATTGGTTACCTTAAAAAATTTTTAAGTGCTATTTTAAATTGTTGACAACGGACTTGGATTCTGCGACCCCGAAAACATCGCTAGTAAGCATTTGCAGACAGATTCGTTAAGTTTTAAATGTTTTCTCCGATGTCGATATAGCGGTCATAAACATACAGAGCACATTTTTGTACCGTTATAAAGGTCAGTGACAGTGAAGGGGTTAATGCATCTTAATTAAAGAAATTTAAGGTAAATCTGACAGTTACTGAGATTCATGTTTAGCAACCTTTAAAATAAAAATTCGACAATCCTTCCATGAAACGAGTAAATATGCAAATTAGGTAAAGAGAGACAGTCTAATTTTACTTATCTTTGAAAGAGGAAGAAAGCAATAGCGTTAGATTTTCTACGTTATAAACTGGGACCGATTTATGTTATTTATCTAGAAAGAAGAAGACAGAAAGATATATATATATATATATAAAAAGAAGGGGAAGGTCTGCTGGAGATGGTCGCTATTAACTGAAAGAATTAAAAATTTTTATTCGCGCGCAGTTTTGAAGGTCTAATTTATTCCACGTGGTTTAGTGCGAGTATTATAAAATGATACATGATGAATATTCCGGAGTATTACAGAATATTACAGATTACAAAGTGAAGAACACGTGTTTTTTCTTAAATATTCTTCTTCATTGTTAATATTATTCTAAAAATATGGGATAATAAAAAGTGAAAATTGACCAAATAATTAAATATATATATATGGACAATTCCACATATGATTGACATATTATTTTAACAATTTGGTTAAATTTATTTTTCCTTAATGCGTATAGAAAAAAAAGAAATACATGTTTTTTTCTTTTTCTTTAATCGAATAAATTTTCGAGTTATGAATTTTCGAAATTTTGGATTTGTACCTATAGACTTTTTTTAGTAGCTTATAAGTCTAAAATTATTGTGTTCTTTTATTTTTTTTAATTTATTTATAAATTATAATATACAGAAGTTTTCCTAAAAAGTTTTAGAGTTGGCCGATGCGTCTAATGAGTTTTACAAAATTTTAAAAAGCACGTGCAAGATTCTCGCGTACTACGAAACGCCTCACAATAGGATTTTTTTACAACTTACTTCTCAAAAATATCTACAGACTACAATTTTTAATCGATTTGAGTGTTTTTTGATTTACATAAAAGGTTAATAATTTCTCAAGATATCTTTCCATGCAAACCTTAGAATATTCAAATGTTAATATTATTTTTTAAACAAAAAGTTAACAAATTAATTGTCTACTTTTCTTTAAAAATGAAACATTATTTTCTTATTTTGTATTAAATGTTTTTATTTTATTTAAAAAATATTTTTGTCATTTTTAAAAAAAATTAAAGATGGCTTTTTGAGTAAAATTTAAATTTTGTTCCTATTATGCTTATAATTAATTAAATAGGTGTCAAAAACTGAGTAAAAAATGTCTAAAATTTGAAGAAATTACTTAAACTTTCCATAATAATTACACAGCCACACAAACAAATTTTTTGTTTTGACCTGGAGGTCTTACTATGTGTACCTTACGTTTTTAGGGTCGCCGAATCCAAATCCGTGGTCCATTTAACCACATTAGATCAGGGTTTTTTATAACCCCAGAAAACCAACATGGCGGACACCTTTTAAAATAATTCATCGGATTCACTTGAAAATCGTTGCTCGGGGGTTTTAGGGGTCGCTAATTACAAATTTTATATCAGTTTTAAAAAATTTAAAATGGCGGATCGAATGTGGCCGGCATTTTTTTGTAAAATTCATCGGATTCGTTTGAAAATCGTTACTTGGGGGTTTTAATGGTCGCTGAATCCGAATTTGATGTCTTTTTAAAAATTCAAAAGAAGGGACAAAAAATGTCAAACATATTGGATCCGCCATTTTGAATTTTTAACAAAAAATCTGACATCAAATTCGGATTCAGAGACCCCAAAAACCCCCGAGTCACGAGTTTTAAGCGAATCCGATGAATTCTTCAAAAACGTGTCCGCCATATTGGATCCGACATTTTGAATTTCTAAAACTAATATCATGTTTGTAATCTGAGACTCCTAAAACCCCCGAGTGACGATTTTCAAGCGAATCCGATGAATTTTTTTAAAAGATGTCCGCCATGTTGGTTTTCTAGGGTTATAAAAAAAACCTTGATCGGATGGGGTTAAATGGACCTCTCATTCGGATGCTGGATGTTTTTTCTGTAAATTTTCATATTATATATCCCCCGAAGAGGAACAATATTTAGTTCGAAACTAGTTGGAATCTAAAATAAATATATAATATTTTATAAAATAATTGCATCTAGGTCTTTTGTATTATACATAAATTATAAGTATATAATTGTAATAGGGGCAATGGCGCTAGGTTTACAATTATTATAGATGTACATTTTTTATTTATTTATTTAAACGGTTCCTAGGGCTAATGAGCCCTTCAAGTAACAATATATAAATATAGTTTTGAGTAAAGATAAATTAAAAAAAACAATATTTAAAATAAGAAAAATAATAGAAGAAACAAAAGCAAAATAAAATATTAAAAATATAACAAATGTATTACCAGTAAGTAATATCAAAAATCTTATTATGAGTCTTAAACAAGAAATCAAAAAAAGTCTTTCAAAAAAATTGTTTATGAACATTTTTAATTTTTTTCGGTAATTTATTCTGAAGCCGAGCACCCCTGACTATAAAAGATTTTTGCATCTTACGGGTTCTTTGTGCATGTATTTTCATGATAATAAAAGAAATGTTTCATTTTCCAAGAAAAAGCGTAAATAATGAAAATAATGGTGCCTGGAAAAGCGCCCATTCGAAATCTTCTGTTTCGACCCTGTCGCACGAACGAAAGAGTTAGCGAGACGAAAAAAACGAGCGATTGACGGTCGAATTTTTTTCTGTGCACGCTCGCACAATTCTTTTAATTTCTAGGAAACCCGTTAACGGTTTTTATTGTTCTTGGAATCAATTGAAAGCTTAGATTCCAAGGAATATTCATGTGAAATGACAAAATTTTCTGTAAATTTTCCTGGACCATGCAAGAGATTAAGTCAAGGTAAGAAATGAGGGAAAAATGACAATTATTTTTTAAACTTTGTAAGACGATATACTGAAACCTATTTAAGCAATTTGATTTAAATAGACATTATTTGTTTAAAAATTTTATTAGCTTTCCAAAGCTAAAAAGAGAAATCGTTTTCGTTTTTTTTTCTCTCCGAGTTACATCTATTTTAATGCAAGTATGTTTTTCAATGACTAGCGGTGTAAGCGTTCGCACAATTTCGGACGGTAGTGTATTTTTTAACCCTCCGTCACACACCTAGGGAGGGATTCCCTCCACGGTTTCAGTATTTTTAAAATAACTTTTGTTTTCCTCATTGCAAAATAAATTCAGTTTCTATATCTTTCGACAATTTACTCCTCAACACATTTCTATAAAAACATTTAGTTTAAACATAATTAATATTTAATTATGAAGCTTCAAAGCTAGAAAAAACTCGAAAAAGTGAGGTTATGTTGAAAAAAATCAAATTTTCAAAACATTTTTTGTTCCACTGTTGGTTAATGGCAAAATTATATTATAAATATAATTAAAATAAACTATTTTACGATTTTTTTGCTAATTTGTGAATGTTACATTATTTTTACATGTAAAGTGTAATTCCTTCAAAGATGTGCATTCGTGTAATTAATTATTATTTTTGAGACCGAAAATTAATTTGATTAATTTTATAATTTCGAATAATTTACTACATATTTGTAAGTTTATGTTAAAATTAAATTTTTGTTGATTCCTTTGTTTATGTTGTAATATCGCTTATTTTACAATGTGGTGAGGGATTCCCTCTTAACCTGTGTAAAGTTGTAATTTTTTCTAAGGTGTATGACGGAGGGTTAATTCTTTTATTGCGTTATTGTTATATTCTGTTCCACTGTCACTGTAAAGCACTTGAGAAGTGCCCCACCGGTTGATCACGAGTTCACGGAATGAGTTATTTACTGTTTTGGCATTGGCTGTTCTTAATGGGGCAATTTCAACCCATTTAGTTTTGTTTCCAGGCTGAAAGATCTTCTACGAGATCTTCCAGAAGAGGGATACTACGATAGTAATACAATCTGTCGTTAGTCACTTTCCAATTGTGGTACTTACGCGGGTTATCAATTACGTCTTGTTTACGTCTATCGTACCAGTCATCGGTGGTTAATTAAAGTAATGCGATTCTGTCCTCTGTCTCGTCTTCGAACATGCGAGACAATGCATCCGGGACTTGGTGCATTGACCCCTTTCTATGAAGTATTTCATAGTCGTATTCTAATAATTCAAGTGACCAACGGACCAATCGACCAGTTGGGTTGCGAAGATTGTTCAACCATTTGAGGCAACTGTGGTCAGTTATCATTTTGAAGTGATAACCTTCCAAGTAGCATCGGAACTTCCTAATCGCCCAAATGACAGCCAAGCACTCTCTCTCAGTGACTGAATAATTACGTTCAGCGTTTGAGAGTATGCGGCTACCATACGCGATTACTCGCTATTTACCATCTTAAATCTGAGTTAATACGACACCTAACCCGCAATTACTCGCGTCAGTTAGAACGTTAAAAGTGAGGTTAAAATCAGGATAACTTAACACCGGCGCAGACGTCAGGGCTTTTTTCAAGATAGAAAATGCATTTTCTTGATCATTAGTCCAACTAAATGGCTGGTCTTTCTTTAAAAGACGAGTTAATGGTTCGCAGATTTTCGCGAAGTCGTGGATGAAACGACGTTACGCCTGTGAAACGACGTAATTGTCGAACATTCTTGGGTTGAGGATATTCTAAAACTGGACGCAGTTTGTCATCATCAATGGATAACCCATTTTTATTTACTTTGAAGCTAAGGTATCTGACTTCGGGTACACAAAATTTGCTTTTCTCGGGGCTGATTGTGAAACCAGCCTTTATAAGTTTATCGATTACGAGTTCAAGCTATTTTAAATGCTCTTTAAAATTTTTATTGACTATTATTATATCATCCAAGTATGCGAACACGTTTGGCTTCAAGTCATCAGTTATCACTTTATCCATTAACCGTTGGAAGGTGGCTGGTGCCCCACAAAGCTCGAATGGCATTCTAGTGTATAGCATCAGCCCCTTCCCCGGTACAACAACGGCAGTTTTTGCTTTACTTTCTGCACTGAGGGGGATCTGGTGATATGCTAGCTTGAGGTCTATTGTTGAAATGTAATGTGCTGAATTTAACTTATCAAGAATCTCGGCCATTAACGGTATGGGAAACGCGTCTTTTACTGTGACGTCATTCAATTTACGAACATCCAGGCACTGACGATAAGTGCCGTTTGGTTGTTTAACCATGCAGACTGGATTACACCAGTCCCCATGGGAGGGTTCAATTAATCCCTGCCGTTCAAGATTTCCGGAGTTCTTGATTAAGAATTCGCAAACTTTGGGTGACATTCGATGATTTTTCTGACGGATCGGCAATTGATCCTCCGTGTTAATAACGTGTTCAACCAGTTTAACGGCCGGTAGTTTATCTGGCAGCGGGTGTACTAATCTTTTAATTAACGAGTCTATTTCCTCTTGTTCACTAGGAGAAAGTGTCATAAGGCCTGAACATTCTTCCAGGTTAATTGGCTTGTTTGGTTTACAAAACGCGATTCTAATAATCGGTTCTTCCGCTAACCAAAGCCGTTGAACACTTGTGTCAATTACTACGCCAAATTCCGTTAAGAAATCTATCCCTAAGACGCATTGATCAGTTAAGTCTGGTATGACTTTAATTGTTAAATCGCGAGTCACTCCCGCGATAGTGACTGGCAAGGTAGCCTCCCCAATGATAGTTTCAATCATACCATTGGCCAACATTACGTGACCCGATTCAAGTTCATTTATTTTACTACCATTTGATTCAATTATTTATCTACCAATAGAATTCAAGTAAGTTCTAGTCGAGCCAGTGTCAACCAGTGCTTGTACTTCAGTACCACCAATCAACAGTTTAATGTATGGTCTCGATTGAAACCCGATTCCACACAGTTTATCAAGGTTAATAAAAGATTCGAGGCCCAATATAGCGTCTTACTCTAGAGTTAAGTTATTTTTATGTTTCTCCTGAACACTTACTGTGTCAGTTGAAATTTTACAAGTTACTTCTGAATCAGTTAAACTTGATTCAGATTGATTTACTGGTGGCTCAACCAGAGGCTTACCAAAATTACTATTTCCATCATTTATTTTAATTTCAGATTTATTTATTAACGAGTTTATTTTATTTTTGATTACTAAATTACTTGAATGGGGCGATGGTAATGCTGATTCTACATTAAGAGCTAAATTTTTGTCCGATTCGATATCTATCAGGGTCCTAAGTGCAGAACAAGGAGAAGCATCGACCCTAGCGCTGCTCTCCTTAACTAGTTTCCCTGACAGTAATCTGAATTACAGTCGTATTTGGTAAATTACGGTTTACCGCAAATGTGGCAAAATTTTTTCCAAGTTAATTTACAATTATTCCACGCATGGTCATCTGCTTTACAGTTAAAACACGGCGGTTGTTGAACCGCTTCTCGAAATTCTGTACGCTTCTTTTTATCTTTATTATTCGTTGCTTGATTGGACTTAGAATTTTTGTTAGGTTGATTCAGTTTACCCGAGTTATTTTGTCTTTTAGAACTACTATTTGAAAGGAAATTTATGTTTCCTTTCGTGATTTTATCAAGTTGTTCTGACATTGCGCTGAACATGTTCACCAATTTATCGATTGACGAATCTGGGTTTTCTTTAGTATTATTCGAAGCTAATGTCTTTTTACTATTGCCTGGAAAGGCAAATTCAGGGAAGAATGAATCTTCTGGTTTTTGGGGTTTTCTCTCAACCGCGAGTGAGTTGTACATCCGTTCAACGTCAGACGCAATGAGAGACAGCTATGTTAAATTATTAAATTCACGACGTTTAATACATTGCTTTAATTTCGGCAACATGTTCAACATGTTTTTTAAACTCTATCTAACATTTCCGAACTCGTAACGGCCCGATCAAATTTACCATACAATCCCTGCATGCAGGTGAGATAATTCGCAGTAGATTCACCCGAGCTTTGGATTCTATTTGTCACCTGATCTTCAAGTCGCCATTGATAATTTACATCACCGAACCGAGTGCGACAGGCAGTTTTAAATTGGTCCCAGGAGGACCATTTAAATTTATTTTGCCTATACCATTGAAGCGCGATTCCGTCAAGCAAAAGTACCGCGGCGCGAAGGACTTCTTCACTGGTAACAGAGGAAATTTCCATGACGTCATCGACACGCTCAAGAAATTCCTCAACGCTAGTCTTACTATCTCCCGAAAATTTTATACCCCATTTCCGAACGATAGAATCTAGGGGCTTCCTACATGAAGCTGTGCTACGTTCACGAGCGAGGTTTAAAGCTACATAATCGGTTTGACAATGGTGCAATCGATTTTCAACCGGCTGCGCATGCTCGAAATTTCATTCCGCGTTATTTGCACGTTGGCTGCTGATCGGTCTAAAAAGATTACATTTATCGTGGTCATTTACTTTTATTTTCCGATTGTCTACAGGCGAGACAACAACAATGGTGGATGAAATGCCGCCGGGCTTTTGCTGATGTGTAAATTTCGATTCTAGTTCGATTAGGCTTGAAATAGATTGAGCCCGCTCTACGAGCTGGCTAAAACCGGGCTTTTGCCTGGAGCTATCTAGTGCCATTTTTGGGCCAGAATTCGAATTAACTGGATACTGACAAAAAGTTTCGCCAAGATTGGACCAGTTAACAGTCGAGACTTTAGGAATAGTCCCAACCGATCGATTTGCAGTCAATGGGGTTCGAAAGGCTGACGTGTGATGTGAAAAGTTGTTAATCGGTTGTTTAATTACGTCAGTGTAGGAAGGTGTCAAAAACTCTAAACCCGATTGTGTTACGGAGACGTCGCTAGTAGCGCCATCTATTTTCGCGTTCAAATTTTCATAAAATGTTGGTAACGAAAAATCCGATTTTGGTTTTTCAATAGTCGCTGTCATTACTCCCGGTTTGGAAAAATGAAGAAATTCTAAAGGTGGAGCCACTTGAGTGGTTAGCCCTAATGGGCCTGGAATTTCAGAGACTCGTGAAAATGAAACCGAATTTGCAACGGTCGACCCTACTGTCATAAAAGAATAAATTGAACTAGTTGTCGTTATTGTGGGAGAAAGTGAATTCTGGGTACTCAAAACCGTAGTTGAAAAACCTAATGCATTTCCTTGAGAAATAGGATTTTTAATTATTTCGCGTACTTGTTCTAATGAATCCGAACTAGTGTTTACAGGGCTTAATTCAAATTGAATTTCATCTAAGGGAAGCCAATCCACCGATCTATCACCGGAGGAAAAAGGTAAATAATGCGAAGCACGATCTCTTAGTGTTTAAACGGTTTCGTTTGAATTAATCTTAAACGACTCCAAATAATTTTTTATTTGGTCAACTGACCAATTGTCAAATAAATTTGACCCGATATTATTTGGGGAATTCATTTTTAAATTTATTTCTAATTAATTCGCGAAATTAATAACAATTTTTATTATTGGGTTTATTGGATAGGGAACGGTTCGCGACGTTCTGCCAAAGAGCTTAGACCATTTTTATTTCAAGTCAATTTTAAGAAATTTTCAATTACTTCACTGAGGTAATGTCACAAATTTTTAACACAGTGATCTTAATTTACGATAAACAAAATAATAAAATAATATTAATTTTTATCATTTTGAGTACAAAAAAAATACAAAATTAAAATTTTTAATCGATACTAAACTCGTTACAAAACTGCAGAGCAGTCGGAACAATCAAGGAAAAAATTTTAAGGAATTTTCATTATACAAGGAAATAATCATACGAACAAATATTTCAACATAATAGGAAACATAATAATTAAATAAATATCACTTTAATAAATTGTCACCAATAATATTATCACAAAAAAATTTTTTATTTTTATTAATATTTTTATTTTATTTCAATTTTAATTTAATTACCAAATTATTTATTTCAGAAAATTTATTTATTGCCAAAGCAAATTTTCTTTCAATTGTGATTTTCAATTTTGGGCACCTTCAGTGAATTTCCCAAGAATTGATATTATACACGGGGCCATATCGTTGTCCTAGTGACGCACTAATTTTTGTTTACTCGATTTGTCCTTGAACGACCATTTTTAATTTTCGAATTTTTACAAAGAGATATTTTTCACAATTTAATTTAGATTTATTTAATTTAACTTAATAATTTATTTATTTTCAAAATATCAATTCTTAGTTTTAATAATTGACATTTTCCATGATTCTGAATTTTACTTTGTTTCACGAAAATCCTGGTGATTTCTTCGCGCGCGCTACGTTGGTCGCCATTTATAACAGGTGTCTTACTATTGTAGTTAATATTTGAGAAAATAACTATTAATTTGATTATTCAAAGAGAGGTTATTTTATTTAGAAAATTTATTTTTATCTAATTTAGAATTAATAAGTAAAATAAAACACACGTTACTTTCTTGTTTGAAATTATGCCCGAGCTCCAGAGATATTTTATGGAAAAATATTCAAACCTGTTATTAAATTAATTTTACGCTAGCTCAATCTTTTCAAGGAAAGCGCAGGGTAAGAGAAATCACCAGTTAGTTTTGAATTCAGATTTAATAACATGAAATCACAGGTCCAGACAGGACCTGCTAAACAATACACAATTGTCGCGAAACAAAGAAAACCGACATCTCTAACCTTGATCGACTATTCGTCGGGAGATAACACATTAATCTTTTTTAAGACTCACCGAAGATGCGCCTCCATCCCCGCATTGTCCCACGGCTCATCTCGGTCCAGAAAAGGCACAATTCGACAATTTTATTTATTAATTTTTATGTTTAAGTGGTCTACTGCGACCTGTCACAATACGACGCCAAACTGAGAATCATTCAAAAAATGGCCGACGGGGACGCCGAAGCAGCCGCGCATCTCCGCTTCATGGTGAGTCTCATGCGCACTCTTTACATAGATTTTCTGTTGATAATCGATGCGCGACAGTAAGTAATTCGGTCATTTATCGACTGTCGGAAAAGAATTCATAAACGTTCGTCAAGTCTCCGCGAGGGGCACTGCGCGCCGACGTCCGGTTCGCAAGATAGCTGCAGCCAGTGTTTTGACGGCCGATGTCCCCGTCGATTGACTTTCGCCTTTCTGTCACTTCGTATGACCCGTAATAGTTACGAGCAAACACACCACCTGCTAGAGCACGACGCAATCTCTCTGCAGTGATCCAGAAGATTGAAATCCGGAACTCGTGGTGACAATTAACATTAAAATTATAAACCGAGCATCAACACTCATAATGTCAAAATAATTGTTTTGACCGGCGATCTGACGGTTCGCTACTTAACAGTTTTGGTAAAAATAAATTGAGTAACTGAAATAAGTAATTATACATTTTTCTCAGAAAAAGAAAATAATATTTTATTCTCGATTTGGCGTGAAATTAACAAAATACTAATTTGTACGCGGCAAATAAAATGCCGCGTTACTATATATATATATATATGGGACGTTCCACGTCAACAGAAACAGAGCTGTGGCCAAAAATTGGCGCAATGAAAAAAGACGTTTAAGGGCTTAAAAAATACGTAAACTCGTGTACTTTTAATAACAGGTGGGCGTTTTTGAAAATCCAATATGGCGTCTTAATACTAATATGACCAAAGTTTTTAAAATTAAAAATGTCGGATCCAATATGGCAGTCAATTTTTCGAAAATTCATTTAATTCGTTCAAAACTTGCCCTATGAGGGTTTTTTAAGTCGCTGATTACAAATATGACCTTAGTTTTTAAAAATTTAAAATGGCGGATCCAGTATGGCTGTTGATTTAATTAAAATTTATCAAATTTGTTCGAAAATTTACTTTTAGGGTTTTTATATGTTGCTGAGTACTGATTCATGGGTTTTCTATTAATATACTAAACTGGATTATAATTTGTCTTTCAAGATTTTGAAGATTGCTTTTTACAAATATTTATTCAAAAATAGGAAATTTAAATTGTCTCATTAATTTTAAACCCCTTAATTATGCTTTACGCTCAAAGGTGTGGTTGCGTTTGAGTACCTTAAATCAGTTTAAGTTGGCTAAATTTTTCTTAAACTTTTCTGTCGTTTTGGATTGAATTCTAATTTTTCTAATTTCATTTTAAATTTTTGAATTCGACTACATATTATTTTAGTATATTAATAGGAAACCCATGAATCAGTACTCAGCAACATATAGAAACCCTAAAAGGAAATTTTCGAACAAATTTGATAAATTTTTAATCAAATCAACAGACAAATTGGATCCGTCATTTTGAATTTTTAGAAACTAAGGTCATATTTGTAATTAGCGACCTATAAAAACCCCAAAAGAGAGTTAGAATTCCTGAATAGAGCCACCCAAAACCTTTTAATTTTTTTTTCGTACTAATGTGGTTATTTTAATAGTATTTTATATAAGAAATCATACTACCAAAGGAGTTTGCAAAAAAAATTTTTTTGTTAATGTTATTAACTATTGAAAATTTTGAACGTGTTTAATTGAAAAATGAATTTCTCAAAAACTTATTGATCGATTTTAATTTTTCAAATTGCATTTTATTTGTCTTGAAGTGAAGTATAACTGACAATATTTTCAAATAAAAATATTCCATTTTAGTGCAAAATGCAATTGTTTATTTATAAACAATTAAAGATAAATAGTGTTCTGGATGATATTTTAAGTTTAAAGAATTACTAAAATGTTTTTAATAAACTACTAAAAAATATTCCGTTGAAAAAAATGGCACGAAGTTTTAAATTGCTTAATTTTAAGCATTTGTGCCACAGTGCAGTGCGCGACTCTGCTCCTTATTGAGCGTTCGCGAGCGTGTTATTGTTTCTTATCGCTGAAACGACTGCGCATCTCAAACACTACATTTATGTTCGAAATAACTTTATTTTAATGTAATTTTTACTTTTAATTTTTTAATGGAACATTTAATTAATTCTTTTTGTTGAATGGTAATTACAGATGTGTTGCATAAATTGTTAAAATATTGAATAAAATTATCGAAATTAAAAAAAAATGAGCGAACTAGAGTGAAAGGACATATTTGTAATCAGCGACCTAAAAAACTCCCATAGAACAAGTTTTAAACGAATTAAATGAATTTTCAAAAAATTGGCCGCCATATTGGATCCGCCATTTTGAATTTTCAAAAACTAAGGTCATATTTGTAATCAGCGACCTAAAAAACCCCCATAGGGCGAGTTTTGAACGAATTAAATGAATTTTGGAAAAATTGACTGCCATATTGGATCCGCCATTTTTAATTTTCAAAAACTAAGGTCATATTTGTAATCAACGACCTAAAAAACCCCCATAGGGCGAGTTTTGAACGAATTAAATGACTTTTCGAAAAATTGACTGCCATATTGGATCCGCCATTTTTAATTTTAAAAACTTTGGTCATATTAGTAGTCAGCGACCTTGAAAACCCCCGAGTAACCATTTTTGAGCGATTTTAAAGAGTTTTAAAATTTGTCCACCATTTTGCTTCCGCCATTTTAAATTTTTTAACTCTAATCAAAATCTAACTTCGGGTTTGTATTAAGCGACCCCTGAAACGTTTAAAAAAGTTTCGTTTAATTTTTTTCCATGGATTTTGTAATTTTAATTAACGATATTATTTGTCGATTTGTGATTTTGTTGACTTTCTTCGCTTGTAATTAAGACGCCATATTGGATTTTCAAAAACGCCCACCTGTTATTAAAAGTACACGAGTGTACGTATTTTTTAAGCCCTTAAACGTCTTTTTTCATTGTGCCAATTTTTGGCCACAGCTCTGTTTCTGTTGACGTGGAACGTCCCATATATATATATATATATATATATATATATATATATATATATATATAGATATATATATATATATATATAACTATTATTGATTATTATGAATAGTAATATTATACGTATATGTTTTTGTCAGTCTGGGCCTTGGCGCGTGGAACGCCATTTGAAACGCCCTGCCAGTGAAATGGTTAAAAATACGTAGCTTATTCTCTATTTTCTTTTCTCTATTTTAGAAACATCGTTATTTTTATTAAAACATGTATAAATTTTTGTAGAATCAAATGAAAATACACTTATCAACATAATATTCATCTATTTCTAATAAAATTTTTTTCTTAGTCGTTTTCTATGTAAAGATATATCATAAAATTCTTTGCCAAATTTAATTATTTTTATAAATATCAATATTAATCACAAGAATTCTTTTTTTTCAATATTAACCTATTAACGCCCAAATGACCACAATTTTAACTTAAACTTCAATTTACGGTTTAAAATATTTTCAGGTAATGAATTATAGCAGCAATGAGGTATAGTGGGTTTTGTGGGTCGCTCTTCAAGATTCTGGGGTCAAAATAGCGATTCGATAAACACAAAATCCAATGTAGAGGATTTTTTTGAAAAAACACCCAAAAAATATTTTTTATTAATAAATCAACTATTTCTGATCTAGTCTCTCGTTCTTTAATTGTTAAAGTCTGTCGATAATCTCTGTCTAGAATTACAATTTTACCACTAAAAACTTCGTTGGAATTCATTATATCGCTTAATAGTTAATCCATAATTTCTAAAGCATATTTTGGAGCCATTGGTGCTTCTGCCCAAATAAAAACATTTTTTTTTAAAAAGGTCTTCTTTTGATTGAACTTTAATGTTTGAAGATAAATCACTGTATAATGGAACAGGTGCGCGTAAAACTTTATGAACAGTTTTTCCATTAGGAAGCAAAGTTGCCGCTATACAGTCCTTTACTTCTTAATAAATGCTATAGCGTAATGTATGAAAATGTTTTTTCAGATCTTCCACAACGATCATCATATAAGCACTTAGAACCATCAAAAGAAGAATCCTCAAGTACATCAAGTACATCAAGTACATAATCAACTACAAGTTTTTGTTTTACATTTAATTGAGCATAATTCTGTTCACCTATGTTTATATGTTCTGTAATATTTACATAATGAACTTTTTCACTAAAAATTTCATTTTGTATATCTATGTATGTAAAAAGACTATATTTACACTCTTATCTCCCGTTAATATTTGACATTGAATAACATTATGTGATGAATCTATAACAATTAACCTTGTTCCGTTACATAATCCCTCATTAATAGTAAGATTTCTAATAAGCATTACAACGGAATTATTTCTTAAATGTAATTCATGTATTGGTAAAGAAGGTGGAGAGAGAGAGAGTATTCAAATATTTTGGTAATAAACTTTCAGAAAATTTTCTATTATTACAATTTTCAGTAGAATAAATACTTTTATATATTTTTTTCACCTTTACTATCTAACAGATTTACCATCCTCTTATTAATATCATCAACGACAATATTTCTTGGTGCTAAAATTGCACACATTGACAAATCCTTAAATTTTTTCTGTTGTATCAAATAACCATACATTTCTTCAGCAATATCTATATTTCATTGTTAAATAATATGTTCTGGTAATTCGACATTACCATCTGCATCATTTAATTCACAATTGCCAACTTTAAGTAAAAAATTTACAGATTCCGTTTCTTATGGTAAAGCTCTTAAATTATCTGTTAATGTGTATTTTTTGAAATATTTCCATAGTTTACTATTTTTTATTTATAAATTAACTATTTCTGATCTAGTACCTCGTACTTTAATTGTTAAAGTCTGTCGAAAATCTCCTCCTAGTATTACAATTTTTCCACCAAAAATTTCATTTGATTTCATTATATATCTTAATAACTTATCCATAAACATCAATATTTTTTAAAAAGAGTGCTTCTTTTGGCTGGACTTTAATATTTGAAGATGAATTACTTTACAGTGAAACAGGTAAACCTAAGACTTTAAAGTATAGTTTTCTCGTTAGGAAGCTGTGTGACAGCTATGCCTGTAAATGCCAAATTACAAACATTTATTCCTTTACTTTTTAATAAATGTCATAAGGTAATATATAAAAAATTTTGCCAGATCCTCCACAACCATTAATATATAAGCATTTAGAACTATTAAAAGAAGAATCTGTTATGCCTTTAAGTATATAATCAACTATATTTCTTTGTTTAACATTTAATTTAGTATAATTCTGCTCTCCTATCTTGATATGTTCAAAAATACCTATTTCATTAACCTGCTCAGAGATATTTTTATCTGTATCTGATAATCCCTGAAAATTAGTAAAACAATATCCTTCATTTAGTAACATTTATTTTATATTTCTATAGATGTAGAAGATTCATGAATAACTTCATTAACTGTTCTTAAACTTTGGAAAGACGTAACTGCTTTTACTGTAAGCAACATTAAGCTAAGATGAAATAATTCCAATTGACGTGAAATAACTGAATACATTCCTCCTAATACTTTTAGTTTACGAATTATTTTTTCCATTCAAGAGATTTCGTTACCCACGTAAAATGTTCTCGTCTTTCTGAATAATAATACTGACGAGCAGAAATATCAAG
The DNA here is from genome assembly GCA_032873175.1 of Leptopilina drosophilae. Classification (NCBI taxonomy): domain Eukaryota; kingdom Metazoa; phylum Arthropoda; class Insecta; order Hymenoptera; family Figitidae; genus Leptopilina; species Leptopilina drosophilae. The sequence goes on from CM065478.1 coordinate 19,594,210, forward strand.
TTCATTAAGTTTTAAAAAAACCAAGCAATTTTGTATTTTTCTGCAAATCAAATAAAACATTTTTATTATATTTCCCTTCATAAATAATATCATTCTGTTCATTTGGTAAATGTATGGGTAAACGATTAATACTATGCCTTTTTTCCCTAAAGGTTTACTTAAAATTTTCCAAACAGCCTCAACTGGCCACTACGTATCTATTTTCTTTATAATGATTAATTTTATTGTGATTAACAGTTACCTCACTATTCGCATTTGTAATAAGAATGTATGCAGCAACATGATCCTTTAAAATATATTTATATAAATATTAAAGTGAAAGAATTCATCAATCATCCGAATCAATCTTAAAATAATTCTTATTAAGCTCTGGAGTTTCATATGTATCGACAGCACAGCCATCCTGAATACAGAAACCTGCTATTTCAGAAAATATTTTTTTAAAATTTATTAATAATTTTAAATTATCAAAGAACTCAGAAAAAATTGGTTCGCATGGTGGGATACGAGCCCATGACATTTCTATTGCCGGTAGACTGCTCTGACCACTGATAATTTTAAATTATTAATAAATTTAGAAAAAATATTTTCTGAAATAGCAGGTTTCTGTATTCAGGATGGATGTGCTGTCGATACATATGAAACTCAAGAGTTTAATAAGAATTATTTTAAAATTGATTCGGATGATTGATAAATTCTTTTTCTTTAATATTAGTAATAATTTCCGAATGATTAATTCACTTCCGATAAATATTTATATATATATATATATTTTTGGAAATTTTTTTGAACATTTACCATCAATGAAACACCAATCTCCACAAGGTCCGTGAATGTTATTTTGCATTATGATGTTATGCAAGAAAGGATTGCTACTTTCATCAGAAATTTCTGCAGAAATATATATATATATATATATATATATATATATATATATATTGCAATCCTCGCTTTTGAAATTCAATAACATAAACATAATACTTAACTTCCTGAAATAACTTTATGTCAACAATAACATTTAAAAGATGTTTCACCTTCAATGCAAATATTCTAGTTACTATAGCAGATCTGTCAGCAGCATTTTGGTGAGGTAATAAATTTTTCTGTATCTCTTTCCAATTTGGATTACACGTCATTGTAATAAATAAGTCTGGTCTTCCATGACGACCAACAATAGCCAAGGCATCCTGATATTGTTGCATCATAATACGAGGTGATCCTATGAAAGTGGAACTCAAAATTTTGTAAATCATCCATTAATCCTTGATATGTTTTACTTTTCAATTCACCTTGATTGTTTGCACAAATCGCAATTTATCTTTCTCTATTTTTACATAATAGTCAACTACCCATTGTTCAAACATTCTTCCTCCATATAAAAATTGATTGAATTTCTTATCCCTCATAGCAATTTTGTATTTACAATAGGCAGACCTAGAAATAGTATGGTTTTTACTTCTAAAATCACTATGACTGCAGATCATATTAATATTATAACCTTTATTTTTAAGTGGATAAAATGTGGAATAGATCCATGGTTCAACTTTCGAATATAAATTAGTAACTAATATTAGTTTCTTTGTAGACTTATTGTTAACCGTTACATAAGATTCTGTTATTTCTCCTTCTGAGTTTGTATTGAAAATAGCAGCAACTTTATTGTAACTGTGAAAATTAAATTTTTTTTATCAAAACCTTTTTTCAACGTAAATAATAGTGGTAACTCTGGAATATCTTCATTATTTTGTCTTACTAATTCTGTTTCTACTTTAATTACTTCTGACATCATCATAAAAGATTTTGTGTATACATTTGAAGTTCTCATAATATATTTTATAGTTAGTAAAAGTTCTTCGTCCAAATTTTCGTTACTTTTTAATCTATAACGAATTGCTTCTTCAGGATCGTAAATAAATAATTGACTAAAACACGGCTCTTTACCTTTATCAGGATATAAAGCACTATTAATTTAGGAATAAATTTGACCTTGAATTTTGTAACAAAATGGTCCTCTTCTTCTGTTATTAAAATTAATTACATTAGCATTTAAAGATGCAAAAGAAAATGAATTATTATACAGTCTTATATTCTTTTTAAAATGACCTAACTTTGTATAAAGTCCTTCTAGCAATATTCTTAAATCTTCTAGATATTGAACATTCTAGACATTGAAACTGTCCTATTTGCCACTAACTCTTTCATCTTTAAAATGCTTAGCTTGACAATGATTGCAATAATAATTTAATTTTCCCGAATAATTTTCATTATAATTTGATTCATGAATAATCTTGTCTTTTGATATACTTGGCAGAGTAACATTCGATTTTTGTATATTAAGTTTCAATTTATGCCTCTCTCGATAGTTTTTCTACATTTTATTCCTACTTTTTCGAGTTTTTTGAATTTGAAAGCTTTTTTCCATTTTACTATCTTGTAATTGTGAATTTTTTATTACTGGAACATGAGTAATTGCATTTATTAAATCAGATTCATTAGAATTTGCATTATTTAAATCATAAAAACAGTTTAATTTCATTTCATTTTTTTAATTTAATTTTTACTCTATATTTTTTTTAAATTCTGCTTGACTCTTTTTTTCTTTTTATAGACAAGTTAACAACTTCATCTCAAAGATTTATATTTCCAATATTTCTTTTTAATTTTTGTCTAGCACGATAATTTCTTTCATTTTCCGTTGCACTTTTTCAAACAGGTTTGCATAACGAATTTGTTTTCTCCACACTATCATATATATTCTTTATTATGGGAATTGAAACAACGATATTTTCTAAATTAACAGACTCATTTATGTTATCGTCATTTCAATCATTAACTTGACTCAACAAATTTTTATGCTTAAGCAATCCTTCTTCATATTTATTTGATATTGTATGTTGTTCTTCTTATGCGAAGAGTCAATTTTATTATTGATAACTTAAGACTTTCTTTTATTCCGATGTTGGCGATGGAATTCTACCTTACTTGTTTGGATTTTTTAGAGCAAGCGCCTATTTAATCTGAATGAAATATATTTTCAATTTTACTTTTGGATTTAAGTATGGCACTATATTGTTGTGTTTTTAAGAATTGTTCTTTTCCTTTGTATTATTTAAAATTTCTCCACAAGGAATTTTTCTATAAATAATTTGATTATTATTTATTGTTTTACATAGGGGTTCTTTAAATGAATTACTTGAAAGACTCAATTATACTCAACAATTAAACGTGGGTTAATAGAATTTTTTCAGTCGGAAATCAACTCAAACGATTGTTTTAAAAAATTCACTTTAACTTATTTCTCATATGATAATAATCATAATAAAGAGTGTTTGGCATTTCATTAAACAATAAAAATGTCGCGAATGCTATAGCAAATACTCCGCAATACGCACTTCCTAACGGTTGTTGATGAACTTTTGAAAATACCACTAGTGGTTTAATTGGATATAATCTAGTTAAGTAGTTTAATTGATCCTCATTTAAAAAGCCACTATTAACACTGTCAAAAATGTAAAGTCTTGTCCCATCATAATAAGTGCAAATCTAGTGACCAGATTTGAAAGAACCACTGAAAAGTATTCGAATGTGCTTCTTATTTTTTTCAAATAAAACTATTATATTAAGCACTTGTAAACAGAAAGTACTTTGCATATTATAAAACAAATTTTGCTGTCTTCTTAAAAGCTCTGAAAATACATGCATAGGATCATTATTTAACATTGCATTTCTATTATTAATTATATCATAATCAGTGTTGCCAACGACTATAATGGGAAATTTTACGGGAAATGGATAAATTACTGGAAATTCCGGGAAATTCTTTAATAGAATACAAATTTTAATGATTTTTAACTAAAATAAAATTTTAGAAACTTTTATTGGCAAAACCAATCAAATTTGTTTTATCGGCATGAAAAAATATGTCCGTCGACGGGTCTGTGAATGTGCCCTTAGCTTTTTTATGTGCGAGCGCCATTCACATTAAGTGCATTGCAGTCGGTGTATTCGTTGGTTTATGGTATTTTGTCCGAAGATGTAATATAAATAGCGCTTGAATGTGAATTAGAATTTCGAAATAAAAATTTAGTATTTAAATATATATATTTTAAAAATGGATCGATGGATTCTAAAAATTGACAAAAATGATTCTCAATTACCTTCTTCAACAGTAAGTATATATGAATCAAAAGAACAAAAAGTGAGGTTATGAACCTTTATAGAATAGTTTTGTTTACATTCTGATATATTATTACTTGTAAATAGACATAAATAATATTGTAATATTTATGTTTTCATTGATATATAGTTTTGTTTATTTAATCATTTACTTTTTTATAAAAAATAAATAACTTTAATAATAAGTATGTTTATTTTATTCTATAAAGGAAAAAGCAATAGAAAAATCTGATTCATCGACTAATAAAAATTCAGTTTCAATCATGTCGCAATCGTCAGCTTCTGAATTTGAAAGTCAAGAACATAATGAAAATGATGACGATTTATACGAAAGTGAGTATGGCGATGGAAGTTCAATTCAAAGTGAAGAAATGAGTGATGTAGCAGCACAGGACACGGATAGAACACTTACTAAAGAAAATAAGAGAAAGAGATCCGCTGAAAATTCGACACAACGAAAACATGATTCTAAAAAACCAAGAAAAGAATATAAAAAATTGTTCTGCAATTCATGGTTGACAGAGTTCGAATGGTTGGAAAAATCCAAAATGAAAAGCATGTCTGGCGATGACATCGCATATTGCAAAGTTTGTCAACAGAACATATCAGCACACAAAACAGCTGTCGTACGTCACTCTAAGTCAGAAAAACATATAAAAAATTTAACAATAACTGTTACAAATAAAAAAATCGATGACAATAGCAAATCAATAAATTTGAAAAACTCTGTAAAAAGAGCAGAATTGAAATTGACAGGACTTCTAGCTGTGGGTCATTTACCATTTTCATTAATGGATGTTTTAACTCCTCTATGTGGTGATATTTTTCCCGATTCAGAGATTGCCAAACAACTATCTTTGCGAAGGACAAAGTCGACAGCGATGATGACTAAGTCTTTGGGACAGAATTTTCGAGAAAACTTGTTCGATACACTTCGAAAAGCGGGAAACTTTTTTTCCATGATTATGGATGAGCAAACGGATCTCGGCACAGCTAAGCAATGTGCTTTCACAGTTATTTATTATGATTATTTGAATTACAAAGTGCAAACGAGATTTTTGAACATGGTAGAATTACCAAGTGGCACCGCGGAAAATTTGTGCAATTGTCTATTGAACGTTGTGAAGAGTAAGAAAATACCACTCGAAAACCTAGTTGGCTATTCTTCAGATACTACCAATGTTATGTTCGGAGTTAACCATTCAGTGATCACATTGCTACAAGAGCAATCGCCAGATATCCTTTTTGTTAAATGTACTTGTCACAGTTCACATTTGGCTGTCAGCAAGGCTTGTCTTCAATTGCCCCGATCTATCGAAGATTTAGTGCGAAATATAGGTTCTCATTTTAGCAGAAGCGCACTAAGGCGCAATGACTTCAAAGAATTTCAGATTTTTTTTGGTACCGAAATTCATCAAATTTTGACTAAATCTAACACTCGGTGGTTATCGTTGAAACAATGTGTAGATAGAGTCTTAGAGCAGTATGCCGCATTGGTACCTTATTTTACTGAACTGGCTGTGAATGATCCATCAAAAACGACAGATGAAATGATAAGATCTTTGTCAAATCAATTTACAATCGTCTATTTGGAATTCTTATCTTACGCTATAGGTTTAATGAGTGAGTTTAACATGCTTTTCCAATCCAATAGTCCTTTGCTTCATAGTCTAGAACCAGAGGTTGAAAAATTAATCAAAACGATTTGCAGCAATTATCTGGAAATAAATTACGTGAAAAATGCTGCGAATATGTACGAAATTGATCACAAAAATAAATTAATGTTCGTTGAAAATAAGAACATATATTTAGGTCTTCTCGCAAACGACAGTATTCGTGAATTAGAAAAAAATCGAGAGATTCCAATAAGAGATTTAGATGCTTTTTATTCTTCCATTCGAAACTGTTACATCGTTCTCGTTTCTGAACTTAAGAATCGATACCAATTTCAAGATCCAGCGTTTCAGATCATAAAAATTGTGGATCCTCAATTTGCCCAATCTCTTCGAATCAAATCTTTACAAAATGTTTTTGACAGATTTCCTGTTTTAAGACGTTTTGTAGATCCACAAAAATTGGACCAAGAATGGCGTTTGCATGGCCTGAATCACAAAGAGTACGAGCTAGATTCTTTACTCTCCGCTGAAGATTACTGGTGTAAAGTTTTCCAATTAACAAATGCATCAAACTCTAAAATATTTAATAATTTAGAGAAAATTATCGGACTCCTTTTAGTTTTGCCCTTCTCAAATGCCTCAGTTGAACGATTGTTCAGCCAGGTTAAGTTAACCAAAACACTTCACAGGAATAAATTAAAAAATGAAACATTAAATTCTATTTTGTCCACAAGAGAAGGAATTGAAGAAGCTGGCGGCATCATAAATAAATTTCAACCCAACCGCTGGAATGTTAAATGCACGACTTTGGCACTAATTTTATTTGTAAAACATGTATAAATAATAAATTAAGAGTTTTAAGTAAATTTAAAATTTAATTCTAATTTTTAAAATAATAAATTAAGAGTTTTAAGTAAATTTGAAATTTAATTCAAATTTTTTAAATTAGAAAACATAAAAATTTATAATCCGAATATAAATAATGATAATAATAATATTTAAAAAAATAATAATCTTATTTTAGGGCTAATAATATATAAGACTACATTGCGGGAAATTTCATGGAAATTTAAAAAACTTGTCAGGGAAAAATCGGGAATTTCTTAGTACTATTACGGGAAGTTGAGGGCGCTCACTCTGGCAACACTGATCATAATTTTCATCACATAAACTAATTCTTTTTTATTAGCCATTGTTGTATATCGTAAAGTTTAAAATATAATAAAAATTACTTTTAAATAAATAAACGCCTTTTTTATTCAAAACAGTATGTCACGGGCGCTTCGCCTCACGCCGTGTACCACGCGGCTCAATGCCACCGCGACGCAAAGCGCAGCAATTTATTCTTTGAAATTTAATAAATAAAAAATAAAAAAAGGGCATTCTGAAAATTTACATGCGCATAGGAAGAAACCTTAGCTTTCGTTTGCATTAATTTATTTTAAAATAAAACGGACCGATTTTTGGGAAATTGAAAATTAAATATTAATTATCAAAAATTTGGGTAAATTTTTATAATATTAAAAAATAAATTTCGGCATTGAAAAGAGAACGGAAAAACCTTTCCGAAACACATTCTAAAAATTATTTCCTATTAAAAGTATGTTAAAAGTATATTAAAAAAAATTCACAAAGTAGCCGGTGTTAGCAAAATTGTTAAAATTGGCCCCCCTCTTCCCCTTTAAATTTTCTAAAAAGTCAAAAATATTTTTTGGATCACATTTCTACTTGATAAAACAACAATTTTCCCGAGTTTCAATTTTTTCAAGTAGTTGAAATTTCAGCTTAGAACATTACACGTAAAATACCTCATATATTCGCGTATAACTATTAAATATAAACACACACTTAACACTTAAATGTAAGTATCAAATTGTTCTTATACACCACATGGTGAAATTTATCACGACCTGTAAAACATGCTGTTTCACTGAAAACTGAGACTTGCACAACATTCTGTTTTGTGAGAAACACAAAATAGAAAATATGTTTTTGAAAGTCAATTCTTGAAAACAAATATATATTAACACTATTTGTTTTTCATAAAATAATAGTATATTCACATATGAAATTAACACAAATGAAAACAGACGATAAGCTGTCATTTACCTTCACAGAAAAAAACCCGACTCATTTTTGTGGCCACTCATTTGGAAGTCGGTTTCCAAATGAGTAATCGACAACTTCAAGTGACTCAAAATTAGTAATCGGCAACTTCAAGTTACTCAAAATGAGTAAGATGACAATGTTCTAGTTACTTTTTTTGTGTTTCACATGTTTTGTGTTACATGGTTGCCCATTTCTGTCAGTCAATTCATATGTGTGTCTAACCTAAAATTTTTTTCATTTTTTATAAATGCAATAAATCGACTACAAGTATTAATGTTTTGACAAGTGCAACGTGTTAATTAATTATAAACAATTACTTGAATTCATATTTTTATAAATTATTCTTAGTTTTTCCAATATGAGTGTAATTTTATCCTAAACACAAAATGATACCCCTTACTGTCATTATTTTGTTAATATTTACTTTAAATTAAAATTGTTTAATACATTTACTAATATCAACACAATAAATAATATTAATAATAATAACACAGGTCTACAAGGTTTTTTTTAGATATGGAAGTGATTTCCCATGTAATTTTGTGCGCTCAATACGATCCTGGTGACCGAAATTGCGCGTCACGTCAGGCTCAGGATTTTCAAAAATGTGGGGGTAAACACCCAAACAAACGTGTTTTTGACGGTTTTCAGTATTTTTTTCTCCCAAACATGATGTGCTAAAAACTACTATATAGCGTCGCTTGGGGGCAGAAACATGCCGACACAGCTAAACGGTGAAAAAAATGCCGTTTCAAAAAGAAAAGTGAAAAACACGCCATTTCGCGAAAGCGCTGAGAAACATACCTTCTTCAAACGAACGGTGAAGAACATGCCTTTTCAACCGTTAATATTAAATATAATATTAAATAAATAATTAATATAATAATATTAATAATTATAAATTAATCAATTTATTAATTTAATTAATCATTAATTGTTTATAATAAATATAATATTATTAATTATTTATAATTAATATAATATTATTAATATAATATGAATATTAAATATTAACGGTTGAAAAGGCATGTTCTTCACCGTTCGTTTGAAGAAGGTATGTTTCTCAGCGCTTTCGCGAAATGGCATGTTTTTCACTTTTCTTTTTGAAACGGCATCTTTTTCACCGTTTAGCTGAGTCGGCATGTTGTTGCCCCCAAGCGACGATAGTCTTAAATTAAAGCTTTAATCGTGTACTATAAGACCCAAAATAGAAAAATAAAAAAAACAAAAAATTTTGAGAAAAGTGGAGGTAAAGACCCAAAAAACCTGTTTTTGACGGTTTTCAGTATTTTTTTTCTTCTCAACCTGATGTGCGGAAAACTTCTATATAGTCTCAAATTAAAGCTTTATTCGTGCAGTTTAAGACCCATATGCGTAAAATAAGAAACATGAAAAAGATTTTGAGAAAAGTTGCGATAAAGACCCCAAAAAATGTACTTTTAAGGGATTTGAGTATTTTTTTCTCCTTAACCTGATGTGCTGGAATCTTTGTTATAGTCTTAAATTAGAGCTTGAATCGTACACTTGAATACCCACAAGCGCAAAATAAAAAATGAAGGATTTTGAAAAAAGTGGGGTCAATATTGTTTTTTAATATTTTAAAAATTTACCCCAATTTTTGATAATTTATACAGGGAGAAAAATGGTGTTGACTTTCTAGTAAAAGTTCCTATGGAATAGTAATAATTCTACTTTTATATTAAAAATTACTATTCATTGTAAAATGTACTTTGCATGAAGTGAATATTACTATTTCTGGTAGTAAAAATTACTAATAGTAATTATTACAGTAGTTACTTTTGAAAATTGCTTTAAGAATTTTAATTTTTACATCCTCATTGTAAATTTTATTAAATTTTGTATTACTTTTTACATTCGAAATGTTGTGAATATTACTCGTAGAAATTCTAATAATTAATACTACGGAAAGTAAAGATTGCTTTAGTAAGAAGCAACTTTTACTATTGCAGAGCGAACTTTTTACTCGGAAAAGTAGTAATCCGTACCACTTCTTTTACACATTTATGTGCGTGTGTGTGTATGTGTGATTACGTCACTACTATCATGGGCAGTGACCGTAGCCTGATGTCAAAATGATCCAACATTTCTACATTACAAGAAGAAATAAGACACCTGAATTTAAAGATACTAATTTAAAAAATCAAACATTTTCAATGTCAACGAGTGAAATGATGTGTTTAATTCGAAATTTATCAATGATGATTAGTCATTTTGGTACATTATGTGTGAGTTCAAAGTGTTGTCAATTCGGTTGCGTTGATCTCTTAGATTACACGATAAAAGAATATCTAACTCTATTGCAAGAATTATTTCCAAATTGCTTTAAACCAAAGCACCAATTCCTTATTCATTACCCGAGAGTAATGCGATTATTAGTCCTATTGTGGCATGTTGCTTGTATGAATTTCGCAAATGATTTGCGAATTGAAAATTTGTTAGTTACTTCTTGGATCTCTTATAATGGAGAAGTAGTTAAGCCAGGAATGATTTTAGTAAATTTTAACCAAGATGAACCAAAGTTTAACTTTATTCACCACACATAAAGTTGATGATTTAAACGTCATTGTTAGCACCATTGAATGTTATTTTCATCATCACTTTCAGGCGTATAAAGTTGCTCGATGTGACTTCAACTTTAGTATCTCAAGCAAAAATCACGTATATGACACGCATTGGAAATAGTCAAGAGTACTTTGACAAAAAATGGTTTTAATTTAACATTTTCTATTTTGAATTTTATAGTTTATACATATATTATATTGATTATGTCGCAAATGTTCGATATAACATTCATTAAGTGTACTTTTTGTTATACAATATTCTCAATTTTATAAACAAAGAAAAATGTTAAGTTATGTTATTTAATTTTAATTTTTATAGTAGTTTTAATTATTTATCAATTTCTAAAACATGCAATTCATGTATAATAGCTTAATAATTAGTAAATTAATTTCTAATGATCTACTAATTAATAAAAAATAATAATAATAATAATAATAGGGGTGAATGGGGAGTTATGAAGCATGCTTTGTTTATGAGTTGTAACTTCAAAAAGAAATTTTTATTTCAAATTTTCTCCACTTGAATCTCTAGAGGGTCTTCAAATATGCTTACTGGTTGAAGAATTTGCATGAAATAAAATAAAATCAACAATTTTTTTCAGTTGGACTAAAAAGCTGCTTTTTCAAGTTTTTAAAAATCATGGGGAGTTGTGAAGAACTACTAAAAATCGCTAAAAATTATATTTTTTGGTAAATATTCTTTATTGCGATTTTGCATAAATCGTTTTAAATTTCGAGAACCTAATCATTGCTGGGTATTATATGGGTGAACTTATCTTTTTGATTTGTTCGCGAATTTTGTAAGAATTCTGCAAAATGGAGCACACAAAAAAACTTTATAAACGAAAAATTGAACACATTGTCTTGAAAGATATGCAAAATATCTTCTGTCGGAATGAATCCAATTACAAAACGAAGATATTAGGTGAAAAAATATTCAGAGTAAGTGACATCTATCAAAACAATTACTATGCGAGATCTATGGCCGTGCTTCACAACTCCCCATGCTTCATAACTCCCCATTCTCCCCTAATTAATAAAAAATGCATAAAAAATAAAATCATTAACATTAAAATTTAATAATTAAAATAAGTAATTTTAAATTAATAATACTATTTATTATTATTATTACACTAGTTTACAGAAATTTTGATCCGCGGTATTTCAATATCATTTCGTATGTAAAATTTGCTCCCAAATTCGAATACGAAGTCAGATATTAAGAAAGTGGAACAGTTTTTGAGATATGGGTAAATTTCATATTTTTGAGTTTCGCCAAAAAGTGTATTCACAAATATACCATTATTTCCGAATGTAGTCAATCGATTTTAATTTTCTTTGAAGCAAATTAAAGGTAATTTAATTTCTAATAAAAAATATATACAACATTTTTAAATGGACTAGCGGTTTAAGAGCTAGTTATGAGTTTGCTAGAAATTTCTCATTAATTTTAACAAAATTTTGGAAATTGATTGACTTTATCGGTTAATTACGTCCTAAAAAAAATGTTTCCTTCGAGTTAACTTTTTTGGATGTCAAAGTACAATTTCTTAAGAAGAATATAAGCCGTTGCCAATCAAAATTAAACTAAAAATATAGAAAATATAAGCACTTAAGTAAAAATGCAGAAAATTAGCTTTTACCCAATTTTACGATTTATTAACAGAATGTTGTATGGTTTTAAGTTTGTAACGAATCTTTGTGTGAGTGACGAATGCCAAATACCGAATGACGTATGTTAAGTGGGAGACACTCGGAAAAATTCGGAAATGAGAAAAATGTAATTGTCGTCTTTCGTCGAAAGAACAGACTTGTGAGAAACGTTGGGAGAGAAGCACGCAGACCCCAATTGCGGGGTAAGTTCTATTGAAATTCTAAAGAAATTTGCGTGTAATAATTAGTTAATTTTTTAATAGTTCCGGTGTGTGGGCACGATTAATTGAAAGATAAATGTGCTAAGCTATCGCCTATAATAACAGAGTCAAATTTATCAAACGAGGATCACTTTGATCATAATTCAAACTTCTTGACGACTTCGTGTTTGGCGTTGCTGTGGAAATCTTGTCTTGTCTCGACTCCGGGTGATCTCCTGGATGCCACACCACCAAATATAATATCAAAATCAAAGTTAAGTAAAATAATCTTATCAAATTGATTTGTCTCCACTTTGTGATTCTCACAAGTCCATTTTCTTATAATTGTGCGTATGTATGTTTTGCGTATCTTGTATCTGATATCAAATCTATTAATTCAATTTTAATCATTAAAGAATGAAAAGCTAAAAGAAAAGAACCAAATTAAATAACTAAATCGACGTAAAGAAAAAAAAATAGAAATCGTGACATTGTATAAATAGTATATGTATGTATGTGTGAGAAGGAAAAGGTGTGATAAAATTTGTATTATTTCAGAATTGTGTTAGTACTAATCTACAGTTTTCTTGAATTTTAACGAAAAAAGGAAATAATTGTTAAACTTGATTTTATTTCTATTGAAAATTTAAATAAATGATAAATTTCAAGTAATAACGAAAATAAATTAATTACAATTGGCGCCCAACGTGGGGCCTTTTTTTATGTTTTTCTATTTAACATATTATTTTTTGATTGAAATTGATATTTGAGAATCTTAAATTTTGTAAAATTGAGCGGCATGACTTAAGTGTTTAACACACATCGATAATTGAAAAACCTCTTTCAAGGGTACAAGAAAATAATCCTCAGCCAAGTAACGATTTCCAAAATATAAATAATAGTGATTTGATTATGGGAATGTTACAACATTTTCAAACGCTTCAGGTCAATTTAGTTTTACCCATTTTCGAACCGGAAAAAACTTATCCCTATGATTTCATTCGAAAATTTGAAAAATATTGCATAAGAAAGAATATTTTGGAATTTCAAAAATTAATGTTGATTGAAGACGCGTTGCAAGGACCGGCTAAAGTGTGGTTCGATACCGTATCAGTCCCATTTTGTAATTATGATGATTTTAAGATCAGATTTCTTAAAAAATTTTTCTCTTTAGAGGTTCGGATGAAAGCAAAAAATGATTGGGAAAATCGACGGTTTAGCGATAAAGATAGATCATTGCAATTGTATTATAATGAGCAAATAAAATTAGCAAAAAGTGCGGTACCGAGGATGGAACCCCATGAAGTAAATTTCGTTATAGTAAATCAATTTCCGCAACGCGTGAGAGACATTTTAGCAACTATCGATTATGGAGATCGCGATAAAATAACTAAAGTAATAGCGCATTTAGACTTATCGAATAATAGCGGTCAAGAACGAAATTGGTATCAAGTAAATAATTCGGGAAGCGGGTATTTTGCAAATCATAAAGGTGCATCACAAAATGATGGGCATCAGGAATCCGGCGAATCGTCTCAAAATTATAGGAAAAATAATAACTGGCGAGATAGAAGTCAACCGAGACAAGTTCATTATCAAAATAATAGCGAAAGAAGTCACGAATCTCAGGTCACAGGGCCGCGAAATACGCAAAGTAACGAGAATAGAAGTGATAATAGAAATAATGATAAAAGTCCAAACGGAAATAGTGTTCGATCAAACGTGCGAGCGATTAAAAAGCGACTGAGTCTGATTTTGTAGAAACTCTTTGTTGGGACGTTAAACCATCTGACGAAGATGGCTAGAAAAATTATATAATGCGCGTCGTAAGCCCGAAAATGTTGATTGATATCGATGATAAAGAATTCGAAATGATGATCGATACAGGTAGTGAAATAACGTGTATCTCGGAAGATTTATATAATGAATTTAAAAAGGGTAAAAAAATAATTGAACTTTCGGTTAGCAATATCGCAGTCTATGGAGCTGTAGGTCGAAAAACAACCACTATAAGAAAACAAATTCAATTGACAATTAAAGTAGGTGATCAAGAAATACAATTTCCATTTCTAGTAGTTCCTGGGTTGTCGACAAAATTGATTGGTGGGGTTGATTGGCAATCGAAGTTCAAAATGAGTATAGATTTCGAAAAAAATAATATCATATTTAATGGAAAAAAATTGCCTAAAAATAAAATTTCTTTTTATTCGACAAAAAGTGAGGAAACAGCTCGTGTTTGTGTTTTAGTGCAGGGTAAAGAAGGGTTGTATTACGATGTTCAATTAAATAAGAAAAATCCGTTAAATGACGTTGAAAAAAATGCGCGGGAATCTGAGGTAAATAAGCAGGATGATTTGCGAAGATTAGGAAGTTTACAAAAAAATGATTCCATAATGGGGGATGAAAATCTTTATAGTGATGATTTTTATAACGAAGATCGAAACGATGATAAATTTGAAAACGAAATTGATGAGTATATAGAGAATATAAATACATTAACAATGGATATCAGCATGAAATTTATCCATTATCAGAGAATTTTTGTATAAAAAAATCATATCCTCCTCCGGCAATTTTGCGTCATGCAACCGATAACGAAATATCCAGAATGGAAGGGTTAGACGTTATAGAGCGCGCGAATGCGAGATTTTGTAATCCTTTGCGAGTAGTCCAAAAGAAAGACGGGACAGTGAGAGTGTGCTTAGATGCGCGTTTTTTGAATAAAAACATTGCGTCGGATCACGAATCGACTGCACCTATGGAAGATCTATTGCAGGACATTGAAGGAACGGGTTTTATGTCAACGACTGACTTTGTTAGTGGTTATTGGCAGGTTCCATTGGCACCTGAATCACGACAATATACCGCGTTCTTGTTTAACGGAACCTGTTATCAGTTTAAGCATATACCGTTCGGGCTTAAGACGGCAGGGTCAGGGTTTATAAGGGCGGTAAGCTTGGGTCTATGACAGGAGCTATTGTCGCGAATAAAAACATATGTTGATGATTTATTTATTGCATCTCGAACGTTTGAAGAGCATGTCGATATATTGGATAAATTGTTTAAAAAATTAATTGAATTGGGTTTTACCTTAAGTTTAAAATAATCGTGTTTTTTCCGTGAATCGGTCAAATTTCTGGGAGTTATAATTGACAAGACTGGAGTTCGTGTTGATCCTGATAAATTGGGAGTAATACAAGAATTTTCGCGTCCTATGAATAAAAAACAACTGCAGGGTTTTTTAGGCGTATGTGGGTTTTCGCGGAGATTCGTTCATAAACATTCAGATTACGTGTCAGCTTTCAGGGATTTGTTATCTTCAAAAAATCAATGGAATTGGACATCTCAGCACGATATTGCATTTGCGAGTATGAAACAAAATTTTTTGAAAGCCGTTACGTTGCATCACGTTATTCCGGGGCGTAAATTTAGGCTTCAGACGGACGCAAGTGACGTGGGCATTAGCGGAATTCTGCAGCAAGTAGATGAGGAGGGAGAAGTCAAAATTGTTTCATTGACAAGTCGCGTATTAACAAAACAAGAGATCAGGTATACCGTCACGGAGAAAGAATTACTGGCCATAATTTTCTCTTTATTAAAATTCAGGAAATATTTGATAGGCGTTAAATTTGAGATTTTGACTGATCATAAAGCGTTAACATTTATGTTAAATACACCTCATCACAATGCTCGTATTACTCGGTGGGTATTATTCGCCCAAGAATATGATTTTTAAATCTATCACTGTAAAGGGTCGGAAAATGTAATCGCTGATTATTTTAGTCGTAATTTTGAGGGAAAAGTATCTGATAATTCGAACAAAAATAAAAGTTATTTAATTAGCGTAATTGTGAAACAATGCGTTGAGTTGATCAATGACAATGATATGGAAAATAAATTAATTACGAGTTTAGAAATGAAAAGAGAATTATTAAATGATTTGCATGACTTGGCGCGTAACCAGAAAAATGATCCGATGATAAAATGTTTGCGGGAAAAAAAGGAAACGTCTTTGAGCTTCCAAACAGAATCCGGGATTTTGTATTGCAAGTCAAAGAACGACCTTAATTATAAATTGTTAATCCCCTCCAATTTAGTCGCAACATTGTTGTCATCGATTCACGATCAACTTGGTCACGCCGGAAGTTATAAAATGCACAGTTACATAATAAAATTTTTCTATTGGAAATATATGAGAAAAGATATAAAAAATTTTACAAGATCATGCGATATATGTCAAAAGACAAAGTACTCAAACTCAAAAATGGAAGGGATTCATGAATTTGTACATCCGAAAAAGCCAAATGAATTGGTATCGGTTGATTTTTTTGGTCCTTTACCTAGGTCAACTTCCGGAGTGCAATACATTTTTGTATTGCAGGATGTTTTCTCGAAATTCGTTACGTTATATGCGATAAAAAGAGCGACCACGCAAATATGTCTCAAGAAAATAGTCGATCAATATTTTCATGACGTGGGTAAACCGGAAAGAATCTTATCCGATAACGGGACACAATTTACTGCTCATGCATGGCGTGCAACGTTAGAAGCCCAAGGGATAAAAGTTGCGTTTTCATCGGTCAGGCATCCGCAGTCAAACCCCGCCGAAAGGACGAATGCGCGAGCTAGGACGAATCTTTCGGACTTATTGCACACAGAAACATACTTCATGGGGTAGACATGTGTCGTTTGCTCAAGATTGTCTAAATTATTCTTGTCATATGAGTACCGGTGAAATACCGTATGAATTGCATTTTGGCCGGTCAGTCCATGAAAAAATATATAGTTTATTTCCATTGTTAGAGTCTCGCCCGATTGATCGAAAATTCCAAATTGAATTGGCTAACGAGCGTTTGAGAAAGGCGTTTGAGCAAAGAAGCAAAAATAAAGGGAGAGGGAGCAAGATTATTTTGGAAGTCGGTGACTTGGTTTTGGCGAGAGTACCGCATTTGTCTGACAAGTCTGAACGTTTGATTTCGAAATTTTTTCACTTATATGAAGGTCCATTTCGAATTGCTAAATGGATAGGCAATAATGCTTTTGAGCTTGTAGAATTGACTGAAGCACCACGAACGCCAAAAATAGTGAGTAGGTTTCATTTAAAGAAATATTATAAACGTATCGAGGATAATTAGAGTCTCACATTTTCTTAATGCATCTCTCTCCTTGATCTCTCGGCATCTGACTGATTTGAAAAAATGTAAATTCGTCTCATTTGATTTTATAATAAATGTAATTCGTCGAGGTTTTCGATGTATGTAAAAAATCCACCCATCGAAAAGGGGGATAATTGTAACGAATCTTTGTGTGAGTGACGAATCCCAAATACCGAATGACGTATGTTAAGTGGGAGACACTCGGAAAAATTCGGAAATGAGAAAAATGTAATTGTCGTCTTTCGTCGAAAGAACAGACTTGTGAGAAACGTTGGGAGAGAAGCACGCGGACCCGAATTGCGAGGTAAGTTCTATTGAAATTCTAAAGAAATTTGCGTGTAATAATTAGTTAATTTTTTAATAGTTCCGGTGTGTGGGCACGATTAATTGAAAGATAAATGTGCTAAGCTATCGCCTATAATAACAGAGTCAAATTTATCAAACGAGGATCACTTTGATCATAATTCAAACTTCTTGACGACTTCGTGTTTGGCGTTGCTGTGAAAATCTTGTCTTGTCTCGACTCCGGGTGATCTCCTGGATGCCACACCACCAAATATAATATCAAAATCAAAGTTAAGTAAAATAATCTTATCAAATTGATTTGTCTCCACTTTGTGATTCTCACAAGTCCATTTTCTTATAATTGTGCGTATGTAT
The DNA here is from genome assembly GCA_032873175.1 of Leptopilina drosophilae. Classification (NCBI taxonomy): domain Eukaryota; kingdom Metazoa; phylum Arthropoda; class Insecta; order Hymenoptera; family Figitidae; genus Leptopilina; species Leptopilina drosophilae. Next base: position 19,612,362 of record CM065478.1, read on the forward strand.
GTTTTGCGTATTTTGTATCTGATATCAAATCTATTAATTCAATTTTAATCATTAAAGAATGAAAAGCTAAAAGAAAGGAACCAAATTAAATAACTAAATCGACGTAAAGAAAAAAAATATAAATCGTGACATTGTATAAATAGTATATGTATGTATGTGTGAGTAGGAAAAGGTGTGATAAAATTTGTATTATTTCAGAATTGTGTTAGTACTAATCTACAGTTTTCTTGAATTTTAACGAAAAAAGGAAATAATTGTTAAACTTGATTTTATTTCTATTGAAAATTTAAATAAATTATAAATTTCAAGTAATAACGAAAATAAATTAATTACAAGTTTACACAAATTTTAAACATTAAAATAGGCGTTTTTTGTAAATATTACACAAGTAAATAATGGAAATGGAATTTCGTTATCAAGAATTTTGGGACCAGACAATGATGGGTGACTTTTGTTATTTTTGGATTCGAGAAACAGATAATATTCAGAAAAACAGTGCAAATCAAATTTATGCCAATTTTATTGTTTAAAATTTTTTAAACCAAAAACCATACGATGTGTCGTTAATAAATCGTAAAATTGGGTAAAACCTTATTTTCTATATTTTTACTTAAGTGCTTATATCTTCTATATTTTCAATTCAATTTTGATTGGCAACAGCTTAAATTTTTTTTAAGAAATTGTACTTTGACATCCAAAAAAGTTAACTAGAAGTAAACACTTTTTTTGAATGTAATTAACCAATAAAATCAATTAATTTCTAAAATTTTGTTAAACGTAATGAGAAATTTCTAACAAATTCATATTTAGCTCCTAAGCCGTTAGTCCAATTAAAAATGTATATATTTTTTATTGGAAATTGAATTACCTTGAATTTGCTTTAAAGAAAATCGAAATCGATCGACTGCAGTCGGTAATAATGGTATATTAGTGAATCCACTTTTTGTCGAAACTCAAAAATTTTAAATTTACCCATATCTCGAAAACTGTTCTACTTTTTTAATATCTGACTTCATATTCGGATTCGGGAGGAAATTTTACTTAAAAAATGACAGTGAAGTGCAGCGGATAATAATTTTTTTAAATTTTGTAAACTAGTGTTATTATTACTATTATTTATTATAAATGTTTATATTTTAATTCAGTAACTTATCTAAATAAATATAGTTTATGATTTACTTTATCGAAAAAAGATATATGCGAGTATCCGAAAATTTTTTGCATAACGATTGCGTAGCCGACAGGCTTAGTATTAATGCGTGCGATTTTCTAGGATTCGTTAGATATAAGTTAGGTAGGGTTCGAATCTGTATAGATGTTAAAATTTTTCCGATATGTTATGTTGTTAATTGTAAGAATGAATGTGATAAAAGAGTAAAACTTATGAACAATGAATAAAAATACACATGCAGAGTGTTAATTACTTAAAGAAATATTTTTTGGACGCTATTATTATTTTATTTTTATGTATAAAAAGAAAAGGAGACAATACATATATAGCTCTCTATACCAGCATTATTTTGTCAAGAAGTAGACAGTCGCGCAGGCGCGCTGGCACTTGTTTTGTCTGTCAGTGTGAGACGCGTCATTGTGTAGGTACGGACTACTCCTCCTAGTAAAAATGTATACGAAATAGTAGTAATTGCTCTGATTCGTAATAAAAGTTGCTTCGCTCAGAAAATTAATTACTCTGAACATTTTAAATATTACTAGGCTTTTAATATAATTTAGATTCCTTGAAGTAAATTATACTTTTTCCAAACAGTAAAAAGTCTTTGAAAAAGAAGCAAAAGATACTATTTCTCGAGCAGTTTCAAAATTACTTCTTTCAAGTAGTAATTTTTCATCGAAAATAGTATAATTATTACTATTAATTTTTCTCCGTGAATGTATTTTTATGCGCTGTACACGATTCTGGACTTTAAAATTGCGTATGAAGTCAGGTTTTTCAGAAAAGTGGTGCCAATTACCCTAAAAAACGTGATTTGACGGTTTTTAGTATCTTCTTTCTCCTAAACCAGATGTGCGCAACACTTCTATATAGTCTTAAGTTAAAGCTTTATTCTTGCATTTCAGACCCATATGTGAATTTTATTTTTTAATATTTTAAAAATTTACTCCAATTTTTGATAATTAATATTTAATTTCCCAAAAATCGGTCCGTTTTATTTGAAAATAAATTATTGCAAACGAAAGCTGAGGTTTTTTCCTATGGCAAATAAGTTTTCAAAATGCCTTTTTTTGTTTTTGAGTTATTAAATTTTAAGAGAATAAAGTGCTGCGTCGTGGGCACCTCGCCTAACGACGGGTATCACGCGGCTCAATGCCACTGCGACGCAGTGCGCAGCAATTTATACTTTGAAATTTAATAATTGAAAAAGAAAAAAAGGGGGATTCTGAAAACTTACAAACCCATAGGAAAAAAACCTCAGCTTTCGTTTGCAATAATTTATTATCAAACAAAACGGACCGATTTTTGGAAAATTTAAATTTAAATGCACGGAGAAAAATTAATAGTAATAATTATACTATTTTCGATAAAAAAATACTACTTAAAAGTAGTAATTTTGAAACTGCTCGAGAAATAGTATCTTTTGCTTCTTTTTCAAAGACTTTTTACTTTTTGGAAAAAGTATAATTTACTTCAAAGAATCTAAATTTTATTAAAATCCTAGTAATATTTAAAATGTCCAGAGCAATTAATACTCTGAGCGAAGCAACTTTTATTACGAATCAGAGCAATTACTACTATTTCGTATACATTTTTACTCGGAGGAGTAGTAATCCGTATCCACACAATGACGCGCCTCACACTGACAGACGAAACAAATGACTGCGTGACTGTCTACTTCTTGACAAAATAATGCTGGTATAGAGAGCTATATATTGTCTCGTTTTCATTTTATACATAAAAATAAAATAATAATTGCGACTAAAAAATATTTCTTTAAGTAATTAACACTCTACATGTGTATTGTTATTCATTATTCATAAGTTTTACTCTTTTATCACATTCATTCTTACAATTAACAACATAACATATCGGAAAATCTTAACATCTATACAGATTCGAACCCTACCTAACTTATATCTAACGAATCCTAGAAAATCGCACGCATTAATACTAAGCCTGTCGGCTACGCAATCGCTATGGAAAAAATTTTCGGATACTCGCATATATCTTTTTTCGATAAAGTGAATCATAAATTATATTTATTTAAAAACAAATTTAAAGCTATGAAAAAATGGGGGACTAACTCTGCTGGGGCTCGAAACCCAGGACCTATCAATTGCCGGTTGATTGCTCTTCCACTGAGCTACAGAGGTCCACATCCAACAAATTCTCATAGCTTATAGTGAAGGGTTTAGTGAAGGGTCTTACTAATAAGTTGACAATTGTTTCGTGAAAAATTCTGGGATAAAAGTTAAATAATTTGTAGCAGAGGAATGCGAACCATCTTGATTACTGGATCGATAAGCTATGAGAATTTGTTGGATGTGGACCTCTGTAGCTCAATGGAAGAGCAATCAACCGGCAATTGATAGGTCCTGGGTTTCGAGCCCCAGCAGAGTTAGTCCCCCATTTTTTTATAGCTTTAAATTCGTTTTTCAATTTATATTGTTTGACGGTGACGTCTAGGTTTAAAAATCGTTACTTCTTCCAGAATTTGAAACTTGGTCGATATTGTAGGTTTCCGCTTCACGTTTAGTGAAGGGTCTTATTAATGAGTTGACAATTGTTTCGTGAAAAATTCTGGGATAAAAGTTAAATATATTTATTTAGACAAGTTACTGAATTAAAAAAAAACATTTATAATAAATAATAGTAATAATAATAATAAATAGTATTATTAATTTAAAATTATTTATTTTAATTATTAAATTTTAATGTTAATGATTTTATTTTTTATGCATTTTTTATTTATTAATTAGTAGATCATTAGAAATTAATTTACTAATTATTAAGCTATTATACATGAATTGCATGTTTTAGAAATTGATAAATAATTAAAACTACTATAAAAATTAAAATTAAATAACATAACTTAACATTTTTCTTTGTTTATAAAATTGAGAATATTGTATAACAAAAAGTACACTTAATGAATGTTATATCGAACATTTGCGTCATAATCAATATAATATATGTATAAACTATAAAATTCAAAATAGAAAATGTTAAATTAAAACCATTTTTTGGCAAAGTACTATTGACTATTTCCAATGCGTGTCATATACGTGATTTTTGCTTGAGATACTAAAGTTGAAGTAACATCGAGCAACTTTATACGCCTGAAAGTGATGATGAAAATAACATTTAATGGTGCTAACAATGACGTTTAAATCATCAACTTTATGTGTGGTGAATAAAGTTAAACTTTGGTTCATCTTGGTTAAAATTTACTAAAATCATTCCTGGCTTAACTACTTCTCCATTATAAGAGATCCAAGAAGGAACTAACAAATTTTCAATTCGCAAATCATTTGCGAAATTCATACAAGCAACATGCCACAATAGGACTAATAATCGCATTACTCTCGGGTAATGAATAAGGAATTGGTGCTTTGGTTTAAAGCAATTTGGAAATAATTCTTGCAATAGAGTTAGATATTCTTTTATCGTGTAATCTAAGAGATCAACGCAACCGAATTGACAACACTTTGAACTCACACATAATGTACCAAAATGACTAATAATCATTGATAAATTTCGAATTAAACACATCATTTCACTCGTTGACATTGAAAATGTTTGATTTTTTAAATTAGTATCTTTAAATTCAGGTGTCTTATTTCTTCTTGTAATGTAGAAATGTTGGATCATTTTGACATCAGGCTACGGTCACTGCCCATGATAGTAGTGACGTAATCACACATACACACACACGCACATAAATGTGTAAAAGAAGTGGTACGGATTACTACTTTTCCGAGTAAAAAGTTCGCTCTGCAATAGTAAAAGTTGCTTCTTACTGAAGCAATCTTTACTTTCCGTAGTATTAATTATTAGAATTTCTACGAGTAATATTCACAACATATCGAATGTAAAAAGTAATACAAAATTTAATAAAATTTACAATGAGGATGTAAAAATTAAAATTCTTAAAGCAATTTTCAAAAGTAACTACTGTAATAATTACTATTAGTAATTTTTACTACCAGAAATAGTAATATTCTCTTCATGCAAAGTACATTTTACAATGAATAGTAATTTTTAATATAAAAGTAGAATTATTACTATTCCATAGGAACTTTTACTAGAAAGTCAACACCATTTTTCTCCCTGTATAAATTATCAAAAATTGGGGTAAATTTTTAAAATATTAAAAAACAATATTGACCCCACTTTTTTCAAAATCCTTCATTTTTTATTTTGCGCTTGTGGGTATTCAAGTGTACGATTCAAGCTCTAATTTAAGACTATAACAAAGATTCCAGCACATCAGGTTAAGGAGAAAAAAATACTCAAATCCCTTAAAAGTACATTTTTTGGGGTCTTTATCGCAACTTTTCTCAAAATCTTTTTCATGTTTCTTATTTTACGCATATGGGTCTTAAACTGCACGAATAAAGCTTTAATTTGAGACTATATAGAAGTTTTCTGCACATCAGGTTGAGAAGAAAAAAAATACTGAAAACCGTCAAAAACAGGTTTTTTGGGTCTTTACCTCCACTTTTCTCAAAATTTTTTGTTTTTTTTATTTTTCTATTTTGGGTCTCATAGTACACGATTAAAGCTTTAATTTAAGACTATATAGTAGTTTTTAGCACATCATGTTTGGGAGAAAAAAATACTGAAAACCGTCAAAAACACGTTTGTTTGGGTGTTTACCCCCACATTTTTGAAAATCCTGAGCCTGACGTGACTCGCAATTTCGGTCACCAGGATCGTATTGAGCGCACAAAATTACATGGGAAAGCACTCGCATATGTAAAAAAAGTAATTCGTATTTTGTAGACCTGTGTAATTTATTTATAGTCTTTTTAATCAATTGTCATAAATAGTACCTACATTACAAACAGTAGAACAAACAGTGTTTCTTTGCGTTCATTGCTTTAGAGTTCTATTTTGAGCACCATTTTCCTCAATTCGTCGAAGAAACTTTCTATCAAAGTTTGTCAATAATTCGTCAACTTTCCCGCTATACTGACTTTCTTAAAAATCCGCGATTTTCATGGAAAATTTCTGCTAAAATCGAAGAGTATTTATAAAACTCCGTAATGATTTGTTCATATCCAAGAGTCTTCGATTAGTCGCCTAAAATATCATCTATTAATTTTTTACGTGTAGCAGTGAACGGACCATCAGGGCCGCTTACTATTCCCCGACTGCTAATAGTGCGTGCATCCGAACACAGATTGAGTTATTTTATGAGACCCCTTAATTTTGTGATCAGCAAAAAATAATAATTTTCAATAATTTGTGCATGAGTAATTGATAAATCTAGTTTCAATGTTATTTTGAAAGATCGATGTATCGTGTTCTTTGACTGCTTAATCCTATGTGTATGGAGATACGAACTGTTGACGAGAGTTGATCTGACGTTCATAAGGTAAGGGATACCCTACATCAAAAAGCAAAGAAAAAAAACGCACGTGGGCTTTTTTATTATGGGAAAATAAGCCTCAATGCTTTAACAGTTAGATACGCTCAGTTGAGTAAAATCACTAACTGGGGTCAGTAGAATTATATATTTTATGTCTTTATACACATAAGGGAGAATTGAGTAAGTCCGTTTTCTTTAATATCTTTATCAAAAATAATTTTTTTTGTAAAATGCTTTATTATGAAGTAACTATGGTTTTTAAAAATGTCGTATTAATTGGTTTGTTATTAATGAAAATATTGAATAATTATGAAAAAGATGGTTACAATCGATAATTTTTTTTTCATTTTTGGAAAAACAATACTTATCGTTCACAGATTTTGATAATTTTTTATTAGAATTGTGGAAAATTCCTCTATATGAAAATTGTGTTTTAAATATTGAAAGAAATGTGTAAAATGAAAAATGTTTGTTAATATCTGAACTAATATTATCGGGTAAGTTCGTACGGTTAAGTTCGTCAATTATTACGCATGCACAATATCGGTATATCGGTATTTACACAGGAAAACTTTGTGTAGAAGCTGCCCACTAGTGGTCATGCTCTGATGTCTATACATTGTGTGTAGCTGATAGCCAACTTCGGGACAAGAGATGTTCATTAACAACACACGCGCTGTACGCAAATACCTGACCCATGTGAAATGTGTTCAAGTTGACTGTAACATGGATTGCTGATGCCCATAATCTACGCCGCTGCTATACGTAGTCTGTACACGGAGAAAAAACAGGGCTTTGTAATATGCAGTGGTCTATAACTTTAACGCATGGGCGCTATCTTTCGACATCAGCTCGAACTTGTACGATTGCAGCAAGAGCTCGTCCTATTTTAGGGCAAGCTCTTGCTGCAATCGTAAAACAGCGCCCATGCGCTAAAGCCATAAAGCCTAAGCACAACTGAGCTGCCGGATCAAAGAAGGGCACATAAACTCGCCGCGCTGAAAAACGTTGGCCCCTGGACACTTAAAATTAAACTTTTGATTTTAAATGTTTATTATGCATATCCTTATAGAAAATTTGATTGCGCATCTTTTTTTCCTATAAAATTTTTTTCTATCTATTACCGTTTTCGAAATAATAAAGAAAAATTTTTTTGAAAACATGAAATTTAATTAAATTTTTCACTTCAACCCGCGATATTTCAGTCAATTTTGCATATTTTTCAATATCACAAAAACTAAATTACTCGTTGAAATATCCTGAGAATGATGAAAAAAGAAAAAAATTGTTTTAATTAGAAATAAAATTGTTATTAATTTTCTTCTAAACAATTGCAAAAATCGTGAAGTGCAATTTTCACGGGCTTCGTTTAACGGGGGAATTTTAAGCAACAACAAACTTTCAGTGAGAAAGTTGTTTATTGTAGTCCAAAGAAGTTTTTTGTAAAGTTATATTACAATTGAATAATTAGTAATAAATTAGTGAATGTTTAAAGTTGCACGAGCGGCTAGACGGATGGTTTGTTTTGATTTACTTAACCTCTAAAGGCGAAACAACGCTGTGACATATTCAGTCCAGCTTCTTTCAACAAACGGGCGTCACACGTTGAGCCGCGCGTGCAACTTTAAACACTAATTGAGTATGAAAAAACTAGTTTATTCAACGGTTAAGTATAATATACTCATTTCAATTTTGCTTCCTCGTGAGGAAGCTTTGTAGTCGTTTAATTTACAAAATTTTTAAAAATCCTTTTGACAAATTTTCTTCTATATGGGACTATGTTATATAAGAACCTGAACAATTGTCCGGATGTATGTATGTGTGTGTGTGGATCCCGATTTTTGTGAACACGATAACTCGAAGAGGTTTTAACGAATTTGGCTAAAATTTACCAGGTATATTTATCATAAAAATATCTCGAACTGGATTGATAGACTTTAAAAAATTCTCAGAAAAAAATTTTTTTTTGACTTTTTTCTAAAAAAAATTTTTTTTCAAAAAATTTTTTTTAAGTTGGTTATTGAAATTAATATATAATAAAATTTTATTCTTTGCATCAAGACGAATCGATTGGTATATAAAAAGAATAAATTGTATGAGAATTTATAGAGTTAATCACAATTAAAGCTGAAAAATTCGCATTTTTCTCAAAAAGTGAGTTCTTTCCGCAAAACTATGTTGCTGTATAAGAAAATCTTACTCACTTATTTCTAAAATTTTATTCTTTCCATCAAGACGGATCGATTGGTATATATAAAGTATATATTGTATTTAAATTTATAAAATTAAAACCAATTACAGACACAACATTTGCATTTTTAATAAAAATTCATTTTTTCTTAAGAATCCCTGTAAAAAAAAAGTATTGGGAGGTACGGGATACCGCATTGCAAGTGCCTACCTGCCAATGCGGTATTCGCGAAATAGCGCATTGGGTGTCGTGGTGAATGCGGTATTCAAGGGGTCCCAATGCGGTGCAAGTTTTAAGCTTTAAAAAAAAAGAAAATACGTGACAGGAGTAAATAATTAGTGTCAGTGGATCAAAATACGAATTAAAGGAATGAAAAAATACTAATAGTGAGTGTGAAAATAAAGTTTAAAGTAAATACGGTAAGATCAACTGTTAAATGTAAGTCCAATGCGGCATAGGCTTTTTTCAATGCGGCGCGTAATCGGTATACCGTTCGCGCAGTGCAGCGGCGCTCTCTTCTTTACCTAAAGCGGATTCTTTCTATTCAAATGGTAATTTTGAAAATAATAATAATGTATGGATTAACAAAATCTTTTCAATTCAGATAATTAAAAACATTTTTGACCAATGGACGTTGTCAGATTTTGTAAAAAGTGCTTGTGTGCAGAGAAACACTAGTTCGAAAACGGTTGTTTACTAATTTCACGTAATTTCAAACAGTCAGTGTCATCGTTTTTCTTTGGCGATAACTGTAAGTCGCAAATAACCTACAAATTTTAGAGACCGTCGAACACTCTTAACATTTTTTTATTGATTGAAATACATTATCAACTTTTAGTTAATATTATTTTGCATTATTTTCAAAATTACCATTTGAATAGAAAGAATCCGCTTTAGGTAAAGAAGAGAGCGCCGCTGCACTGCGCGAACGGTATACCGATTATGCGCCGCATTGAAAAAAGCCTATGCCGCATTGGACTTACATTTAACAGTTGATCTTACCTTATTTTCTTTAAACTTTATTTTCACACTCACTATTAGTATTTTTTCATTCCTTTAATTCGTATTTTGATCCACTGACACTAATTATTTACTCCTGTCACGTATTTTCTTTTTTTTTAAAGCTTAAAACTTGCACCGCATTGGGACCCCTTGAATACGGCATTCACCACGACACCCAATGCGCTATTTCGCGAATACCGCATTGGCAGGTAGGCACTTGCAATGCGGTATCCCGTACCTCCCAATACTTTTTTTTTACAGGGATCATGTTGCTGTACAATAAAATGTTATTATTTGTTGAAAAATAAATCTAAAATCTTATTCCTTGCATCAAGACGAATCGATTGATGTATGTAAAATATATATTCTATTGAAAATTATAGAATTAATTACAATTAAAGATGAAAAATTAATTTTTTTATTAAAAATTTTATTTTGTTCATTTAGGATTAAAACAAATTTTATAAATATTTTTTTGATTTTATAAATATTAGATCGTATTAGAAATTACTTAAAAATTAAATATACTTAATATACTTAATTATAATTATAATAAATATAACAAATTTTTAAAATTAATTTTTAATTAGATTTGAAGACAACAACATGGAAAATATGTCAATACGTGACAATAAGTTAGTGCTTCCTCCACGAAAAAGCAAATTTTTTTGCTGATCGTATAGAGGAAGCAAAATGTTCATGTAATGAACATCTGGATTTACAACTTGTTTTAAAAATATTTTTTCGTTTTCGAGATATAATTAACAGCACAACTCAGCCCCGCTCTCACCTACTGTCCGAGAGAAGCACCATCCCCTTTTAATCCTGAACCTTAACTACTGTCTAAATCTGAATCAGCGATAAGTATGCCACTATTTCAATTAGCGTATATGCACTGTGAATTAGTAAAATTTCACTGAATTTCACACATATACGCTGATTGAAATTAGTGGCATACTTATCGCTGAGAATCAGTGAAATTTCGCTGATTCAGATTTAGAGAGTATTATGGATGCTAAAAATCCACACCTCAACAACTAATTAAATTTATTTTATTGTATGAACTAACAATACATTCTTTCAGCACAAAATCTAAATCTACTAGGGTCAGAATTCGTTAAATGCTCACAGAAAACAAAAAGTATTCTTTTTAAATTAGAATGATGAAAAAACGTTTCCATTTGGTCTTAGGAATGTGTTCACCAAAGCACAGAAAAAAACATTTTTTATAAAAGTTATTGCAAAATTAATTTTTTTGCAACTTTTTAAACAAAATGTTATTTTTCCTAAGTGAATGAACCGATTTAAGTGAACCAAGCGTAAATATAAAGGGAATGAAAAATACTTTCGTTCAGAATTAGAAAATTTTTAAAAAGTTTATATTTTAATAATTATTTAATAATTTTTTTATAAACAATTAATTTTTTTAATGTTCTGCGCCTTTTAAAGATTAAAAAAAAATATCTACATACACTTAAAACTATAAGAAATCAAAATCCGTTGAGAACATTTATGAGCGACCATTATTTTAAAAGTTATAATGAAGTGTATCTTTGACTTGTATTGGATAGAAAGTAAATTGTTATTCTCGAGATAGTCTTTAATCCAATAACATAACCAATTTTCAATTTCGCTTTTTATCCAATTTAACGAATTTTTTACTTTGTCTTTTATCTAATGCAACCATTTTCTATCTTTGCCTTTTTTATAATTTAACCAATTTCCAACTTTGTCTTTATTCATTACATCCCATTTTCAATTCTGCCTTTCTTACATTAATTCACAATGTTAGTCACTAATTCACTTACTTAACGTTATATCATTCAGGAAACATTCCAGTTCAAAATGTCAAAAAATTGATTTTTATTGTTTTTATTTTCGGATTTCTTATATTGTCCTAAATACTCTCCTAAAATATTATTGCAAAATTCGAAGTAAAACAAATGTTATGTATCCTTATTCCTCGCCATATTAAAGATGTGAGTTTTTGTATGCAGATAAGCAATCGATTGATTTAAATTTTTCTCATTTGCATTTTTTAAAAAAGACAAAGAAAAATATATTTGGTGTCGTTGATGACAAATTAGATATTAAGTTTTTAAAATTCAAAAAGGCCCCCAGTAACGAATTTCAAACAAATCCAATGATATTGAAAAAAATTTGTCCGCCTTTTTGGATCCGCCATTCTGAATTTAAAAAATCTGATTACTTATCAGTGTGACCAGACCTGAGACTCAAATCCCCCACCATAGCGCCACAGTTACCCCTTCTTTGCTCCACTAACACAAAGACTCACGGTGCGTTTCAACTCGTACGTGAGCCTCTATTTCGTTCTTTTCATTTTTCTCTAATTTCTCGACAAATGTGTCGCGAAATTTAAAAAGAATAATTTTCCAAGAACTATTATTTCAAAAATAATATAATAATTATAGTATAATAATTAATATTAATAATAGGGGAAAGTGGGGCAAACCGGACCCCCTAACGGTTTTTTTACTCTTGCGACTAAACGAATCAACCGATTTCATTTTTTGAGGGCTTGTTTGAAAGATCATTTAATTGCGCAACTTTTTCAAAGAGACACCTATATTTCATCTTTTATTGTTTAGTTGCTGTGTTGACTTTAAAAAATTTTGCAAACGGTCCGGTTTGCCTTAACCCCTGGGGTAAACCGGACCCTTTGATTTTTTATTTATAATATTGCATTTACATAATCTACATTAATAAAAAACTTAAAGAATCATGTAAACAATGGTTGTAGTAATGAAAATAATAATTCAGGATTGAATTTTAATTAAATAAATATTTTTTTAAATAAAAAAGTTTATTTAAGAAAAAATTCGTAAAAGTATAGAAAAAACTAAAAAAAACTTTTGCTCCCAGCGTTGCACAAACAAAAGTAAAAAATGTCAAATTGAAAAAGTAAGGTATACTACACATGGTTGTTTCAAATTTCTAAATAGCACTTTTGCCAATTTCGGCATTTCGGAAATATTGAGAGGGTCCGGTTTATTAACCGGTCCGGTTTGCCCCACTCTCCCCTACTTAAAAAGTTTATTAAAATATGTTTCAGAAGAATTCAATTATTATTTAAAAATTTCTTGATTCTTTATGAAAATTCAAATTAAAAAAAAGTTCAATTCTTTAATAAAATGTTTATTTTTAGAATGAAATAAATGAATTCTCGTAGAGTTTTTAAATTAATACACTACCGTCCAAAATTGTGCGAACGCTAACATCTCGAGCTATTAAAAAACACACCCGCACAGAAACAGTGATAACTCGGTTAAAAATGAAGCTAGATGCTTTTTTTAAATTGCATTGGAAAGCTTATTACATTTCCAATGAAATGACACTATTTTAAGATGTATTGTATAAATAGGAAGCGAGATATCATGTTATGAAGACAAAAAAATAATTCTATTTTTTTCGGAATTTCTTACTCTGACTTTGACTCTTGGCACAGTTTAGCAAAGTTTATGAAAAAAATTGTTACTTTTTCAGAATATTCCTTGTAACCTAAGCTTTAAATAGAGACCAAGAACAGCAAAAAATATTTACGGGTTCCCGAGATATTACAAAAAGAATCGGACCGTGCCAAGCAGAATTTTCAATCATCGATTTCTCTAATTCGCCGTTGAGTCAATTACTTGTCTGTGAAAAAAGTGTCGAAAATTAATTTTACCAAGTACATTCTTACCGGGATCCACTTTTTAAATATCGATATATAATAAATTAAATTAAAAAGTGGATCCCAGTAAGAATGTACTTGGTAAAATTAATTTTCGACACTTTTTTCACAGACAAGTAATTGACTCAACGGCGAATTAGAGAAATCGATGATTGAAAATTCTGCTTGGCACGGTCCGACTCTTTTTGTAATATCTCGGGAACCCGTAAATATTTTTTGCTGTTCTTGGTCTCTATATAAAGCTTAGGTTACAAAGAATAGTCTGAAAAAGTAACAATTTTTTTCATAAACTTTGCTAAACTGTGCCAAGAGTCAAAGTCAGAGTAAGTAATTCTGAAAAAAATAGAATTATTTTTTTGTCTTCATAACATGATATCTCGCTTCCTATTTATACAATACATCTTAAAATAGTGTCATTTCATTGGAAATTTAATAAGCTTTCCAATGCAATTTAAAAAAAGCATCTAGCTTCATTTTTAACCGAGTTATCACTGTTTCTGTGCGCGTGTGTTTTTTAATAGCTCGAGATGTAAGCGTTCGCACAATTTCGGATTTAGGCCAAGGAAGGTTTTAAAATTTACAGATTTGAAAAATATTAATTAGAACAGGAGATATTAAATGTTTTCAAAAAATTCAAAAATAAAAAATTTTCAAATTTTACCTTTTTTGAAAAAATGCTTTCAAACTTTGTAAAATTGAGTATAACATGTTATTTAATCACATTCTAGAATAGATTTTCAAAAACATGTCCTATAACTAAGATGAAAGTATAAACAAGATTTTAAAAAAATTCAAAAAATCGCAAATATCAAATTTTTATATTTTTTAATGAATTGCTTTTAAATGATCTGTAATTGATTGTTGCATGTCATTTGGTCAAATTTTAGCATAATTTTTCCAAAAATTGTGTCCTATAACTAAGATGTAAAGATAAAAATGTTTTCAAAAAATCGAAATTTTTTAAACTTTAGATTTTCTAATATATTGCTTTTAAACGATCTATAATTGAGTATAACATGTTATTTAGTCACATTTTAGCATAATTTAGCAAAAAATACTATTCCATATTTCAGATGTAAGTATAATGTTTTCGGAAAATTTAAAAAAAAACGAAAAAATTATCTATTTATAAGAGACAATTTTTGGAAATGGTAGCTAATTATTATTTCTCCAGTCAAATTAAATTTCCCACTATTTCCTATTTTTCGAGACTGGTAGACACACTATTAAATGTATCTGTAGAAACTAAAACCCGTCGAAGACGGGTACGACAGTTAGTTTTTAAATATAATTGAATTTCTCTAATAACATGTATATTTGCTTCAATATTCAATTTTATTTTAGTGTTTTAAGTTTTAACTAAAATTCTTCTACAAATCCGTTATTTTGGAATGATCAATTAAATATATTTAAAAATTTTTTAAATAATTTTAGAAGATTTTTAATTATTAAGATTTTTTAAAAATCTAGATTTGTAAATTTTTTTAATGAAATTTATTTAAAATTGAAGTTTTACAAAATATTGAATGAAAATAATTTCAAGTACATATACTTATAAAAATTGTAATTGCAACACTTTTAAATTTTAATTAATTCTAAAATATCCTTAATATGAAACGAGTAGATATGCAAATTAGGTAAAGAGAGACACTCTTCTTTATATTGCCTTTAGAGAAAGAAAGAAATGTAGCTGCTACCAGAGCCGGCGTTACCGGCGATGTTACCTTTTGTGTTTCTATTACTATATGGGTGATTCTCCTGAGGCTGAGTCCACAACAGAAAACGTTAAAGAGATCAGCTTTGCAAGAATTGGTTAGAGAGCTTGTTAAGAAAATTTTCTTGTATAGCTAGTTGTCAACTTGACGCAACGAAAAAGTTCGTTCCATGTTCCTCTTGTTCAGAGGAATTTACGTTTTGTAAAGGTAATCGCAGTAAAAAATATTTTCTATCAAGAATTATATATATATATATATATATTGTTACATATTTAAAAAAAGCAATTGTTTATAACATTGTACCTCCTATTAAACGTAAGTATTAGATTCTTTGAAGAATTTGTTTTAATTTTTTTTAAATAGAGTTTCTATAATAATTTTAAATGTCTAATTGATAATATTCAAAATCATTGAATTTCATCAACAATTTATTTAAAGTTTCTAAAAATAATCTTGTTTCTTAATAATTCAAATTAAACATTTAATAATTGTATTTTATTAAAATTTATAGAAAATGATTGATTATGTCAAATTTTTAAATATAATTGTAATTAATAATTGTAGTCTAAACATTTATTAAAATTTTTGCTGGAAAATTAAAGTCTTTTAAACAAATTTTAATAAAGTTTTTGTAAATTATTAAATTCTTTTGAAGAATTTCTTTAAATATTTTTGAAAATTTAGTTTTTTGAATTAATTAGGTAAAACTTTTAATAGCAATTAATTTAAACAAAGAATTTTTTTCAACTTTTTAAAATAATCGTAACCATTTCTAAAAAATAATTTAATTCATGTGATGAATTTTACTATAAATACTTATAAAAATAATTGAAACGTTTCGAAGAATTTATTAAAATATTAAAAATTTTATTATTTTAGAATAGAATAGAATTTTATTATTTACATTTGACAATTGAAATTTTGACGAGAAATTTTTAAAAATTTGAAGAATAACTGAATTTTTGCAATTATTTGTAATTTTTAAAAATTAATAATTAAATTTCTGCGAAGAATTTTTTTTTAATTTTTTTGAATAGAATTGAATTATTTTGAAAAATTATTTCATTACAATTTTTTAGAATAAATTAATTTTGGCATCAAAATTGAATTAAAAATGTTATTTTTCAAAGAATTGTATTTCTGACAATAATTTTATTAAAATTCTTGAAAATAATTAAATTTTTTGCAAAAACTTTTGAAATAAAATTGAAAGTAATTGAATTTCTGTGAAGAATTTAAAGAAAACTTTTTCCAAATAATTAAATTTTGGCGAAGAATTTTTTTGAAATTCTTTCAAAATAATTAAATTCCTTGTTAATAATTTTAAAAAATGTATGGAAATAATTAAATTCTCGGGAAGAATTTTATTAAAATTTAAAAGAATAATTTAATTATTTCAAACAAAACAATTTTATTTAAAATTGTATTTAAAAGAATTTATTTCTTTCGAACAATTTTTATTAAAATATTTGAAAATAATTAAAAATAATTGATTTCCTTTGAAAAATTCTAATATTTTTCTTAATATATTTATAAAAAATAATTTAATTAATGCGATGAATTTTACTATATATACTTAAAACAATAATTGAAACGTTCCAAAGAATTTATTAAAATATTAGAAAATAATTTAATTTTTTTGAAAAAATTTTTAACGTATTAAGAAAAAAATTGTATTGTTTCCAAGAATTTATTAAAAATTCAGAAAATAATTGAATTTTTTCAAAAAATATTCTTAAAAGTTAAAAAACAATTAATTCTCTCGTGAAATTTTATAACAATTGTATTGAAAATAATTGAATTTTCAAAAAGATGTTTAATATTTATAAATATAATTGAAATCTTGCGAAGAATAATATTAAAATTTTTGAAAATATAATTATTAAGAAATAAAAATTTAAAATAAAAAAAATTTCGTCATTTGCGTAATAATAATAATAATAATAATAATAAATGGAACATGAATTAGTTAATGGAGTTTTTTAAAATTAGAAGTGAGAATAAAAATGAAAAATTGAAATTGACGCGATTCAGAAACGTCAAATTAATTTTTGAAAAAAATATTTTATAAAATTCCCTGACATTTCCAGGTTTTCCCTGACCGAGAAAAAATTCCCTGACAATTCCAGGTTTTCAAGGTTTTCCCTGACCGTAGCAACCCTGAATTAATTGAATTTGAAAAGGCCGTAGCCGGATAAGCATTGTTTTGCGGCCCCTGCTAAAATTTCCACGATATTTTTAGGATTAATAAGTCTTTATATGAAACTTTTTTTCCCCAAGTATCAACTCGAAAAAATTATTTTTTAGAAAGTTGTGGCACTTTTTTGAAAAAATTAAAAATTTAATTTTCTCTGAATTGACTGAACCGTTAAAGCCCTCAAAGAAATATGTTAAAAAGGAAGAATAAGTGCACCTAAAAAAATTTTGTGATAAATGTTTAGCAGTGGAAGGGGTAAAAAAAATTTAAAAAAAAAATTTTATTTTTATTAATTTACTTGGCACAATCACCATATTTTTTTTACATTCTCTTACATACCAAGAGTAACATATATTTTTTCCAGCTTGATCTAAAGGGTACTTGATAGTTAAAATTAAAAAGAACTTATTTTTGGCCCTTAAAATCATGAGATACTATACATTTTAAGGGCCGAAAATAAGTTCTTTTTAATTTTAACTATCAAGTACCCTTTAGATCAAGCTGGATAAAATATATTTTACTTTTGGTATGTAAGAGAATGTAAAAAAATATGGTGATTGTGCCAAGTAAATTAATAAAAAAAATTTAAAAAAAAATTTACCATAAAAATTTTTTTAGATGCACTTTTGCTTCCTTTTTAACATATTTCTTTTAGGGCTTTAACGGTTCAGTCAATTCAGAGAAAATTAAATTTTTAATTTTTTCAAAAAAGTGCCACAACTTTATCAAAAATTATTTTTTCGAGTTGATACTTGGGGAAAAAAGTTTCATATAGAGACTAATTAATCCTGAAAATATCGTGGAAATTTTAGCGGGGGCCGCAAAACAATGCTTATCCAGCTACGGCCTTTCGAAAAATATTTGAATTTTCAAAGCATTTTATAAAATCTTTCAATTTGCTATAAATTTGGTGCAAAATGTTTTCAATTATTAAAAAAACTTGATTCCTTTTTTTCCAACAATTAATGTATAAAAAAAATAATAAAATTTTTTTTTTTAAATAATTTATCTGTGGGACGTTTTACGTCAACCGGCCCAGAGCTCCTTCCAAAATTCTAATCAACGAAAATCAACTTGTGACCACTCAAAATAATCGTCAGCTTCTATTCTTTCGAATAAAAAGTGGCGAATTCAAAAATTCAAAATGGCGTCCATACTGCACCATTTTTTCCAAATTTTTCCACTGACCCAGCTAACAAATATATTAGTTAGCTTCAGAAAATAATGTCAAATTCTCGGCCAATAGGTCACTCTTACGTTTTTAGGGTCGCTGATTGCAAATATAAAGTCAGATTTGAAAAATTTCCAAAATTCAAAATGGTAGATCCAATATGGCGACCAAAATTTTTTTAAAATGATCAGATTTGCATGAAACTTGTTACTCGGGGGTTTTTGGGGTCGCTGATTGCGAATTTAGGGTTAGATTTGAAAATTTTTCAAAATTCAAAACGACGGATCTATTATGGCGACCAAAATTTTTTTAAAAATTATCAGATTTGCATGAAACTTGTTACTCAGGGGTTTTTGGGGTCGCTAATTGCGAATTTAGGGTTAGATTTAAAAAAATTTTTGAATTTAAAATAGCGGATCCAATATGGCGACCAAAATTTTTTTAAAATGATCAGATTTGCATGAAACTTGTTACTCGGGGGTTTTTGGGGTCGCTAATTGCGAATTTAGGGTTAGATTTGAAAAATTTTCAAAATTCAAAATGGCGGATCTATTATGGCGACCAAAAATTTTTTTTTAAATTATCAGATTTGCATGAAACTTGTTACTCAGGGGTTTTTGGGGTCGCTAATTGCGAATTTAGGGTTAGATTTAAAAAAATTTTTAAATTCAAAATAGCGGATCCAATATGGCGACCAAAATTTTTTTAAAATGATCAGATTTGCATGAAACTTGTTACTCGGGGTTTTTTGGGGTCGCTAATTGCGAATTTAGGGTTCGATTTGAAAAATTTTCAAAATTCAAAATATCGGATCCAATGTGGCGACCAAAATTATTAATTATCTACAATTAAAGAAATTTATGTAGTTAAAGTAAATTTTTATAAATTTATGATTTCTTTATTAAGAAGTATTAGTGGTTTTCTAAAATAATTATACCGTGGATGATCAAAATTCTTTAAATTGAACCAAAGTTTTTACACTGTCAAAAGAATATATTAGATTAAAACATAATTATCATTTTCATACAGTTAACTGAAAATTATTTTTGAATTAAACATGATAATTTTGATTCAATGCATACTAATTTTGATTTAATAAAAATTACGTTTTAATTTTTGGGGGGTAGTTTTTGTGATTAAGGGTGGGTTTTGACAAATTATTTTAGGGATAATTAAAAGTTTTAAACAAACAATAATTTTTAAGGAGTGAATAATTTACATATCAAATATCGAAAAATTTGTAAGAATTTTTCTATTTATATTTTAAGGGGTAGTTTTTGTGGTCAAGGGAGGGTTTGATAAATTATTTTTGGGATAATTAAAAGTCTCAAATTAACCATAATTTTTCAGAAGTATAATTTACACATTTAGATGTCGAAAAAATTGAAAGAATTTTTCTATTTTAATTTTTAAGGGGTAGTTTTTGAGACGAAGGGTGACTTTTGACAAATTATTTTAGGGTAAATAAAAGTCTCAAAAAAACTATAATTTTCCTGTAGTGAAAATTTCACATCAAATGTTATGTTAATGTCGTTACATTGTTTAAATTCTCCCGCGTTATGTCTTTAAGTTACGGTGTTGAACGCTAGGTCGCGAACATTAGTTTTGTCATTTCTATCTCACAAGCGAGTTTCATTCTCAATACCATAAATGGAAGTGCATTGTTGGATTTCTTTTTTACGTGGTCTGTTACTTATACGTATATTGTTTCGAAATTTCATTTTCTTTTTAGTTTGTCTTAAATTTTAGTTTATTGTCATTTTATCACGTATTTTTTTCTTTTTTTCAAGTTTTTTAGGGTTTTTAACGTAATACTGAATATTTATCTCAAACATATTTCAATCAGTCCTTTTCAGGACTAAAATAAATAGTTTTTTAAAACTATTTATTTCTGCTTGTATTAGCAAGGTAAATTTTAATCCGCCGAGTATTTGCTTTTTCATATTATCTGTTGTAAATTTATTTATTACATTTACTAATAATGACAGATAACAGTAATCAGATTTCAGGTTATCTGTTTCATACAGATAGGTGCGCTAATCCTTTAAATCGCAATCAACACAAGGGTTCAAATTTAATGAAAATATCTAAAAAATTGTTAGAGAAATTTCCTCAAATATCAGAAAATTCTCGAATTTACAGCGAATGCCGAATTTTGAGTAGTAAAGATTATATGAATTACGAACCGAACACGTCTTTCTCAGAGGAACCTGTATGTAAAAAGAGATTTCTGTCAAGGGAAGATCAGTTGGAACTATTACTTACTGGACTTATGGATAAATTCTGTTCTTTACCTACGAATGATACCTTACGTCTATCGATATTGACAATAGCTCCCGAATGTTGGAGTGCTCGACAAATTGCTTCAGAGTTTGGCACCTCAGAAAGACAGGCCAAAAAAGCTAAAATTTTGAAAAAATCTGAAGGAGTTTTGGCTACTCCAAATTCAAAACAGGGTAAAAGTTTATCTGACGAAACAGAAAAAAAAGTTCGAGAATTTTATGAGTGTGATGTTCACAGTCGCATAATGCCTAACAAAAAAAACGTTCATGCGACAAGTTTTCTTTTTCACTCAAAACAGCTCTTACTGGACTCTGTCGGTTAGAAAATTGTTTTTATTATACATCCGCCTTTCGCGTTGTAGAGTGGCGATAAAAATTTTACAATTTTCTGGAATTTGATATTTTACTAAAAAATTTTTATAACTGAAGGTATAAATTATAATTATATTGTAAAAGAACGAATTTTTAGTTATAATTATAATTTATTTATAGTTATAAGTGTTTCTTAATACTAAATTGTATAATCATAAACTTACATTAGTAAGTTATTAGTATATGCATTTTGTATACATAATTATTCATATACTGTACACATATACATGCAACTTAATGTCCTCCGACATTTTGTTGTAAAGAATAGTTTTAATAAAATATTTAGCTATTGTCAAATTAGTTTTGTAGATTTGGAAGTTTGTTTGAAACAGTATAAACTATCAGCATAAAGCGTTGAGTCAGCCGTCAAATGCATGTGCAATTGTTATGATATTCTAGTCTCCAAGCTTGTAGGCCCAAAGGGGAAAAGGGCAGGTTTTAATGGGAAAGACAAGGCAACGAGCAGAGACATGTGCAGCATGCTTGCATGTGTGCCCGTATCTTGAAGAACGTAACGGTGTATTGGTTTTCGTAGACAGCGAAGTGATTGGATATATACGTGTACACCGTTGGTCATCTCAATGCATGTATGAGAATTTCATTGTTATTTTCAAAAGAACGTTTTTATTATTATATAAAATTCTAAGTATTAATAATTTGACAATGTTTATAAATTTGTGCATATGGGGCATTCTCCATGAGATTTTTACTTCAAATTTTTTTTAGAATTGGAACAATTTTTTTCGAATTCTGTTTTTTTATTTGATCAAAACTACGGAATTTAAGAATTTTTTAAATTTAAAGTCTTTAGAAGCAGAGGAATTTGGGCATATCTTTTTCTCTGTTATATCAAAAGATATAAAATAACCTTAATAAATAGAAAACATTAAATAAATTGAAATTCCGTCTAAATAGTGACTTTTATCAAAACCAAAGTAATAGATTTTAGATTTTTTCTTTTCATTATAATCACAGTTTTGTTTATATTTACCTTATTTATTTTATGTACATATACTTAACAGAAAAAAATTTCTAAAGTCAGGAATTGAACTCACGCTCCTATCATTTACAAACCGATAACATAACCACCTACTCGCAATTTTCAAGTACTCCAAAAATTTGTATTTTCTCTGCTTGGGACCTTCGAAAGGGATTACTTCGCGTGCCACATTGCAAAATTAAATAAATTCAATTTCCAACTACTGGTACGCCAGTACTGCGAAAAATTGCGCCTGTTGTGAATTCTGACAATTGAAAGTTTTTGCTTGGGTGGTGTAATTACTGAATAAAAAATAAGTAATAATTACAACTTTTCATAATTAATAATAGACATAGAAAATAATTTAAAATTAGAAAAGTGTAAGTGTATGGGAGGTTAAAATTAATGTCATTCTAAATAGCTCGCTAATGCACTTCGTTATTTTTCTTCCATTTTGTCGACTATATAAGTTTTAGCGTATACGTCTGAATATCGTGAACGGTAAGCGGTTCTAAAATACTTTAAAGATGACTCGCAGTGATTAATTATATTTCTGTGCACTGTGCGCCAGTTTGAAGCCATGCAGCTATATGCGAAAGACGAAGAAATAAAGCTATCTCAAGTATAAAGGTATTTCCATTATCAATTGAAGCTTTCAAGTTGAAATGAGTTTAGTCGCAGTTCTTCTTTGCAACACCGTAGGACAACGTTTTACTAGGAATTGTGTAAATCACAATCCTTAGTTATGAGCTACATAATTAAAATAATTTCCTTTACGATAAATGGCTTTTATATATGTAAAAGCTCTGTTTTGGTTTTCTTAAAAATTCTATTCTTGTACATATGTTTCTTTTCCTTACTTATTATTTAAATTTTATGTGATCTATTGTCTGTACTATTATCTTCTTATTAGGGGAGACCGAGGAGGAAAGTAACAAAATTAATTTTTTTTATTTTAGCGTTCCAACTATTTAACGAATAATTTTTGTTAATACGTTAATTGAAAGCTTGGACTTTCACCTCTTAAATAAAATTTGAATTAGACATTTAGATTAAATAACCAGTTCACAGCATGAATTTTTCACGACCTCTGCATTTGTTACTTTCCTCCTAACCCCCGAGGAGGAAAGTAACAGCAGCTAGGAGAAAAGTAACATTACAGAATATGGTTAATATTTTATTACTTTAAGACTATTATTAATTTGAAATATTTTTATTATCAACTTAGAAAAATACAAAAATACTCAATGTACAAATTATTCATATTTGATACTTTATTTAATACATATTCAACACATTTTGGTACATTAATGTCTCATCGATATTATCTTCTTATCTATATTACAAATGTAGCTTTTAATTTTAAAACTTATCGTATATGTAATATTAAATTATTAAAATGTGAAACAAAAGTATTAATTCTATATTTTAAGGTAAATTAATAATTAATAATAACGTAATAACTTTCGCCACTTAAGAAAAATTGCCAAATTTTTCAAATGCTTCATATTTTTGTCACTTAAAAAATTAAAAATAAAATATTAATCTTTTAAAACATGAAAATAACTTTATCTAAAGTTTAAAAGCAAAAATATACAATTATGGCAAACATGGAATGAAACAAAATAAGAACACAGAATTAAAACTTACCTGGTTCAATAAACCATTTTTAGGTTATGTTAATATGTCAAAACGAAAGTCAATTAACTTATAATTTATTACCTTTAACGAACAAAAGTTAACCTGTAACTATAAATATGATTTCCTTGGCTCATTTCATAAAGTATGCACAATATATTGAAACGAGGAGGAAAGTAACACGTCTCAACAAAAAAGTTAAAATTACACAAAAGTATTACACGTATTTTAGAAATACACTACTGCAATTTAAAGATAGATAATTAAGCTACAAAACCCCGAAAAGCACATTTTATAAAACTGTGTAATTATAAAAATAAGAGGTTTTGAAAGTTGAAACGAAAACTTACTTTTGACGTATTTTTGTAACGTCACGTCACTAGCGGACTTCACCTAACCGGAAATGCTCTTGAATACTATGGAGAATTTGTAGGGGGTACTACTGACTAAATAAAATTTAGGCTCTGTATTTTTGCTAATTTGTTTAAAAGATATTAGCGTTGTTACTTTCCTCCTCGGTCTCCCCTATAGTTATTAATATAATTAAAATTTTTGTTATTCATAGAGTAACAGGTTTAATTTTTTTTAAATATCATGATATGGACCCGTTTAAATTAAGGTTAACCACAGCAGGTAGATATTTAGGTGATTCAGCTAAAATTAATTTAGAATGAGCTCAATTTGTCAGCCATATCACAAAAATATTTGGAATCTTATTCTCTAAATCTGAAATAACGATTAGTGGTATATTGCCGGGAAATGAATATAATTTTGATAATTTAGATTTAGAAAGTACCGCTGTTACCAATTTTTATTAATTTACTTAATTTTTTTATTTACTGTCTCATCACACGTAATGTAAAACAAAGCATTTTTATTTTTCCCGTGTAGAAATTTTTGCGCCACTCTTATGTTCAGTAATCGTTTCAACTAGACGCACCTGGATGGACTAATTTAAATGGTTTAATACAGACGGTCTAACTGTATTTTATAAAGGATTTCATTGAAGTCACTATAATTCAAAATTTTATAAGAATAATTAAGACAGTCTCTTTAGTGTCCGATTATAGGGTCTTCTTTGAATTTATACATAAAAAATGAGTTGTCGCTTAAAAATTAAACGTAATAATTTAGTTAATTTAAAGAATTGTCCTAAACTTTTTATGTAAAGTCCATTAGAACTCCTACAAATCTAAATAATGTTACGTCTAAAACAAGAAACCTTTTTAAATGTACCAACGTTCCTTGTTTTAAATTAGTTTCAGGAATAAATCTAATTTGTGATGAAGATAAGTCAATGAACGTACTAAATGTTGGGAGAGAATAATTTATTTAAAAACCATCAAGAAAGAAAAGTATTGACGAAATTACAATGAGTATAATTAAAAATAACAAATATTACTTTTAAGAATAACGATTACTGGTGTTAAATGAACTGGCGATGTAATCTGGTAATCCGATCTTGAATAGTATTGAGTGATAGTCGCAAAGAGGCTTTAAACAGTTGTCCTTAATCACTCGAACGGCAGGGCGTCTGATTGACGTCGGGCGTAGAAGTGACAAAAGCGGCAGAAAGGCGTCAAGATTTGAATACGTTTATTGTAATTCTGTAAGGAGATTCATAACATCAGAAAAAAAGTATTTTCATTTTGACAAGTAAAAGTATAGACCTGTTTGGAATGTGTTGTTTCAATATAAGAATTAAGAATTGTTGACACATGCATTTGTTTCGAAATTATTATTGTTGAAAATAGTAAAACTTGTTTTTGGGGAAATAATTCACTTTTAAATGATGTACGTATTAGTGGAAACGAAAAACAGTCTTCGATTTCAACATCGGAATCTATAACAGAAACTATGTAAAAGCTCTTTTTATAAAGGAAACCATATAGATTCCCGTGTAAAACCGTATGAGAATTAAAGGCTTTGTAAGATTTTATACAGAATTTTACATCACATATATTTCCCATAAGATTTTATATGGAAATTCATATGGTCTCTTTTATAGTAGTGGGATTTTACATAGTTCGAGAATTAATTCACCCCTTTTTGCGTAATGTCCGTATAAAATTTTGGAGAGCAACAACATACTCAAATATTTCTTAAATTCAAAAAAAATTTAAATTGTTAACTTTAAACATTAACCTTAAACCTCACGCTCATTGATTTTACAAAATTTGTATTGGATGCCAAATTCATGACTCTAATCTTGTTAATAAACTAAATATAATAACATAAGTGAAATTTTAAAAATACCAACCAATTTTAATAATTTTATAAAAAAATAAACAATATTTAACAAAAAAATTAATTAAAGATTTTGTCAAAGTCAAATATGATTTTGACTTAAAAATTCGGATTTATTATTTATATTTCGTTTTTATAGTGAAAATTAGTTGTACTCTAATTAAAAAGTTTCTACAGAAAATTACACATCAATTTGTCAAAAAAATGAAAAATTTGCATTTTTTGATTTTTCGAATTTTGTGAAAAAAGTTCTGACTTTTGTTCCTTTTAATATTTTTCAATGGAATATTATGGCTAAGATTTTAAGTTAATCTAATACCTAAGAGACTGCAATGTTTCGTTGTAATCGGTAAAGCCGTTTTTTAGTTATTAACGGACATAATATTGCGGACATACATACATAATTTTTTTATTGTCATTTTTGGAATTCTTACTACTTAAGTATATAATCTAAACATGAATTTACAAATTCTAAGCAATGTACGTATGCGTGATTCATTTGTAACTTATACCCCCAATGTTTAACACTTATTTTATTAACCCCTTCTGGAACTGAAATATTATGTAGTGAACCAAAAATATGTATGATCATCAATTAAATCAGTTGAAACTTTCAAGTCGGAAGTTTTTGGGGTCGCCGCTGGACAATCTGAAGCCGGTTTTTCAAAATTAAAAATGGCAGCTCCATTATGACGAATGACAAATTAAATTAGTTGGATTTGATTGAAACTCGTTACTCGGGGGCTTTTTTGGAATTTATTTCCTATTTAGAAAAAATTTATGTTTTGGAAAACGATGCTGGTCTTGAAACTTTTTTTAAGACAATCTATAGAGTAAAATATCAAGTTTAGGCTCTTTTTCTTGAAATTGAATTTTTTTTACTAAAGCAGAGCTTTTTATGCATTCTTATTTATCTTTAAAATAATGTTAACAAAAGGATTAATTTAACAATTTTTTTACATAATATACACTACCGTCCGAAATTGTGCGAAAGCTTACACCGCGAGTCACTAAAAAACATACTTGCATTAAAATAGATGTAACTCGGAGAGAAAAAAACGAAAACGATTTTTCTTTTTAGCTTTGGAAAGCTAATAACATTTTTTAAAAAATAATGTCTGTTTAAATCAAATTGCTTAAATAGGTTTCAGTATATCGTCTTACAAAGTTTAAAAAATAATTGTCGTTTTTCCCTCATTTCTTACCTTGACTTTAACCTCTTGCATGGTCCAGGAAAATTTACAGAAAATTTTGTCATTTCACATGAATATTCCTTGTAATCTAAGCTTTCAATTGATTCCAAGAACAATAAAAACCGTTAACGGGTTTCCTAGAAATTAAAAGAATTGTGCGAGCGTGCACAGAAAAAAATTCGATCGTCAATCACTCGCTTTTTTCGTCTCGCTAACTCTTTCGTTCGTGCGCCAGGGCCGAAACAGAAGATTTCGATTGGGCGCTTTTCCGGGCACCATTACTTTCATTATTTACGCTTTTTCTTGGAAAATTAAACATTTGTATAGCACCAAAGTTAACATAATGTACTTTTTAAAAAGAAATTTACATTTTAGTATATTAATTGTTCAACAAATTAATTTGGATAAGTAAAATTCGATTTCCGAAAAAATTGTGCAAGTTTGTCAAATTAAATTTTTTAATTCTAAAAATATCGTTTTTATTACATTTATTTAATTTTAATAACAGTCTAATTAACTTAGTACAAAATAATAATATCTTTAATAATAATATCTTAATATTATTTATTATATTATTATTATTATTATTATTATATTATTATTATTTATTTATTATTTTTTTTATTTATTTAGTTTTTAATATCTTTTTTTTTCCTCCATGTCATCTTCGTTACTATCCGGTTCATTCAATTCAGATGAAAAATCAGTTTCTCTAGAATCATTTGCGTCATTAACAGGAGCATAGTACACTTTACTATAAATAGTTTCAAATTTTTGAAGAGATTGATCTACCATTTCTTTTCCCCAATTCTTTAAATAAAATGACTGAAGCTTGTGTCTCGGATCCAAAATCAAGATTGCGCAATATATCCAATTGAATTTTGAGTAGTGCTTTAAAAGTTTTTGCGGTGCTGCTTCAAGAGCATTATTTATTTGAATTTCTACTCCACTTTTATCTTTCTTTTTATTAAATACTTCAATTCCTTTCTCAATTTTGTCCAGAAGCATGTTATAGACTATAATTACCATTGAAATTGTTATATATTTGTCACCTGATAATGTTTCTGAAAAGGTTTTCAAAAGACGTAAATACGTTAAGGTATATTCAATCATTTGCCATTCTGGCTCTTTCAGTTGATATTTAGATAAATCTGCATTTAATTGACATAATAAATTTAATGCTCGTTTTAGTTTCAGTGCAACTTTCATCATTTCGCATGAAGAATTCCACCTTGTGGAGACATCAATTTGAGGTGTAATCATTTCGATATCAACGGTTTTACAGCAATGTTTTAATTTTCCTCGTAATTTTTCAGAATATTTTAATTTCTTTATAAGTCCTCTTATTTTTACCATAACACAAATATTTTCAGGTATTTCAGTTTCATCATCGTCTTCGTCACTTTCGTTCGCTGATGCTTCATGATCCTCTTCGTCTCTTTCTTCATTCTCAGTTTCATCAAAACTGGCTTGAATACTAAGTTCCTTTAAGAAATCCTGTACTGATAAATTTAATAAATGCGCAATGCATCGGAAATGTAAATCATTAACATCGAATTTGGTACCGAAAATGGATTTCATTAATTCGACTATTTCTTGGATGAATTTGGTATTTACTGCAGCGTTATCACATGTGGCCATATTTTATCAATACATCATGAAAAAGCTGCGCAATATCTTTGCCCGTATGGTTTCCGTTCGAAGGTACAAAATCGAGTACAAGAGATTGCATTGACCAATAATCGCTTATAAAATGAGCGGTTATTTCATAAAATGATTTATTTGCGATAGACGTCCACCCGTTAATAGTGTAGGAAATCTTCGACGAATTGTTAATTAACAAGTTCATCACAACGTTTTTCACTTCATCATATCGCACAGTTATTAGGGACTTCATTTTGCTTCGCTGAGGTAACTCTACTTTTGGATTCAAATATTTGAAAAGTTGTTTCGAAACTTCGTCATCAAATAAATTGAAGGGTAGATATTTTATCGAAATCCAATCCGCAATTAGTTTCTCGAAAATTGTTTGTTCAAATTTTTCTTGCAGCTAAAAAGAAGTAAGGAAATAAGTAATTCGTTTTATGTATTCATTTTTGTGTTTTATAGAATCACTAAAATTTAAGAGTAGCATGTAATATTAAAATATGCGCCTAATGATAATAATAGCCGGTAACATTACCGCAAAATTACTGTAATATTTCTGCAACATTACTATAAATAAGAACAAAATTTTTAATTTGACATAATAAATTACTTACATAATTTACAGTAAATTTCATTTGAAATCCAATAGATTTTAAACAGTAAGAAAATAATAAAACAAATTTTTAAACTAATAAAAAATTTATCATACTTACGTGGAAAAATTGTTAAAAAAATATTGTTTGACTTTTGAAAGTTTTTGAAAATTTATTAAGAATAATTTGAAATTCTTTCTATAAATTTTTTAAATAATAATTGTCGAGAATTAAAAAATGCAGAAGAATATCAAGTAATTTTAGACAGTTTAAGAAAAATTATCACAGAAATATTTAAAGAAAAATATATATAACATAAATAGTACATAAGACTAAAAAATTATTTATCACCTGTGATTCAGTTACAGTTTCTCTGTAGATATTTTGAAATTCTTGCAGATGACAATTTTTTAAATGACGTTTTATTCCTGAGGTGTTACAGTTTTTCATTTTGATTTTTTTTTATGTTTAACAAAACAGATTTTACATTTCGCAAACTTTTCTTCATTTTCATCAATTCCGTAATCAAATATATAATTTAAAGTCTCAGTACGATCATCTTTTACAGTTTTTCTTCGTTTTGCCTCCATTTTTATTGAAGTAGGAATAACAGTAAGATTATTCAAGACTAACCAAGATTTGTCAAAATTAAAAAATTTGAATGACCAAGAATCTTGGGTTTATATTATTCTTGCTATTTCAAGCGATATGAAGCAAGTTCAAGATAATCTTGTCTTGAAATGCACCACTACTTAAACAACTTGATGAAAAAATTTTTAAAAAATCATGGTAGCTTATTTCAATGAGCACTAAAAGAAAAAAATATTTGAAAAACATCTGAGATGCAAAAGTCCAATACTGTCCTATTTTGCGTGGAACGCCCCATATATATATATATATATATATATATATATATATATATATATATATATATATATATAAATATAAATAAAAATAATTATTAACACTAAACTAATAATTACACTAAAAGTTTTTACTATATGCATAAAGTTTTTTTAAGCAAATTCAAACCGCACTTTGAGTAACATTTCACTTAAACACAAGAATGTAACTCCGAACACAAGATAAAAAAAAGGAATTTATATTTTTTAGATGAAACAAAAACACTATTTTTTAATACTATAATAAACGCAAAGAATATTTACAATAAAAAAGATAAACAATTGTTTATTTATTACAATTTTAAATATTATTGTCCTGGCGAGCGCGGTTTTAGTATACATCCCTCAAATGCTAGAAAGCAACTGACGCTTCAAAATACTTCTAAAGTTCTTGCTCAAGAATGAAAATATTTTACTGTACACAAAATAATTTTTCTAAAAATATAGTTTTACTGTATATATATATAATTTAAAGTTTTAAATAAATATAAAAATCGGAATATTATAAATATTTAATATTATTAATATAATACTTCTTTATGAGGGTTAGGTTGGGTATTGAAAGTGTATAGTCGCGTTTTCTGTGAAGTCTAAGAAAAAGCAATATCAATTGTAGTTAAGATTATTGCAAAAAGTAAAGGACTGTTGAAATATATGGAGTTTTGTTTTCTCTCTGCCGTGGAATATACAATGTGAGGGGAATTGTGTTTTTAAAAGCGATTTTTGAGAAAATAGCAAGTACCATAAAAGTGAGGTTAGAAAGCACAATTTCACATTAATCAAAATGCCGAATAGCACCGATCCAATTAAATCAAACTCTAAACCTGGCCTTAGAAGTAATGCAAATGTATTAAAAAAAGATTCAAATAACGGAAAAAGTGCCATAAATGATAAAGCTCCTGGTAGACCATCCAACTTCCAGAAACTTACGCAGGATAGAAACAACCAGAAAATAGACAAGGCGTGGAAAACGCCTTGTCGTTACACAGAAAGAGAAAAATGATTTTTCTGAAACTGCCGCGGGATATGATGATGAGACAAACGAAGAATCGATGAATGGAAATAGAGACTGGTTCGAAAATGTCTTTAATTCTATGAAATCAGAAATTTTTCTTGGTATTAAAAGAGAAATGAGTGCTTCAACTAAAGAAATGGAGGTTAGGTTTGAAAACTGGATGCAAAGAGTGGAGAATAGAATTTTAAATGTCCATCTTTGGAATCCGCGGTGAAAGTTAGACCTCTGAATGGGCAAGATTTCTTGAAAATTCGTATCAGAAATTCTGAAGAAAAAAAGAGCACACTAGAGAAGAAGCCGTCTCTCAGAAATACACATATTTTCATAGATGTAGACTTAACGAAAGAAGATAGAGATATTCAGAAATCTATACACAAGAGAGTAAAAGAAGAGAGAGAGAGAGAAAGAAAATGCTGCCAAGATGAGATTCAAGAAGCTGTATTTAAACAACGAAGTATGGTCGTGGAAAAAAGGACTGGGTTTGGTGAAACAATCACACTCCTTTCGTAGCTTCCAGAAGGAACCATCCGGACAGAAGGATCGCCAAAAATATACACAGTCAACCAAAACCAATAGTAATGGCAGCGGAAGTGGATACGAGCCAGGAGGGAGCAGAATCAACACCCTTGTTGAGAGGTACTCCAACACCGACAAAAACTAACAACAGGACGTCCCAGAGAAGCATCGAGAAAACACCAGTTAAAAATAAAATTCTAATATGGAACGCGCATGGTATAAAAAATTTTATAGACTTATGTAGCGATGAAAAACAAATGCTGCTAACTGACTATTTTTTAATCTGTATATTAGAAACATGACATACCAAAGATAATTGCTTATTTATGCATGACTTTAAAAAGTGTAAATATATTGGAAGTTCTGCTACAAAAATATATGATAAAGGAAGAGCGAGTGGAGGATTATGTATGTTAGTCGATGAAAATAACGTAAAAGGTGTAGAAATCTTGGATGTGAGTGCGGGTTGGATTGCGATAAGAGGGTGGGTTGATGGAATTGAGCTGGTATTTATAAGTGTTTATATTCGTCCGGACTGTATAAGGGACAGGCTGATAATGATAAGTGACTTATTATGGGAGATCCGAGGAAAGTATAATGCAGGGATAATAATTACGGGAGATTTTAATTGCAGAATTGGAAACCTCAACAATGCTGACGAAGATTCGATGTTCAACTTAAACTTAAACCATCAAAGAAATTCAGAGGACAAAACTATATGCAGCAATGGTGTAGTATTTCATGATTTGATGTGCGATAATGGACTATTATGTACAAATGGTAGAACTGTCGGTTTCTGCGGGTGGAGCCTACTCCTTTATTAATAAAAATGGACAAAGTACTGTGGACTATACGTGGGTGGATTGGAATGGACTAGATAAAATAAAGGACTTTGAACTGATAGATCTGGGTACCTCAGACCATCTTGTACAAATCCTTATAATTGACAGAGATAAGAAAAATGCAATTCAACAGTTTTTAGATCAAGAAAAAGAAACAGCTTCGAGAATAAAATTTTGTTGGAATAACAACAAGCACATTAGATACGCAATGAATATTAAAGAGAAAATAGAAACATACGAAGAGGAATCAAAGGAAATTAATTTTGAAACAATCGTCGACCTAATTACGAAAACCGCAACGAGTTAGAAATTGTCAAAGTTTTGAAAGGAAGAAGAAGTAACCAAATTAAAAGCAGACCGTGGTTTACTAAAAAATATAAAGAACTGAGAACGGAGGTAAGAAGAATGTACAGACAATTGAAAAACTCAAACTCTGAGGACTCTAGGAATAACTACGTCAATAAAAAAGGAAAATATAGGAAAACTATACAGTATGAGAAAAAAAGATATGTTGAAGGATTGATTTTGTATTAACAACGTTAAAAAAAGCTCAGAATTCTGGAAGGTGGTCAGGAAATTTAGGAATACAAAAGGAAAAGGAAGCTTTTGCGATCTTAGTAGCGATGAAATTGTCGAATTTTATGAAAACATTTTTCCACCGAGAGTAACTATTGACGAGAATTATATAGACGTTAGAGACCAATACCTGGATAAGGACATTACACTGTATGAGCTGAATTTAACACTTCGAAACTTAAAATCTAACAAGGCGCCAGGGGAAGACAATATCACCAACGAATTTTACAAATCACTACCTATAAATGCTAAAAAATATTTAGCCACAAAATTTAATTAAATTTTAACGTCGAGAAAGGTTCCGGACAACTGGAGTAGTTTCGTACAATTTCTGTTGTACAAGAAAGGCGATAGAGAGGATATAATAAATTACAGGAGCATAACGCTTGCTCAGACAGTATTGAAAATTTTTACCACCATCTTAGCCAGAAGAATTGGTATATGGGCAGAAAGAAGAGGAATTCTTCCAGAGGGGCAAGCTGGCTTCCGTCAGGAGCGTTCGTGTGAAGATAATATTTTTGTGTTGCAGGCAAACATAGGACTATCCATTTCTAAAGAAGGAGGTAAGCTTTTCACTGCCTTCGTTGATTTCCAGAGGGCCTTCGATTCGGTGAACCATGAACTATTGTGGCACAAGTTGTACAAGATAGGAATGAGCGGGCAAACCATAAGGGTTATCAGATCTATATATGAAGATGCAAGAATGAAGGTCAAAATAAATGATGGAGTTTTTACAAAAGAAATATAAATATCCATGGGAGTACTTCAGGGTGACTCTCTAAATCCATTATTGTTTATACTCTTTATACATGACATTGTAGATAAAAAAAATGGTTTTAAGAAAGTGGAAACTGATGGAGAAATACTGCTCTTTGCTGACGACCTCGCAGTATCAGGATAATCTGCAGCTGATCTTCAAAGAAAATTAAATACTTTAAATGAATATTGTGAGCTAAATAAACTAAATGTTAACACGAAAAAAACAAAAGTTGTAGCGTTCCAAAAAGGCCGTAAAAGAAAAATAAATATCAGCTTCAAATATGGAGGAAAAAAGGATCGAGATCGTAAATGAATTTAGGTATTCTTTTTCATAAATCGGGAATCTTTTCGAGGACAGCAGAATATTTCGTGAATAGAGCAAGGACAGCATTAGGAACGGTATGGAAACCTTTGATTTCTTCGAAGGCAGAAGCTTGGGTTTCAAGAAAAAAATTGTTTGACGCGATTGTCATAGCAACTCTTCTATACGCAGCAGGTGTTTGGGGATTGAATTTTGAAGATGATGTGGAGATTATTCAATCCAAGTTCATAAAACAGCTTTTGGGTCTTCCAATGAGAACACCCGGATATTTGTTACGGTTGGAAATAAATTACGAGAAACTAGAGATAGAGATTATGAAGAGATCCTTAAGATTACTAACCTGGATTAAAGAAATGGGTGAAACTAAATTGCCAAAAATATTCTTAGAAAAACTAATTCTGAACTGTAACAAGCATTATAAAACAAAGAAGTGTTTCAATTGGTTCCAGAAACTAAAAGATAAAATTGTGGATATAGATCCCAGCAAATGTATATATGATGTCAGCTCAGGTAAATTTGAAATAAAAATAAAAAGTCGCAAAGATATTGAGAATTTTCTAAATAAAATGATAGCAAAGCAGTATACAGAAGATAGAAATAGAGCACTTAGATCCAGTTACTGTCCACTCAACAAATACATAAAAGACTTCAAAAAACCAAAAGCAGAAATGTACATAAACTGGAGGATTCCTATATATTACGTGAGACTTTTAGCACAACTGAGGCTGGCGGGCAGAAAAGAGTGGTCCTTGCATTTTAAAACAGGATACGTTTATAAGTTTAGCGACGCAGAAAAATGTGTAATAGAGACAGATCAGAAAATTTAAAACATGTGTTATTAGATTGTCCTTTGTATAATGAGTGTAGGAAGGCAAGTGAAGTAAGAAGTAAGGTACTACCAGAACTTCTAAAAATAGAGAATGTGAACGAAATCAAGCAACTTTTTTACTTTGTATGTGATATGTTAAAACTTAGAGCTTTCTGTTTGAATGACTAAACATAACATTAAGTATATGTAAAAAGATAAAATGTATCTGTATTACATTAATTAAATAATTAATTAAATAATGAGCAATTCCATCTGAAACGATCAACGATTTTTCTGTATTGTTAGCAATTTTCTTGCAATTTTTTTTCCTTGTAGTTTTAAAGATAAGAAATAATAAAGTGAAGACGATTTTGAAAATTTCGAAAAAATTTTGAAAATACACAAATTTTAAAATTTATGTATTTTTTTGAAAATAAGATACGCCGCTAGGTGGCTACTTTGTACACACGTTTATACGTTTATCTGTCTCTATTATTCGGTTTTTTGGTGTATTAAGTCAGTTTTTTCTCTTTTTTTGATAAAAAGAAGATTGTGCATAATCGGAGTGTCTTTTTGGCTTTCGGTTTACATTTTGAACTTCTTTTTGATATTTTCTTTTGCACATAGACTGTTGGCTTCTAGACGCTGTGTCAATCTAACCTCACTTTTTTTGATGAACTTTGAGAGCATTTAGTGTCCTTAGTGAAGCTCTTTTAAGAAAGTTGTATATATTATTAACATTTGGTGTTATCTGTGCAATCTTCGTTGAAATGGATTCTCTGAAATGTGCAAAGTGCAACAAAGAAATTTCACGTGTTGCCCCTACTCATTGTGTTGGATGTAACCTGCCTTACCATCCTGGATGTATAGTACAGTTACCTACTTTAGCTGATGGCTCATTTGTGAGATGCTGTAAGCCCAGGTTAGCATCTCCATCGGGAAGCTCACAGAACTCTCAATCTCCGTTTGGCCTAGATGCTGTTATGGATGTTTTGAATACCATGAGAGTTAGTATGGAGGGAAATTTTTCTGATGTAAGCGCCAAATTGGATGATGCTCTGGGAAGGCTTGGAAATATAGAAGGTAGGGTGACTAGCTTGTCGAATCGTTTGGAGGTTGTGGAGGGGAGACTTGACAGGTGTGAGATTAATCTTACTGAAAACATTGGTCGCAAAATTGATACTGATGTTTGTAAAGAGATTAATGATAGATTTGAAAGAAAAAAAAATCTTGTACTGTTTGGTTTACCAGAAAACAACACTGACAACACTGACATAATATCCTCTGATAACTTAAAATTGACAGTAATTAATAAACTTAAAGACTGTACTGGAATTTTGAACATGGATGGTTGTAGTGTATTTAGACTTGGTTCAAATGCGCAGGTCTCTCACAAGCCACGGCCCGTGAAGATTGTGTGTATGACGGAGGAGAAGGCGCAGGAGATACTGAAGGCATTTGTAATGACAAAGCGAGATCCAGCTCAGTCCTCGAAATTGAAAAATATGACAATGACACGGGACATGACAGTCAGACAGAGAGAGGAAATTCGGGACGTGCAGGAACAGCTGGCAGTGCGACGACAGGAGGGAGAAACAAATATAGTGATGGTATATCGCTGTGGAGTCCCCACCATAATCAAGATTCCCCCCAGAAGACGCACGGCGACCTTAACTCTGCAGGTGGGGGCTGGGCCGTCTGTGATTCAGCAGTGACTCCTCCCCAACAAGTGTCTAGTGAAGTCCCCTCTTCTGACTCGTATTCTTTCATTCAAGCGTATTATCAGAATGTAAGGGGTTTACGCACAAAAATCCATGAGCTCCGTCAATGTGTCTCCATATTCAAATACAATATATACATTATGACAGAGACTTGGTTAAATGATAGTATTAGTTCTCAGGAATTAGGCTTTATTGACTACGATATTTTCCGTTTTGACAGAAATAGTGTAACTAGTGAAAAACTAAGAGGGGGGGGGTGTTTTGATAGCTATAGGTAGAAACTTACGAAGTTCTCAAATTGAAACTTCTATAAATACAGTTGAGCATGTTTTTGTTAAATTTAAAGCCAATAATAGTCTCTACATTATCGGATGTTTTTATATTCCTCCTCAATTGACTTTAAAAATTTTTTCAGATGTATGTAACATAATTGAAGAAGTACATGATACTTATAGTAATGCCATTTTTCTAATTCTTGGGGATTTTAATTTATCATTTCTAACACAATTTTTTAATGGTTTAATGTCACAAATAGATTTAAATGTATGTCTAACGAATACTCAGACTCAAATTGCTTCATTGTTGTTGGACACAATGGACTTTGTCGGCTTATCACAAATTAATAAAATTATTAATATCCATGGGTCTATTTTGGATCTAATTTTTTGTAAAAGTGATAATTTTACATCTCAATTGTTGAATGACAGTATACTACCAGTGGATAATTATCATCCTCCACTACTTATTAACTTTCTCTCTAATACTCGAAATATTCCTAACTATGATTGTTCGCAAGATTTTAATATAGTATATGATTTCAAAAATGCTGATATCGCTGGTATTGTCTCACTGTTAAATTCATTTGATTGGAATCTATTGTTATCTAATGATAATGTCGACAATGATGTTATTACTTTTTATGATCTTTTGTATGATATATTTGAAAAATGCATACCATTGAAATATCATAATCCATCGAAATTCCCACCTTGGTTCACTAATGAATTAAAGCAACTTGTATACTCAAAAAAAACTGCTCATGTGAATTACATTAAAAATAAAAGTAGATTTAATTATGCACAATTTTCTGAATTAAGAAGTCAGTGTAAAAAACTTTCTAAAGTTTGTTATAATAATTACATTTCTAATATTGAAAACTCAATAATTATCAATCCGAAACACTTTTGGAATTACTACAAGGATCAATCTGGAGACACTCCTGTTAAAATTTCAAATCTTTTTGCCAAACATTTTAAATCAGTTTATACTTTGCCGTCGTCAGAAGTCCCAGATTTGTCCTTTAATCGCAAAGCAGATGTGAGCCTACATTTCACAACAGTTACTAGGAATGACATATTCGAAAAAATAAAGAATTTAGATATAAATAAGGGTCCAGGGGCGGATAAAGTTCCCCCCTCTATAATAAAGTCATGTGGTTTCTCACTTATTGAACCATTGTTCATCATTTTTAATAAATCATTAAAATCTTGCGTTTTCCCTACTGAGTGGAAAAAGGGTGAGATTGTACCTGTTTATAAGTCTGATGATAAGAGCAATACTCAGAATTATAGACCTATAACAATTTTAAGCACATTTGCTAAAATTTTTGAAAGCATCATATTTGACAAATTTTATGCAGCAGTATCAGGAATAATAATTGACGAACAACATGGGTTTGTAAGGGGAAAATCCACCTTAACTAATCTTGGGATTTTTACTACATTTTTAATTAATAATATTGAAAAGGGATTTCAAATTGACACTGTTTATGCTGATGTGTCTAAGGCATTTGATAGGGTAGACCATCATATACTGTTAAGTAAACTAGATTCATTAGGTATTTCTGGTAATATTATTTCTTTTTTTAAAAGTTATTTGTCTGACAGGTATCAAGTAGTAAGGGTTAATGGTGAATATAGTGAGCCTTTTTTAGCTACCTCTGGGGTTTCTCAGGGATCACGTCTTGGTCCTCTAATGTTTATTTTATATATGAATGATGTAAAACCTATCTTCAGGCATTCTTACTTCTTACTCTATGCAGATGACCTAAAATGTTATAAAATAATTAATCAAATTTCCTCGAAAAACGACCACTCAGATCTTCAAAAGGATCTGAAGAGGTTGCAAAAATGGTGTGACAAAAATCATTTATGTATAAATATTAAAAAAACTTATATTGTTTCATTTTCTAAAGGAAAAGTCAGTTCATATAACTATACTATTGATGGTCAGAATTTGAAAAGAGAGACTAGGGTGCGTGATTTGGGTGTATTATTCACCAGTAATCTTAGTTTCAATGATCATGTTACTGAGGTTGTCTCAAGAACCTCTAAATCTTTGGGGTTTATAATGAGATGTGCTTCGGTATTTCGTGGTCTTGCAACAATTAAATTATTGTACTTTACGCTTGTCAGATCAATACTTGAATACGCATGTATAATTTGGTCTCCTTTTTATGTCTTCCACATAATCAGAATCGAGCGTGTTCAAAATAAATTTCTTAGATTTGCTGCTAGAATATTAAATATTCCATTTGATTATCGAACACATGATTATGAAAATTTGAGAATTATAATGAATATTCCTCTTTTAAAATCTAGATTTCTTTTCTCTGATATGGCTTTTTTGTACAGACTTATGAACGGAGATATTTATTGTCCATCGCTTTTATCAATGGTGAATTTGTCTGTTCCTAGAATGTTTACTAGACGTTACACGTTATTCTCGGTGGTATTTCATAGAACAAACTATGGCAACAATTCATTAATTGATCGAATCACTAGAGAAGCTAATTTGATTTCTAGTGAAATTAACTTTTTTGATAATAATGCCATAAGGTTCACATCGGCATTGCGTAACATACTATTTACTAGAAACTGAGATTATTTATACATAATAAAGTTTCAACCTAGATTTAAGTTAAATAGATTCATTGTTTATGTTAGGTTTAGAAGTACTTTTGTACGAAAGGGCATGTCCCGTTATGTTTCTTAAATAAATAAATAAATAAATAAGATAACTCCGGTTATTTTCAATATTTTTCAAAAAAAAAATTTTCATTTTCTCAGTATATTTAGTACTTTTAAAATAAATTTAAAAAAAAAATTTTTATTAAAAATTCAAATTTTTCAAAAAAAAAATTTTTTTTAGTTTTTGAAAAACACCCCTCCTTCGATTTTTTTATAGTGATAGCCAAAAGTAACAAGAATTTTTTCCAAAAAGTTTTATAGTGGGATCGCGATAACTTTTCGAGAAATCAATAAAAAAGTCTATGCCTGCCCGTTAAGACTGTCGCGCTGACGCACGTCGCGCATGCACTGTGTTCCGTAAGTGTGATTTAGTGTACATAGAAATAAGAGAAGCGCATTTCTGACTATTTGTCAACTTAGTAGCTGAAAGCTCCGAGCACTGGATTAAATTCAATTTTTATATATCGAAGGTCATCAACAATTTTTTTTTTGTTTTTAAATGTCATCTAACGTTTAATATTTTCATAGATATTAAGTATTTAAATTTTAAGTCTTTTCGTTTTAAAAATCAGCAACGTATTTTTTCGTCATATTTAAATCAGTTTTATCTAAAATGTATGATAAGGTTTGTTGCAATCCTTTAAAAAGACTAAATCATCGAAAATTTAAAAAAACGTTCGAAATGTTTCTAAAACTCTTCACGAACTTTATCCAGAACTTTCTCGTGAAAATTATATTTGCGATGCATGCAGAAAAGCTTTAAGCAAAGAAAAAATACCAATTTTTGTTGAAAATAAAGAAATTAGTATAGAATTTGAAAATCAGGAGTCTGAAAATCAAGAATTTTATTCTAACAATGTTGAAGTGCTTGATAATGATGAGCTGGGAATTTTTGCTGATGTAGATAAAAAATTAGCTTTTTCACATTTAAATCAGTGCTTAGAGATTTTAAATGTATCGCCTGTACAATTTAAGCAAAAGGAATCGAAAGCAGAAAAGAATGAAAGTTTCAAAAGCGTAATTTCTGTGCTAAAAACAAAACTTTTCAGTCTTGATGACTGCAAAAATGATGGAGAAGAAGTTATTGATCATTTAAAAGAGAAATTTAAATTAGCAAAAAGAAATAAAAATCTGCAAATGAAAATTTTAACTATTCTCCCTGTAGATTGGCCTGTAAGAAAGATTACAAACACTTTTGGCTGCTCAAATCGTATGGCTCGAAGTGCCAAACAGATTATAGAAGAAGAAGGATTCTTAGCTTCAACTAAGGCAAAAAAAGGAAATTCTCTTCCCATAGAAACACAAGAGTGTGTACAGATTTTTTATAAAAATGATAGAAATAGTCGGATAATGCCTGGAAAAAAAGATTTTGTAACAAATTTTGAATAAAAATGGAAATGAAGAGAAAATGCAGAAGCGACTAATATTGTGCAGTATTAAAGAATTGTACGAAACTTTTAAAGATTCGTTTCCTGATAAAAAAATTGGATTTTCCAAGTTTGCTGAACTAAGACCAAAAGAGTGCATTTTAGCTGGTGCTAGTGGTACGCATACAATATGTGTATGTGCACTTCACCAGAATGTTAAATTAATGTTTACCGGAGGAAAAATAGAGGCTTTGTCAAAAAGTGAAAACTTGGAAATACCTACATATAAACACTGGATCGCCAAATCGATGTGCAATCCTGCGACAATGGAATGTCAATTTGGAAATTATTCTGTTTGTCCAGGAAGCGAAAAATTAAAAAATGATTTAAAAGAAGCCTTTGATAAGAACCAAGTAGAAAAGATTACGTTTAAGCAGTGGATTCAAGTAGATGGCTCAAATTTAGAAACTTTAACCAAATCTGCAGAAGAATTTACCGACTCTCTTAGTCAAAAACTAGAGAAATTAATTTCTCATAGCTTTGCAGCTAAAGAGCAGAGTAAATTCCTTGAAGAAGCAAAAAGTGGTTTAAAAGATGGAGAATTTGTTGTCATTTGTGACTTTGCAGAAAACTATTCTTTTGTGGTTCAAGATGCTGCGCAAAGCTATTACTGAACAAATTGTCAAGCCACTGTTCATCCATTTGTAATTTATTTAAAAAATTCACAAAATGAAATTGAGCACCTTAGTTTTGTAGTTATTTCCGAAATTTTGCAGCACAACACGATCGCAGTTCATTTGTTTCAGAAAAAATTGATAAGTTTCCTGAAAGAAACCACGGGTAAAGAGCTTAGAAAACTAATTTACTTTTCAGATGGATGTGCAGCTCAATATAAAAACAGGAAAAATTTCTTAAATTTGACACATCACGAGCATGATTTTGGCTGCCAAGCAGAATGGCATTTTTTTGCTACCTCCCACGGTAAAGGCCCTTGTGATGGAGTAGGAGGAAGCCTTAAAAGATAAGCTGCTAATGCAAGTTTGCAAAGACCTTTTGAAAATCAAATCGTAACTCCATACGATTTATACGAATTTGCTAAAAATTTCGAAAAAATTAAAGTCGCATTTTGTTCCCAAAACGAGTATAAAGAAGAAGAACGATTGCTTCAAGCGCGTTTTCGGCAAGCAATCACTATACAGGGAACTCATCAATTCCATGCGTTTATCCCTATCTCAAAAAAGGAAATAATTACCAAAACATTTTCTAATTTTGATGATACCTCAAGAGTAGCAAATATAATGATTTAATAAAAAGTTGTTTACTATTAATCATTTAAAAAGAGTACTTATACAGTTAACCGACTTCTGTCTTATTTATAAATTTGTCGATTGTTAAAGCATTCAATTTTCATCAGTTCTTTTTAGAACTATTTTTGTGTAAATTTTTAAAAACAAAAATTTAAATACCAATCAGTCCTTTTTAGGACTACGCTGATGTAAATTGTTAAAATGTATAAAGTTAAAATTTCAATCAGTCCTTTTAAGGACTACGCCGATGTAAATTTTTAAGGCCTATGATTAAAATTCCAATCAGTCCTTTTTAGGACTACGCTGTTGTAAATTGTTAAAATCTATAAGATTAAAATTCCAATCAGTCCTTTTTAGTACTACGCTGCTGCAAATTGTTAAAATTTATAAAATTAAACTTTCAATCAGTCTAAGATTTAAGGGGAGAAAATGTACATCTGAAGAAAGATGTGAAATAAAAATGGAATTTAATCCAGTGCCCGGAGCTTTCAGCTACTAAGTTGATAAATAGTCAGAAATGCGCTTCTCTTATTTCTATGTACACTAAATCACACTTACGGAACACAGCGCATGCGCGACGTGCGTCAGCGCGTCAGTCTTAACGGGCCGGCATAGACTTTTTTATTGATTTCTCGAAAAGTTATCGCGATCCCACTATAAAACTTTTTGGAAAAAATTCTTGTTACTTTTGGCTATCACTATAAAAAAATCGAAGGAGGGGTGTTTTTCAAAAACTAAAAAAATTTTTTTTTTGAAAAATTTGAATTTTTAATAAAAATTTTTTTTTTAAATTTATTTTAAAAGTACTAAATATACTGAGAAAATGAAAATTTTTTTTTTGAAAAATATTGAAAATAACCGGAGTTCTCTTATTTTCAAAAAAATACATAAATTTTAAAATTTGTGTATTTTCAAAATTTTTTCGAAATTTTCAAAATCGTCTTCACTTTATTATTTCTTATCTTTAAAACTACAAGGAAAAAAAATTGCAAGAAAATTGCTAACAATACAGAAAAATCGTTGATCGTTTCAGATGGAATTGCTCTAATTAAAAAAATAATACTTCTTTATATTTAAATTTTAATATATTATATTATAATAAACATAATACAATATTAATATTATTAAATTAATTTTAAATTTTATTATAAACACTAAAAACTAATGTTTTTTAAAGTCACTGTAAACATCTTCATTTTAATGTAAACCTTAAAAATATTGCAAAATATTATAATAATATTATCAAAGAATTGATTTACACAAGAAATTAATTTTTTTATTAATTTAATGTCAATTTGTCTAGTTAAAATTGATTAAAAATTATTTATCTATTATAAAAAATATGTTTGTAGTTGTAAAATTAACCTAAGTCTAACATTCAACAAATATATTATTACTTTGAATATAAAATATATTATTACTTTGAAAGTAATGCGTAGGCGCAAGTCTCAACTGACGAATGCAGAATATGAAAAAAATCTTGAAAGTATCTAAAAGAATATAAAATGTTGTTTCAGGACTTATTAGATTCTAGGAAGAACTAATTCTAAATCGATACCTCCATGTATTACAATC
The DNA here is from genome assembly GCA_032873175.1 of Leptopilina drosophilae. Taxonomy (NCBI): domain Eukaryota; kingdom Metazoa; phylum Arthropoda; class Insecta; order Hymenoptera; family Figitidae; genus Leptopilina; species Leptopilina drosophilae. The sequence goes on from CM065478.1 coordinate 19,656,507, forward strand.
CTATCTTACGGTGAATGTTAATACAATCCTATCGTGCGGTAACGTTCTATACTGTTCTATCTTGAAGTGACGGTTTATACCATTCTATCTCAAATTTCCAATTTTGCGTAAAAGCCAAATTAAAGGTAAATTCCATATTAAAAATATTAATGACAGTTTGATATTCATAAGAGGAATTTTATGTAATTCTTTCAAAAAATTTCTATCATAATATACATAAATAAAACACAAGAATAGAAAATCAAACTAAGAAAATGCATTCTTAATACTTCTACAAAGGTTAATTAACCTTATTTTATGACAGGTTAATATTTCACAAGCTAGTGGAATGAAAAAATGATGTTATTAGTTTTCTTGTTTAATTTCAATTATCAATTATTATTACTTAAAATAAACGTATCATTTTAATGAGTTTTAAGTACATATACAATTATTTGAATAAGTAAGTAAACGATGTTTTGATTGTAGAAAATTTTACAGGCCTGCAAATTTTGGCTTAGTTCTGTTATAGAAAAAGTAAAAGGTTATTCTTATAGCTTTTTTGACGCAGAATACGAATCCGATTTCCAAAATGGTCCATCACGGCAGGATTTCTTGTAATATTGTCTTAAATAGACAAAAAGTCTATTTTGGCCATTTTTCGGAATTTTTTTTGGTTAACCAAAGTTTTTTCTTTTAATTTGCAAAATTGCATCGTATAGTACTATATCTAAGCTTTAAAATCCATTTTTCAAAATTGCTTTACAATTTTCTAAAAAAAGAGTTATCTAGACTTGAAATTTTTTTATGCAAATGTAAGTATGTATACGAGGCGTTCCACGCGAAATCGGACAGTATTTGACTTTTGCATCTCAGATTTTTTTCAAATATTTTTTTTCTTTCAGTGCTCATTGAAATAAGCTACCATGATTTTTTTCAAATTTTCTCATCAAGCCCTTTAAGAGATACAAGTTTTTGAAAAATCACGTTTTTTACGAAAATGTTTTTTTGAAATGGTTATAACTCGGTCAAAAATTGACCAAATTTGACGTTCTATATATGAAAATTTTTGTTTTTACACGTAGTTTTTGATAAAAATATAAAAAAAATTATTTTTTAAATTTACGAAAATTTTTTTTGTTTTTAAAAAAAATTTATTTTTAAGAATGTACGTATCGATCGATTTTTTTCAAAAATTTTTGAAAGAAACTAGAACTAAATTAACAACTTTTAGGCGTTGTCTGATTGTGGGCAAACGATGGGATCTATTTATTTCAAATTTTTTAATTTTTATATCCATATAATATAGCAAACAATAGGGCTTTTGAGCTAAAATTATTAATAACACACTTTATTCCGAAATCTTCGAAAAATTCACTCCGAATCTGAATTTTCCATTTCGTTAACTTCAATTTCACTTTGAGTCTTTAAGGATTCATAGAAATAATAATAAATGGAAGGAATGCTTATATCTTTACACAAAGAAACTAAATCTTTCAGTTTAGCTGCACCTACAGGCAAAGTCGCTGAATAAGCTGGTTTGGGTTGAATCCTGCGTATATAATAAAGTAATATTAGATTAATTAATTATTCAAACAAGTATAATTATGTAGAATATATGTTTTTAATATTAAATAGAATAATAAATTGCTTTTTTAATAAAATACCTCGGTGTAGTTTTCGGTCGTACTCTTTTCGGTTGGGCTAGCTCTCCTATAACTTTTACAGTTACGAAATCTTGATCAAAGCTGTACTTGCAATAAAGAGTATCGGGCGATTTAAAATTTGTTGAGACTTCTTTAACTTTTTGCCATACTACATTTTTTCCATCAGTGTCCTTCTTCCATAGATTTTCATCAACCAGAGGTCGAAAATCGAGTATTAGATCTTGTGTTACTCTTTCTGCTTTACATTTTTTGCCTTCTACTTTAGCATTTTCAATTATTTGGTACCAATGCTCAGGAATAAACAATTCTTTACCCTTACTGGCCCTTTCGATGCAACTATGAACACTGTCACCCTCATTTTGCGTGTGACCACGTTCCAGAAATCGATGAGTAATGCTCACTTTGAACTTGACTGTTGCATATAAGTACATTGCAAACAAAAATCGATTTTTATTTTGTCCACTACAATTATCTGAATAAAATTTAAATTACTTAATATCCTTTTTTGACATTGGACGTTAATGTTATTTAGCAGACAAGTGGAAATTTCATTTAAACCTCTCTTTGTAGTACTTTGATCCGAAACGTAACTGTAAGCTTCGTGAGAACCTCCGTCATATACTGTGAAATTATACACAGACAGTTTTCGTTTATAGTAAAAAAATCCACTTTCGGCTTTCGGAGTGGTAAGAACTTTTTGCAAATCGAAGCAAGCAAACGAAATTAAAGAATTTTCTTCTTTAGAAACTTCTTGTCAGAATATTTCAATCCTTGAACGACTGTTTTATCTCGTAAATGATTGTCATAATTTTCTTGTAATTTTGCTTTCTCGGTCGTATTAGCAGTTTTATAAATGTTGCATCTATCACACTGATCACTTTTGGGTTGAAAGAAACCGAAGTTAAATTCAGAATAAAATAAATCTGGATAAAATCTTTCAGACGAAATTTCTTGATCCTTCCGTTCTTCTTCCATCCAGACTTTATAAAGCCTATACATATGCCTAATACTTAACTCCTGCTCTAAATATTTCCTTTTGCTTCTCTCTCTAGTGTAATGTGATGCAACCGTAGGAAACATATTTATGTGGTCTCTTATTTTTTGTTTTTTCTTTTCCATTTCACTGACATTTGTCTTAGCGTGTTTACCTCTCCCGTTAGAAGTAATATAAGAATTTTCAGTGTATTTTTTGAGGGCAGTGTAAACCGTAGTTTTTGAAATTCCAAGTATTTGGAGGAACATTGTTTGGCAAACTTTAACATGTTCGCCATTAATATTAAAAAAGTAACTGTTGCTCCACAGCTTTCGACAATTCTCAGCATTAGTTATTCGTTGTGTAGATATACGATTTTCGACATGCTTACATATATAATTCCATTGAGTGAGATATTCGCCCATTTTCCAATAATTAGTAAAAAGTATATGCCTATTTTCAGTAATGATTTTTTAATGATAACGTAATTTGCAAGATTCATCCCACCCAGTCCCCAGTTTCCGAGCTGAAATTAACTTTCCCTTTCGATTTGTGTGCTCCTGTCCCGAATTCAAAGCTTTTTTGCATTTATTTACTTCCCAAGTTTCAGGGTGCGATTTTCTTTTACGACTTGAAGTGCATTTTTTATTTTCACAATTATTCAAATTATTTGTAACAGAAGTATCATCAGTAACTACAATAACTTCCGTCTCATTGCAAATTTGATGTTCAATTTGATTTAACTCAGGGTCCAAGGACTAAAAAATGTTAAAAATTTCTAATGGAGTTACATTAAATTGTACATCCCGAAAATTTATTGCTTAATTTACGAAAATGATTTTTTAACCTTGTTTATATTCGATTTAAAGAAATTTTCTTTTATTGAAAAAACAATTTTAAAGAATTATTAATTTCAATTTTTTTCAAAAAGAAAAGCAAGTATTATATCAACAAAATCTTTTCAGTAAAGTAAAAGTAAAAGATAAAATGAAAACTTGAAAACAACTACAAAAATGAAATGAAAATATTCTGAAAAAGTTTATTGATTGTAAACACTATTTGTTAAGTAAAATTTAACCACATTACAGAAAAAAGTTAATGAATAATGACAAATATTAAAACAAATTAAATGATTTTTTATTTTTAAATTTTAATTTTAGGTTGGAAATGAAAATAATTAAAGTTAAATCAGCATACCATTTTTTAGAAACATAATTATCAGATAATTCGACAGGTTGAACAGGTGTCTTAGAAGAACACGAATCTACTTTTTCAATAAGAATTTCATCACTTTTGCTAAGATCTAAACACTCAACGGTCTCAATTTGTACGTCAGAATAAGACTCTCCTGGTGTAAGAAAGGTTAAAAGAACGCGAAATTAACAGATAAAATAATCACTTTATAAATTTTTTATAACTAAGTCATAAAAACGGCGTGTTTTGGTACTCCGGAGATAAGTAGAAAACTGCCTTTTCTTGAACAGCACGTCATAAGAACACTTATTCGTACGGAGTGCAAATAAGACTAACCCAGAGTACGAAAAAGGAAAATAATGTAACGACTGCGATGAACCAAGTCAGAAGGACAGAAGGAGTCGACGTTTTTATCGAGAATAGTAGCACACAGACTACTGCAAAAACGCGCCATGATAAGCTCATTTACGCAGGCGCTAATATTTTTTTCAATTTCTATAAGTTTTCCAACGAACACGCAGTAAACTGAGTGAACTTATATTTCGTATTATTATTAAATAAAAACAAATTATGTATTTGTGATTGAGTGTTCACTATAATTGTAACAAATTCATGTGCATTTTTGTTATTTTATTTTAACAGATAAGCATTGCACTGGGCTAGGAAGTAAGTGTTTAAATCTATTTTTCTATAGTTATATGTAACTTAACCTAGATAACCTAAAAATTGTGACTGAAAGTATATGTATCTTGTTAATATTTTCTGTTTTATATATATATATATATATATATATATATATGAGGCATTCTTCGCCAGCGTTACCCCCCTACTCTCCAAAAATGGTTTGCATGTAAATTGCTGGTCATAGACTTAAAAGTTAGCTTATAGAGTGTACTTTCAAATGCCGAGTGGCACTTTTCAAAATTTTAAATTGGGGGTTAAATATGGGGGTTAATTTCTCAAAAGTCGATCTAATTTGACTGAAACTTCATACTCAAAAGTTCTTGAGGTCACTAATTATGAATTTGACAAAATGAAATAAAATTCGGATGAAAATTTGTTATTTGAGGGTTTTTGAAGTCACTGATAATGGATCTGAAGTCAATTTCCAAAAATTTTCAATATTGGTATGAATATGGTGGACTATTTGAAAAAATTTGAATTATTAAAAAAATGGTCTCTGTGTTCCACAGGGTTGACACTGTCATCATATACAAAATTTCACTCAACAGTGAAATTATTCAAGAAATTGAATGATCGTTGTTTATAGTGCAGTGTAGTTTTGTAATGAAAATATCAAAATTCACTAAAAATACACATTTTGATCGATATTGTAACCCCTGAACCCAACATGGACACAAAGGTAATGGGTTACGTTTATTCAGAAAAAAATTAAAACTGGGATTTCCTATACTGTTACGGCGGGTTCGAAAATTTGTAGGAAATTGAAGATTACAATTAAAAACGGAAGTGTTATCAGAAGAAAATAAAAATGACAAGGCGAGAAATTTAAGGAATAGCATCATTTTGTATAAGATGACAGTGTCAACCTTGTGAAACAAAGACCTTTTTTTAATAATTCAAATTTTTTCAAATAGTCCACCATATTCATACCAATATTGAAAATTTTTGGAAATTGACTTCAGATCCATCATCAGTGACTTCAAAAACCCTCAAATAACAAATTTTCATCCGAATTTTATTTCATTTTGTCAAATTCATAATTAGTGACCTCAAGAACTTTTGAGTAAGAAGTTTTAGTCAAATTAGATCGACTTTTAAGAAATTAACCCCAATATTTAACCCCCAATTTTAAATTTTGAAAAGTGCCACTCGGCATTTGAAAGTACACTCTATAATGACCGCCGCCGGAAATGCGGGAAACGGCCAAACAAATTTCGAAGGATTTACTGCCGAAAACATCTAAAGAGGTGTATGAGGAGACGTACCGAAAATTTGTTGTTTGTAAAAATTAAAACAAAGCAATTACTTCAGAAAATTGCCTTAAAGTTTACTTCAAGCAATTAATGGCAATGTATAAACCCAATACAATTTGGTCAATTTATTCAAAATTAAAGAGTACCATCCAAATTTATGAAAATATTGCGATCGATAATTTAAAAGAATTAACAGCGCTCATCGGACAAAATTCACGAGGTTATCAAGGAAAAAAGTTTGACATTTTTACGACAGAGCAAATTCATACGTTTCTGGAAACTGCACCCGATGATATTTATTTATCATACACTCACAAAAATGATCTATTAACCATAAAACTAATTTCCTTTTAAATCATGTCCTTTAACTATTAGCAGAATTAGTTTTATTGTAAAAGGAATCTTTTAAATACAAAAAAAATAGAAGTTTATTGCAAAAAAGAAAATCGTTTAAATATTAACTGATTTCTTTTGATTTTTAAATGAAATCTTTTTATGACAAAAGGATAATTTGAAGTTATTTGACATTTGTAAACATGTCAAAATAATAATAAAAAAATTTAATTACTCGTCAAATAAAGCAAAGGTAATCTGTACAATTTTTAAAATAATTATTTCTTTATAAAACAAAAGTGGATAAGTTTAATAATTAATAATATGTAATAATAATAAAACTAATAATTGTTTTAATGAAATAAACAATGTATAAAATTTAAATAAAATATTAACAATTTCGGGTAATTATAATAATTATTTATATATTTGAAAAATATAATTAAAAATGGAGAATGTAATAAGTCATAACTTTTTTAAATTAAAAAAGAAATGTTAAAATTATGATGAAATAAATTTAGTTATTTTAATATATTTTTTCCTGCCTATCAATATATTATTATTATTTACAGGCTTGTGTTATTATTTTTTAAAATTTAATTTAAAATATTTTATAAATTAAGGTCAAAAATAAATAAATTATTATTTTAATTAAATAAATGTAAATTAATGAGTTACTGATAAGACGAATAAATAAAACTCCTGATAAAATTTTTCTTTTTAATAGTTAATAAAAATCATTTAATAATTAAAGGATATAATTAAAAGGAATTTCCTTTAAATAGAAAAAGAATTCCTCTTAGACAAATATTAAAAGGAAAATCCGCTTATGGTAAAAGGATTCCTTTTTACTTAAATAGACTGTTTTGTGAGTGTATAAGGTAATTAAAAAGAAATAATAAATGTAATTGACAAATAATGAATAAAATAAAGAAATCTTAGATTAGCTTAAAATAAATAAAAAATAAATATAAATAATAACATGCAATAATTTAAAATATATATATATATACAAAGATAAAAATAAACTTCAAATATTATAAATAACATTATAAATAATAACATGCAGAAATATTAAATATATATACAAAAATAAACATAAACTACAAAAAATATAAATAACAATTATAAATAAAAACATTGCTTAAAAAATACATAAATAACATTCTACAGTAGTTAATAATATAGAAATACTAAAATATAGTTATGTATGTACAATATAATTCTGAATTAATTTTCAGATTGTTGTCATTTTTGGCCTAAGTGGTTGCTGTCGAAAAGGGGAAATATATTCAACTAAAGTTAGTCATGTCCAGAAGCAGGGAGAGCTTTTTCAAGTTATTGTACCAGATACCAAAAACAAAGGACCAAGAAGATTTATTATTGATTCCAAATTCGCACTGCTGGTTGAAAAGTATATAGAGCTTCGTCCGTCAATTGTTCAAAGAGACAATTTCTTTCTACAATACCATAAAGGTAAATGTAGCACTCAAGTCATTGGGATCAATACTATTGGCAGCATGCCAAAAAAATTGCTCAATTCCTTAAATTAGAGAGTCCCGAGAATTACACAGGACACTCATTTCGCCGTACATCCGCTACTGTTTTCGCCGATACCGGAGCTACAACGTAAGATTTTCAGCATCTTGGTGGATGGAAACCGGCAGCCGTCGCACAGACCTATGTCGATGATTCCACGAAATATAAAGAAGCGACTGCGGGAAAAATTAGTAAAGCGATCTTGGGATCCAAGAAGGAAATCCTCGAGTTGGAATGTCAAAATGTACCGTCCAAGCGACCTAAAACTGACGATTCTCGGAATAATGATCAAGATTCTTCATCTGACAAAGTCTTTGTCTTAAACAACTGCAATGTAACAATTAATTATAACAAACAGATGATATATATGTGCATCGTTCACACTTTAAGACTGTCTGAGAAATAAGACTATTTAGTTTCTAAAAGTAATAATCTCATAAATTTAACAATGTTATTTTAAATCTGTAATACGTCTATAAATTGTTATAAATAGATAATATATAATATTTTTGTAACGTCTAAGTTGTAAAAGATTTTTTAATAAACTTATATTATATATTTAAACAAATACCAAGTTCATTCTCATTGTAGTTACTTAATAATCATATTTTTCTAATAATTTAATTAACAATTCTAAAAATAAATAATCAATATAAGATTCGCTAGAAATCTTATACACCGAAGGTTTTTCAACATTAATACTGAAATAAATTGTGTATCTTTAGATTGTCAATGAAAATTAATCTTTTGAGTCGGATTTTGCAGTCAGGGGGCTCCCCCCGAACTGCACGGCAAAACGTTTTTGTACGTTTGAATGTATATCGGTAAACTAGTTTTGTGACAAGTCTAGGTGTCTCGTTTTCAACGCCTTTTTTATGACTTTATTATAAAAAGTATTGTTCGTTACTTGCGTGAACTGATTTTTGAAACTCGTTTCCGGCTCGGCGATTCGCCTACAACTCGTTTCAAAAACGTTGCGCTCGTTTTAAAAACGCCATCAGTTCACACTTGTTACGAAATGTACTATATATATTTTTAGTATTATTCAGTAAAGAATTTTTTACCTGATGGCATACTTAAATTCAAAGGGATATCCATTTTCTACCGTTTGTTCTTTTTTGCTTTTCTAACACGATTATTTTAATCACATGTGTATATTTCTTTTGACAGATACAAAAACAAAAGAAAGATAGAACACTTTTACTTGGAAGATAACAATTGTTATTATTTCCAATTACTGTTTTTTATAAATATCCCAATTAATATAACTATTTTAGGTGTTACCATCTAATACAAAATATTTTACTCTATAATTTGAGCAAAAAACTGAAAAATTAAAAATTTTGAGATAGAATGGTATAAACCGTCACTTCAAGATAGAACTGTATACAAGGTTACCGTAAGATAGGACTGTATTAACATTCACTGTAAGATAGGATTGTAATACATGGAGGTATCGAAATATGCTCTTGGACACAGCAGAGTTTAAAAGTGTTAGAATATCTTTTACTAGGCCTTAGTAGACTTTAAGTAGAATTTATAGGATCTAAACGTACTTCAAAGAAGTTAATATATATATATATATATATATATATATATATATATATATATATATATATATATATATATATATATATATATATATATATATATATATATATATATATATATCCAAAATGGCGGTCAAAATTTAAAAAATTAATTTGATTTACCTGAAACTTCTTACTCGGGGATTTTCAGAATCGCTGATTTCGAATCTGAAGTCAGATTTTATAAATTCAAAATGAAGGACCCAATGTGGCGGCCGAATTTTTAAAATTGATTCGATTTACCTGAAACTTCTTACTCGGGGGTTTTCAAGGTAGCTGATTACGATTCATTGATTAGCCCTAAAAAGGACTAAAACAGTGATTATTTATTTTTTTAAATAATCAAATAAAAATTTAGATGGTTTTTGTGGATAAAATAGAGTGTAAATTGGATTTTTTGTTGGTCAATATGAAATAAGAGATAAACGGGATAAACTTTGAAATATGGAAAATATAATTTGGAAAAATGGGCTATATGTAGAAATGGAAAAATAAAATTAACTACATAAATGGAAATTGTTTAATGTATGGAAATTGCAAAAGACATTTAAATTTAGTTCTTATTTAATAATAAATGTTTTTCTTATAAATTTAATATTTTTATTTTCTTCTTATAAATTTAATATTTTTGTAAATTTGTAATCTTTAAAGAAACCATGGCTAATATAGAAATAAATGTTGATTTAAGTGATGCAGATTATAAAGGAACTAGCGCCTCCGTCGACCGCTTCGCGGTCGACTACGTTGCTTCCATTTTCCGTTCAACACGTAATTTTCCTATAAACATTTAAATATGTAATTTTGCATATCTACGTTATTCTTCCCTTTATATAAATTTAATCTTTTCAATTTAATACAAACTAAAAACTAAATTTTCAAGTACATGAATATGTTTTAAATGCTAATTTCACCGAGTTGTTTCGCTATTTTCGTTTAACACGTGAATTATCTATGAAAGTTTTTTATTGTAAGTAACTACTCCACATTTACTTCTGTAAATTAATTTCTTTTCCTCTCTGAAGATTAAGCAAATAAATCATTAATGAAGCTTTAAAAAGTCAGATTAACTTCAACTTTTATTCAAATTTTATTATATATTCAATGTCGATATATGAAGAAGATCAGGGTGGCCACTTTTTTTTAGAAAATTGAATTCCCGGTTTTTTCCCAGTTTTCCCGGACAAATTTTATTTATTTTTTGGTCATTATAAATAGATTGAAACAATATCTATTCAACATAAAAATTTATTTTCTTTTAAAACCAGTCCTTTAATAATATTTAATAAATTAGTTTTATAATAAAAGGAAACTTTTCAGTTTTAAAACGTTTTACATTTATAGACAAAACGAAAAGTTTAAATAAATAACAAAAGATTTCTTTTATTTTTCAAAGAAAATCCTTTTATTTTATGCAAGACAATTTGTTTTATCCAACAAATTATAAAATATTTAAAATATTAATAACAAACGAAACAAAAAACCTTAAATTATTCTGTATTATACATATTACAAATTTAAACTTATCAATATTGAGCTCGTTTAGAGATAACTTTTTTTTTTGACATTTTTCCGAACCGATAATAATACAGTGTTGCCAACCACATGGAAATTTCCCGGAATACGGGAAATTTTGACTATAATGGGAAATTTTACGGGAAATGGATAAATTACTGGAAATTCCGGGAAATTCTTTAATAGAACACAAATTTTAATGATTTTTAACTAAAATAAAATTTTAGAAACTTTTATTGGCAAAACCAATCAAATTTGTTTTATCGGCATGAAAAAATATGTCCGTCGACGGGTCTGTGAATGTGCCCTTAGCTTTTTTATGTGCGAGCGCCATTCACATTAAGTGCATTGCAGTCGGTGTATTCGTTGGTTTATGGTATTTTGTCCGAAGATGTAATATAAATAGCGCTTGAATGTGAATTAGAATTTCGAAATAAAAATTTAGTATTTAAATATATATATTTTAAAAATGGATCGATGGATTCTAAAAATTGACAAAAATGATTCTCAATTACCTTCTTCAACAGTAAGTATATATGAATCAAAAGAACAAAAAGTGAGGTTATGAACCTTTATAGAATAGTTTTGTTTACATTCTGATATATTATTACTTGTAAATAGACATAAATAATATTGTAATATTTATGTTTTCATTGATATATAGTTTTGTTTATTTAATCATTTACTTTTTTATAAAAAATAAATAACTTTAATAATAAGTATGTTTATTTTATTCTATAAAGGAAAAAGCAATAGAAAAATCTGATTCATCGACTAATAAAAATTCAGTTTCAATCATGTCGCAATCGTCAGCTTCTGAATTTGAAAGTCAAGAACATAATGAAAATGATGACGATTTATACGAAAGTGAGTATGGCGATGGAAGTTCAATTCAAAGTGAAGAAATGAGTGATGTAGCAGCACAGGACACGGATAGAACACTTACTCAAGAAAATAAGAGAAAGAGATCCGCTGAAAATTCGACACAACGAAAACATGATTCTAAAAAACCAAGAAAAGAATATAAAAAATTGTTCTGCAATTCATGGTTGACAGAGTTCGAATGGTTGGAAAAATCCAAAATGAAAAGCATGTCTGGCGATGACATCGCATATTGCAAAGTTTGTCAACAGAACATATCAGCACACAAAACAGCTGTCGTACGTCACTCTAAGTCAGAAAAACATATAAAAAATTTAACAATAACTGTTACAAATAAAAAAATCGATGACAATAGCAAATCAATAAATTTGAAAAAAAACTCTGTAAAAAGAGCAGAATTGAAATTGACAGGACTTCTAGCTGTGGGTCATTTACCATTTTCATTAATGGATGTTTTAACTCCCCTATGTGGTGATATTTTTCCCGATTCAGAGATTGCCAAACAACTATCTTTGCGAAGGACAAAGTCGACAGCGATGATGACTAAGTCTTTGGGACAGAATTTTCGAGAAAACTTGTTCGATACACTTCGAAAAGCGGGAAACTTTTTTTCCATGATTATGGATGAGCAAACGGATCTCGGCACAGCTAAGCAATGTGCTTTCACAGTTATTTATTATGATTATTTGAATTACAAAGTGCAAACGAGATTTTTGAACATGGTAGAATTACCAAGTGGCACCGCGGAAAATTTGTGCAATTGTCTATTGAACGTTGTGAAGAGTAAGAAAATACCACTCGAAAACCTAGTTGGCTATTCTTCAGATACTACCAATGTTATGTTCGGAGTTAACCATTCAGTGATCACATTGCTACAAGAGCAATCGCCAGATATCCTTTTTGTTAAATGTACTTGTCACAGTTCACATTTGGCTGTCAGCAAGACTTGTCTTCAATTGCCCCGATCTATCGAAGATTTAGTGCGAAATATAGGTTCTCATTTTAGCAGAAGCGCACTAAGGCGCAATGACTTCAAAGAATTTCAGATTTTTTTTGGTACCGAAATTCATCAAATTTTGACTAAATCTAACACTCGGTGGTTATCGTTGAAACAATGTGTAGATAGAGTCTTAGAGCAGTATGCCGCATTGGTACCTTATTTTACTGAACTGGCTGTGAATGATCCATCAAAAACGACAGATGAAATGATAAGATCTTTGTCAAATCAATTTACAATCGTCTATTTGGAATTCTTATCTTACGCTATAGGTTTAATGAGTGAGTTTAACATGCTTTTCCAATCCAATAGTCCTTTGCTTCATAGTCTAGAACCAGAGGTTGAAAAATTAATCAAAACGATTTGCAGCAATTATCTGGAAATAAATTACGTGAAAAATGCTGCGAATATGTACGAAATTGATCACAAAAATAAATTAATGTTCGTTAAAAATAAGAACATATATTTAGGTCTTCTCGCAAACGACAGTATTCGTGAATTAGAAAAAAATCGAGAGATTCCAATAAGAGATTTAGATGCTTTTTATTCTTCCATTCGAAACTGTTACATCGTTCTCGTTTCTGAACTTAAGAATCGATACCAATTTCAAGATCCAGCGTTTCAGATCATAAAAATTGTGGATCCTCAATTTGCCTAATCTCTTCGAATCAAATCTTTACAAAATGTTTTTGACAGATTTCCTGTTTTAAGACGTTTTGTAGATCCACAAAAATTGGACCAAGAATGGCGTTTGCATGGCCTGAATCACAAAGAGTACGAGCTAGATTCTTTACTCTCCGCTGAAGATTACTGGTGTAAAGTTTTCCAATTAACAAATGCATCAAACTCTAAAATATTTAATAATTTAGAGAAAATTATCGGACTCCTTTTAGTTTTGCCCTTCTCAAATGCCTCAGTTGAACGATTGTTCAGCCAGGTTAAGTTAACCAAAACACTTCACAGGAATAAATTAAAAAATGAAACATCAAATTCTATTTTGTCCACAAGAGAAGGAATTGAAGAAGCTGGCGGCATCATAAATTTCAACCCAACCGCTGGAATGTTAAATGCACGACTTTGGCACTAATTTTATTTGTAAAACATGTATAAATAATAAATTAAGAGTTTTAAGTAAATTTAAAATTTAATTCTAATTTTTAAAATAATAAATTAAGAGTTTTAAGTAAATTTGAAATTTAATTCAAATTTTTTAAATTAGAAAACATAAAAATTTATAATCCGAATATAAATAATGATAATAATAATATTTAAAAAAATAATAATCTTATTTTAGGGCTAATAATATATAAGACTACATTGCGGGAAATTTCATGGAAATTTAAAAAACTTGTCAGGGAAAAATCGGGAATTTCTTAGTACTATTACGGGAAGTTGAGGGCGCTCACTCTGGCAACACTGTAATAATATGAAAGTTGTAAAAGAATAAGAAATTTTTACTATTTTACGAATTTCTTTTTTTTTTAAATGAACCAAAATTTTTCATAATGAACTTTAAGATTGATTCTTTAAAACTGAAATAAGCGTATGAAAAACGGGAATGGAAAATAATAGGGCCAAAATAAGTGAAATCGGCCACTTAAAAAAATGTTGTCTCCAATTTTCAAGTAATTTATGATTTTCAGTAGATATACGAGTACATTTTTACTCCCTACAATATTTTTCAACAAAAAATTTTATTTTGAAAGTAATCACGTGTTTAAGTTTTCCCAAATAGCACAACATTTGAGCTCAATATTGTTGCAATATTACGTGGCAATATTGCCAATATTGCCGGGCAATGTTGAGGCAACATTGACTCAATATTGATTATGTCCGCCCTATGGGAACATTACCAGGCAATATTGCATCAATATTTCCAAGCAATATTGACGCAATATTGCCAGGTAATGTTGAGGCAATATTGCCTGGAAATATTGATGCAATATTGCCTGGAAATAATAAAATTTTTTTAATTGAAAATATTTTTTATATTTGCTACTGCTATTTATGTTTTTTTTTATTTTCATTTATATTGTGCTATTGAAATGATTTTTTACTTGTAATATCTTTTGTATTTATTTGTATTCTACTTTTTTAATTTTTCTATTTATTTGTTTAATGTCTTTACAGCTAATTTACAAACAAATTTTCATAAATCTGTAGGATTTTCAGATCAATGGTTCAAAGATGAATGTAATGGTTTGCAAAGAGTGAATTATTAAATTTTTATTTTTTTTATATTGCAATTAGTGAATGAAAATGACAGTTTTTGATCCTCAATCAAAATTTAAAAAATGGTTGAACTTCGTTGAATTAAAAATTCTTTGTTTTTGTTTGTAAAGTAATAATTTAAAGAATTGTTTTAAAATTTTTGCGTTTTTCTATGTGTGATATCGGAATGAAAAATTTTTGTCTTTAAACTATTTTATTTATATTTAAAAAATGTTATAATTGGTTAAATTTACAGACGATTGAAAGTAAACATTATTTCAAAGTTAAATTTTATTTTTTCGAAAACATTTTCTTACAATTTATTGTAGTAAAAATTTTGAATTAATATTAATTACATACATGTACGTTTTTTATTTTTCTGAGTTTTATTGACATTTAATAGATGTTACCTATTTGTGATGAAGTCAAAATCTTCGTTTGTAATTAAAATTTTTTTTAAAAAGTGCATTACATAATGAAATTAATAAGCATATTGTTAAACACTGAAACTATAGCAAAAATAATTTGCGAATCATTTGTTAGCACCTTAAAGCGATCTGACATCTTTTACTTTTACAAGTCTTTACGAAACAAGGTATTGTTCCTTGTATAGAAATTTACTAATTCAATACAATCAACACTTCAATAAATTAAAATTCAATACAAATCAAATGACATCAGTAACAAAGTTTACATCAATCGTACGTTTCATATCAAACAAGATTTTTTTCATCGTTTATGGTAAATATGATTTTATATTAAATTTGATAAGTTAAAAATTGCAATGTTCTATATACACAGAAACAGTGTTTTATTTAATAAGATCTGAGGAGAGTACTTTTAAATTTGATAATTGATTTGCTAGCTGCACTTAATGTGAATAATTTATCTGTTTTATTAATAACTTATATTCAATTAATCAAAATCATGAATTATTAACCAAATGCTTGGTACAAATATAAGTATTTAACAATCACGCAAAATTAAACTATGCAGTCTGATCTTAAGTCCTGTGAAACATGGTTTTGAAATTTCCAAATTTGTCTACTCATGACCTTAAATGTAAGTTTACTTGGTGATTTTTCTTTCTCGCCTGGACAGATTCTCCGTACTCTGTAATAAAAAATCATAACAATTTATATGTGAACAGATAATAATTTAGAGAAAAAAGGTCCATAGACATGCCCTGATCCTCTACATTATTATTTACATTTATTAATCATAATTATTAGGGTAACATCTCAGTAGTCTTTTACGTAAAAACTGTCCAAAATGAGACCGCGATACTAAACCGTTAAAAACCCCGTTGTTCCCTATGTTTCAACAATTTTTTTTAACAATTATTTATCAAAATTTTATAAAATTCCGAGAGCACCCAGAATCCCAGAGCGCTCTGCCTGCTTAACTCGCAGAGCGCCCGCATGGAGGGGGAATTTCTCTCTCAGCCTCGTGCTCGCGAGCCACGCATTTGTGCAGGCCTGCTCTATATTTACCAAAAAATCGCGATTGAAAATATTCTTTTCCTTTTAAATGAAAGCGCGATCACGAAACCATTATTTTCTCCCTCGTGCCCTTAAGCAATATTAACAATGAACAATTGTAAAGAACAAAATTAATAAATTCCTTATGTAATAACTAATAGTATAAATGTCACGTGTTCATAAAGGTTTTCAGAAAAGGCCCTTAAAAAATTCAGCAGTAAAATAATGGTATCCCATCATAAAAACCGTTCCTACGGTCCTATATGTTTACGCTCGATCAGCGGTAGAGCACCCCCGGAGCCGACCGCTGATCGGGCTTCCAGTATATATAATAAGTAGTTATTAGGGGGGCAACCAGATTAGACGGCTGAAAAAATCGATTTTTTTCCGTGCATAAATGGTTAGTTAAGGTATTCAAAAATACACTAAAAAATTTTTGGAGCAAAATTCGACATCCTGGTTGCGCTGGTGACGGACAGTGCTCGCTCATGGTAACACATAAGAGTAAGAGAGTCAGAAAATTCAAATTAAATGTTTTTTCTCTCTTACTCTTATTGCTCCTGCCTGTGCATGCAGGTATTTCATAAAGGTATGAAAAGCGGAGTTACTAGCCTTAAATTCTGTTTATGACGAAGAGAAAAAGCTTATGTATGGTGCTGGAATAATAATGGATTCATATTAAGCA
The DNA here is from genome assembly GCA_032873175.1 of Leptopilina drosophilae. Classification (NCBI taxonomy): domain Eukaryota; kingdom Metazoa; phylum Arthropoda; class Insecta; order Hymenoptera; family Figitidae; genus Leptopilina; species Leptopilina drosophilae. The sequence goes on from CM065478.1 coordinate 19,673,486, forward strand.
AATTAAATAATTTTTTTGTATAAATATTAATTTTTTTGATAGTTTTTTATTAAACGCGTTTTTCTAAAGACAGGATTTTTGAAATTGCCGTGCAGTGTAGCTCAAAAATTTATTGACCGATTTCAAAACAAAAAATTAAAAATTGTTCGTTCTGAAATTTATTATTGAGTGAATTTTAGTTCACTCAATAATAATTAATAGTAAAACTTCATAATAAGGAAAAAAATGTTACCTTTTTTAAATAAAAATTAGGCAAAAAATCAAAGTTTTTTTTAAAGTAGTGTAAATTTTTCAATATTTTCACTTAAAAGTTAGTTCACTTAATAATTAAATATTTATCAAATATGAATAAATTTGATTTTTTGCTTTCGGACAAAATTTGTGGACTCAGGACTGCACTGTAATCATGAAATCCGGCGGAGTAGCTCTGTAAACAATTGCTCTCAACTTAGAAGATTTTTTTTATAAATACTTGAAAAAATATGTGTTACAGTTTTGTTTACAAAAATGAACAAAATAATGGCATTGTTTTATTTCAATCAAAAAAAGTCTTTCCTTCGAAAACCGTTCTAATGTGGTTGTCCCCCTGAATAAAATAATAATATAATTTCAAATTGACAATTTGAATGTTGACTGTTTAAATAAATTGTTAATTTTGATTCAAAACGGTAAGTATTTTACTTAAAAGATCTGTCAAAAAAGTATTGAATTTATGTATTTATTAATAAAGTTCTGTCAATAAATTATCCGTTTTCAAAAAAAGGTATTATACATATAAATGTCAAATTGGAAATAGTCATTGGGTGTTTGCGAGATGCTATCCCTAGGGCGCCCTGAGGCGACCAAAGGTTCTCAAAGTAACTTTTATTATCGTTTGTTTTCATATAAATGAACGATAATAAAAGTGAGCATCTCGTAAACAACCATAAAAGTCTCACGCGCTTCATTAGTAAATGGAGCTCTGTTTTAGGTTCGTTCCAGTTAAGAGTATTATACTTAGAAATTAAATTGTAAGAAAACTAATAATGGTAGAAATCTAGGTTTGTATTTAAAATTGTTACCTTATTGTCCCTCTATTGTAAATTAGTGTTTGCACTTCGTCCATATTTCATTATTATAAAAGAAGAGTTGAGAATTTTAATTGTCGAATACGAAATTTACAAGTTTCAGTCTGAGTAAAAGGTGATCTAACATTTTTTACATAATTTCTTAAAACCAGTTCAAAAGTAGTTTTAAACGAAGCCACTGGGTTTCTTTAAAACGCGTTCTTATTGTTAATGCACATTGGACAAAGTTCTTCAGACGGTAGGATAAAAACTGTTTTAGGACACCAAGGTTGGTCGTGTGCTCGTCAACGTGGACTATATAGTGTCTGAAATACACATAATCGTAGTAAGTATTAAAATATAGATAATTTGTAATTATTTAAGATTAGAATAAGTCAAATCATTACTCGATATTCATTGTAAAAAATGTGAGAACACGTATAATCTAATGTTATTTTCTAGTAGTATACAGTAGGAAAAGCTATACGTCAGTCACCACCAATGAGTGCGAGTGAGACAGACTTATGCGATTCCCATACTTTCCTATGACTGACCGATAGCTTTTCTTACTGTAGAACATATTCTTCAGTAACTTGCTAAGGTTATTTATTTTCAATAAATTGTAATATTTAATAGACAAAAATATAGTTTAAGGGTAATTAGTACCACATCTCAGTGACTTTTATTAAATTTTTTTTTAATTACAAAGTTTATTCTATTTACTTTAAACTTTTTGTACATTAAAGAAGAGGTTTAAATATTTTATTGATCCCTCCTCTTAAAATATTTTGAAAATAAGATTATTTGGCATATAAATTAAAAATTTATAACTTATTCTGTCTAAAACGTTAAGTAATTTTTGCATACCACAAGGTGGTGTGCAAAAACCTTTTACACTTTTTTCCTATACATATTATAATTAAGTCCTTTCATGAAATACTAAAAATGTCCGACAAGGAGTTTGAACCTTAAAAACTAAACTAAAAAAATTGTGTTTTTATTATTACCTGCAAAAATGTGATGGGAGACCAAATATTTTTCATGCTCTAATGCAGGAGTGGAATTACAATAACTCCCTGGTTACTACGAATTTTAAATACTTTTGACAGAATACTGTCTGAAGTTAATGAAAACAGTTCTTCTGAACATTCTGTCACATGTATATTGATCAGTCTTGAATCTGGTGTATTGTATAAACATCCTTTAGACGATAATGACTTTCCTATAAGTCTTATGCAGTTGTCAGATTCTACAATGTTTTCAATTTCTACAAAAGTCCCATTTTTTAGGATTACACAATTATCCTTCCATTTAATGCAGTTGATGGTAAATTGTTCTGTCTTCAATTCGTTGTATTGTTGTATATAGGAATCACAATCATCTGTTAATGGTCCATTACTATGTGGGGTTTTTAAAGTCGTTTTGGATACAGTAGTCCATTTCTTATTAGCATATTCCATTTCCGAATATCTGCGCGCCAATTGTTCTAAAGGTTTATCACCTTTTCTTAACATAGTCTTTATTGTTGACATATAGTTTTCAAAGCGGAAAGCGCTAAAATTATCTAGTACACCATACCTTTGTACATCTTTGCATATGTGCAACAAGCAATGCACATTATAAGATACATATTCCTTCCCATAAATAGCGGTAAAATTTTTGACAAATATTTCCAACATTTCTTGAGCAGTGTCTATGTTTCCTAAGTCGTGAAGGTGAGTTTTACTAATCAGAATAGATACTGCTGAATGCAATAATAAAAAATTCAAATACATCTCTGATGGAAGATGGTCTTGAAGGACAACAGGTCCGGTATATAATAAAAATGTTCTAAACTCAGTCCCTTTCCAGTAAATGTAATCCAGTAATGATCTCGGTTTTCTATTAAATTCAGATGGTATAAAGTGACGTAAAATCAACAGCTTTTCAGAAATAATTTGAATACTTTTAGTAGATAACCTTATATGCGAAGGTCCATTCACCCAAAGATAGATTAGCTTTTTCATTACTCCTAAAAGAATCAGATGTAAATAATCAAAGGGAACTGATGTTATACAGCCAAAAAAAGGTATTTCTTTTAAAATTGTAGCTTCTCCTTGTTCTAAATCATTATATACATTTCTTACGTAATCCTCATCATTTTTCATTGTAAAAGGACCAACGCCTGGAAAACAGACCCTTTTTTTCTTTTTTTTTTTACCTCCAATTGGTTTTTTTGGTTTGACAGCTTGTCCCTCTATCAAGCACCTTGGACAACATCCATAACCAGTGTGTCCTTTTAAATTAAAAATAAAAGACTTTGCAGGCGCATCGCACACCATTGCGTCAATTTTTATTTTTACTTTTTCATTTGGTAAACCGTGCAAGCATAAAGAGATTGCTTCTTCGACAAATAATTTTAAAAATTGATCAGCATCTGAAGGCTTCTTTTTTCCGTAGAATGCTCCAATAGGATACACCTGATTATAGTTTAATTCAGAGCACAATATCAACCAAAAACTTGTACCTCCACTCTTTGCAACTGGAACACCATCAATGTTGCAAATTAATTTGATTTCTTTCAGGTCCTCGCCTCTATATTTTGCTTCACGAAGAATCGATAAAACAGCTCTTTTCAGTCCAAAATGATGATACTGTCCTCCAGCGATGCTTAAAATTTCTGTTTGTCGGATAGTGCCCATTAATGTCCGAGCATCTAAGGGTAAATTAGCATTAAATATTGTCCTTAAAATTAATAATAGGGCGGTCAAAGCTACTAAAGTAACATGGAATTTTAGTGCCCAATTTCTTAAAGACGACTGTAACTGATTTTCTTCTTCATGTGCAATTATTAAGTCCGCATTTTCATTTTCATCGTCAGAAGCTAAGGATTGGGAATCAAAGATGCTTGAACACTCGGAATCTGATTCAGAATGATGTATAACATCAATATTAATTAAATCAGAAATATTATTTTCATTGTCATTGCATGAATCAGTAAAAGGAATTTCAGCCAGTGATTGGGGTGCAGGATGCTGTATGCAGATGTCATCTACAAATTCTTTAGAACTGGGAAAATAACTCGTACGATCTTCATTCGGCGATTCTTCCTTTGTTAGTGTCTCTAAATGTTGAATTGGTATTTCATGATTCGATTTTAAAATGTCAGGGCTATAGGCAGCGTCAATTTCATTTGTAATAGTTTCATTATTCAATAATTTTAAATCATTTTCATATTCCTTTTGAGCAATACGTCGCACATGTCTTCTAGAGTACCCACAAATTCGAGATTCTTTTTCGTTTGAAGATTTTGGCATTTTGTTTTAGGAAGACGACTGAAATTCATTCAATCAAATAACCTAAAAGAAATAAAAAAGTAAAATTCATATTCACAGTTATATATTTTACTTATTCTTTTTTAAATTCATAGCTTATTATAGGTTTGAACTTGAATAATTCAAAATTCAGCATGGCAAAGGGTTCTGAAATTTTTTTCTATAAAATTGTAAGAAGATCGATTTTTTCAAAAGTAGCAGCCGGAGAACCTCCTTAAGCGAAAAATGTGGGTAGTATTTTATAGTGATAGAAAAAGGTATAACACATTAATTCTTGTTCTCTGTTAATGTCCCAAAATGATTTGAATATACATTAAAATCAACTGTTCGCCCGCCTTATAAACACCCAGTCATCAGCGCCCATTTAATTTTTTCTCTTTGAAACACCAACATAAAATTTTTAAAAACTAAGTTGGTTAATTAAATTTAACTTTAAAAAATTTTTCTGAATTTTGAAAAAATTGTATAAAAAAAATTTTGTAGATATTTTCGAAAAACCTTGTGTCAGATTTTAGGTGTCAATGATTGCAGTAAGCCTGCAAAATTTCAGGACAATCCATTAAAATTTGTCCGAGATAATTTGTACACAATTTTTTGAGACATACGCACACATACATCTGGACATTTGCTCAGAATTCAATATACATATATATTCTAGATAAAAATGAGTCCATATAACCTTCTTTTTAAAAATTGAAAATTGTCACGAATGCAAAGCTTCCTCATGAGAAAGCAAAATAATTTTCCTCCTCATGAGGAAGCTTTGCATTCGTGACGATTTTCAATTTTTCAAAAGAAGGTTATATGGACTCATTTTCATCTAGAACATATGTATATAAAATGTAACACAAAAGTTGTGTACAAAATATCTTCGAAGATATACAAAAATTAGTAAAATCACTGAAAATGGGGTTTTCCTAAATATCTTATGAAAAAATTAATATTTTGTTGTTAATAAGTTATTTTTTGAAGAATTTTATGCGTTTATTGGAAATGATAAGGAAAAAATTTTAATTATTTTATTTTCAAAGTTAAAAGATTTTGAATAGTCATAAAAAAGTAGGGTTCGCACAATTACCACCGGCAGTGTAATTAAAATATTTTTATGATTAAAACGATTAATTTTTTTTATGATTTTCGAAAAGGGCTCAATTCTGCCAACTATAATATCAATTTTGAAAAAAAATCGAGTTGAGCTCTTTTCGAAATTCACTATTCACTTACTGAAAGAATTATTCACATACTACTTATCGCTCAATGAAGAAAAGGAAAATTTTATGTTTTATTGTTATAACTAACAAAATATTAAAGGTATTGTATGTATTAGTGATTTACATGTGTGTTAGGGAGAATTGGTTGAAAAATGACAAAAACCTTATGTATTATACGAATTTAAATATATAAAAAATATTTAGAAAACAAAAAAATGTGAAGCACTTAAAAATTTTCATTCTGTAAAAGTCAGTAAATAAAATCTGTTCATACCTCCTTTAGTTTGAATAATTCATACGATGTTAAATGTTATGTCCCAAGATGTGACAAAATGTATAAATAGATTGCGTAAAAAAATTTTACGATCATTTTTCACGACTAGGTTCACCTTGAAGTATTTTCGCTAACAAGTGTTTTCGGATATCGTTATTTCGAAATAAATTCTTTTTGACAAAAATGTCAAAATACAATTAATTAATTTTTTGACTAAACAAAATCAATTTTGTACGTACAAGCGCACTCAAAAGCCAACTTAAAAACAAGCAAGCAAACAACCTACTACAGGCTACTTCTACAACAACTTTTTTTCATCGACACAAACAAGATGCACTGTTAAAACCTTGCAAAATAGTTGCGCGCATCGTTTTCACGCTCATGTGGGTGAAAAAAAGTTATTGTAGAAGCTACTACACAAGGTAAACAAAACATATTGAAACGTCTTCTTCTTCGTAAACGTAATCTTGTCATTCTGTTTCTACAATAAATATCTTTGCAGTAAACCATTCCTTATGCTATGTTTACATGCTCGCGTTCGAACGCTGCGTTTTGCGTTAGATAATGAGAAAGAGAAAGAAAAATATATACTTCTGTCCTTGTTACACTCACTACTCAACGAAAAACGCAACGTTCGAACGCAAGTACGTAAAAACCGCTTCATAGAGCATTAAGGGTACGATTCCATGTAAGCAGAATACGTCGACCGAAAGCAGAAAATCGTGAGAGTGACAAGAACAACAATATATACCTATCTTTTTTCCACTCATGATTTTCTGCTTTCGGTCGACGTATTCTGTTTACATGGGATCGTACCCTCAGGGTGCGATCCCATGTGAGCAGAATACGTCGACCGAAAACAGAAAATCATGAGAGTGAAAAGAACAACAGTATCTACCTATCTCTTTTGCACTCATGATTTTCTGCTTTCGGTCGACGTATTCTGTTCACATGGGATCGCACCCTAAGGCGAGAACAGAATCCATGGGAACGTGAACGTGTACGCGAACGTATGACGTCACAATGTTATTCAAATGGGTGACGTCAGCACGTTACACGTTCACGTAGGCTATTCTGTTCTCGCCTTAAAGGCCTTTTTCCAATATGTTTCTAAAACTCTGCGAATGTCTGCGAAAGACAGCGTTGCGTAGATTTTAGAATATGTTGCCATAGCAACCGACGCAACGCAGACTTTTGGGAACCTATTGGAGAAAGGGCATAAAGGTACCGTCCCATGATGGCGTGAAAGCGTCGGCGTAAAGCGTAAACCATGTGAGTGAGAACCTGATATCTGTTCATCTCTTTCTATTTCACTATTTCTACTTTACGCCACGGTTGCACACGTAATATACGTCACGTAAATTACATGGGTTTTTTACGTATATTACGTACGCAAATTACCTCAAAAATTTTGAACACAATACATTTTATTGTGGCGGGAGGTAAAATACGTATTTTACAAATGTAAAAAACTCATGTAATTTACGTCAAAAACTCTGAGTTGCGCGCAACTGTGCAACCCTGCTTTACGCCGACGCTTTAACGCCGTCATAGGACGGTACCTTTATACATGTAGAAATCCACGTGTACAATATGTCTTGTATTATACTTACCCATCCCTGACTGTAGGCCATGAGCACAATAGACCTTTTCATCTCGAATGGAAATGAAGAATGCGCAATCTCAGTCCGCCATGACAGTCGGTCATATTCAAAAATTCACCATGTATTAACATGGTGAATTTGAATATGACCACCGGAAGTTATTATTATTATTGAGAAAAAATTATTCGAGATGAAAAGGTCTATTATAAGAGAAACACTTAGGCTGCGGTTACACCTCTGCAGGAAGCCTGCCTGCTTGCAGGTTGTCATGGTAACGTACAAGAATAAGAGAGTCAGTGACTTCAAACTTCTCCTTTACTATCGTTGCTCCTCCATGCGCAGGCAGGCAGCCTGCAGAGGTGTAACCGCAGCTTTACTGGTGCTAAATATCGCTTTCTCTTTCTATTAAACGGACATTTCTATAGAGAATATCCCCACTCTATTTATATTATTTCTATGGACAAATTGACATTTCTTTGTTTTTTGTAAGTTTCATCTTCGGCTATTTTCTTAAAATATCGAATTTTGAAAAGAGAATAAATTAATTGATAATTTTAATTGCTATTAAAAGTGATTATTTTTAAATATGTCTAATCATTTTTAGACATACCAAAAACTTAAATGAGATCTTTCCAGTCATAAAGTTTGATATAGAAACGTGATTGTCATTTATGACCATTTTGATTGCAAATTAAAAACATCATGAATGTCAAAAGCTCAAGGTAAAAAATTTTTTATTAAATATAAATTGCTCAATTGACATAAATCTGATTTTATTACTATTTTCGATATTTCTTTTAAGAAAAATTCTGCTTTAAATTATTTCTTTCGAATATAAAATTAAAATAATTTACAAAATTTTGATTATTTCATGAAAAAATAGCAAATATTTTATTCTTTGACTTTGGCTGCAAAGAATTTTCTAATTGTTTTTATGTTTGTTGATTAATTGTTTAAACTGGAATTTTATTTAAATAAAGATTTAAATATGTTGAAATTTTTTAATATTGAGTATCAGTAAATTTTCTATTTCTTGGTTTTTACTGCATGAAATTTTTAAAATACTCTATTATTAAATTGACAGGTGATTAATTAGTTATTTAGAAAAATTATATGACTATGTTGTTTTAGTTTAATTTATTTAGTAATGCAAAAGTGTAATAAAATATAACATATTTTGTACTTTTAAAATGTATTATAGAAAGATAGAATTTATAAGTGTGAAACATAAATGTTTTGTTTATATTCAATGTAAAATTCAATTTATTTCGGTTTAGACTTTTCTAAAACATTGAAAATTTTACTTTTATTTAAAACTTAGTATTTTTAGATTTTGATTATCGTTATATAATAATCTGGCAATCGAAGAGTTTTTTTGGTGAATAAATCATTCTATCTTATAGAATAACATTATTTCTATCAAGTTTCATCTAAACTTGCAGGTCAATCTTATGAATTTTGCACTGCAAATTTGTTACAAACTATAGGTTATATATCGAAAAACATTTTCTAAACGAATTTTTTAAGATCGTTAATGAATTAAATTAATATTTATAATTTCAATACGAACAATATTTTTTTCAATTTTCATAAACAAATATCTTTTGATTTGAGAGTTAGTTCTTTCAATACAATTATAGGCAATCTAAAAAAAGAATACTTAAAATGAAAAGTGTCTTAATAATATTTTTACATACACTATATTTATGTAATTTTTTCCCGTTTTATGTCAGTAATCTGCTGTCCTGATTTAAAAACACCACATCTACATTTTTTATCAAAAATGAGTTTTTTATATCGTTGGACACGTAAAAAAAGACGAATTTTTTTATGCTAATTAGAATTATTAATCTTAATTAATTTTCGAGTTAAATAGGAGTTAATTTTACTAAAAAAACACTATCTACATCGATTTCCGTCAAATCCTGATTCTAAATAGCCTATCTACAGACAATCTACAGGTTTTTGAGGATTAATTGTTTTAAAATAAAAAATATAAGTTTCAGTAAAAATGTAAAATCTGTTTTTTTTGACTTTTTAAATTTAGTAAAGATTTTAAAGGTTGGTTTCGTTAAGAATCCACATTTATTTAATTTTAAATGTTAAGCTTTTCGTCCATCGAGGGCAGACCACATCAGACATATTTTTAGAAAACTGCAAATTTACAAAATATAACATGACAGAATGAAAAAGAACAAAATGTCATGTTGTATTTTGTAAATTTGCAGTTCTCTAAAAATATGTCTGAAGAGGTCTGCCGTCGATGGACGTAAATCTTAACCTTTTAAATTAAATAAACGTGGATTCTCAAGAAATATAATCTTTAAAATCTTTACTAAATATAAGTTTCATTCTATCTCTCTATTGTATTAAAAGCTAAAAATTTGTTTTACAGTATTTATAATTGATTTTATACATATAATCTTTTTTATTTTTAGGCTTCATTATATAATATAAAATTTCTATTTTTTTTAATAGAAAATTTAACTTTTCTTATATAGGCTTTAACGTTTACTGTATCATAAGTTTCGAATTCTATTGGAACTTTACTAGCTAATGTATATACTTATATAATTAAAATGGATTTTCTGAATTTCCTTAAATGAATTATATCCTTGTTTGTTCATTGGTGATATTTACCTTATTTTATTAATTTAAAGCTCACAGTCATATATATTATTTGGGGTTAAGAGAAGAAAAAAATGTTTTACAAAGAAGCAAAGTGATCATATGTGATTGACCACGACAAAACGTGCCTTAGCTAAAAAAATAGATAGATTTTGAGTTACTTTTTCACATGCAAAAATCAAAAATTGTTTTTGTCAATTACTTTTATTATTTACAGAGTTTGAAACATAGTCAGTTTCATAGCGTTTCGTGACGGATTGCAGTGCCTATGAAATCCAAAACAAAATCCTATGTGATTTTTTTGAGCTAAAGCACGTTTTGTCGTGGACGGTCACATATAATGAAAACTGAAATTCGTACATAAATTTTGCATAAGTTTTTTACATTTTAATAGGTCCGAAACTGATGCAAATTTACCTTTCGCAATTGTCGAGTTCAGTGGTGAAGATGGAGGTATTGAAGTAATTAGAACTCACTGGGCTAAGTTCAATAAAGAAAAAACAATTATTGCTTCTGCTTTCCCAAACACAAGCAATATGAATGAGATAAATTCTATTTTACAAAATGATCCAGTACCTGATGATTCCTGGTTCGACAATAAACATTTACCTTGGAAAGTGAATCATTTTTATTGTTATGCAAGTAAGACATATTGATTTCTAATTAAATTTTTACATATAAATGCAACTTTAATTTTTCAGCATCTATGCTTAATTTCGAGATTAAATATATTTATTTATCATAAAATCACTGACTTTCATCTTTTTTTGTAAATTACTTAATTAATCGAAACTTTAATTTATCTTTATATATTCATAAAACAATTATTCACATTTCAATCACTTTTATTTTGAATGATCGTTGAAGAATTCTCAACTAAAATTTTAATAGACACACCGATAAAAATTTAGGGAGTAAATAAGAACTGAGTAGGGAGAAGAAATTTTAAACTTAAAAATTTACTCTAAAGTGGGAGTTCATTTATTCATATTCTCTCGAGATTTATATTGTTCCAGTATGACCGTATCATCGTATTGTACTATTCCAATTAATTCCTAATATTTTACACTTTTTCTTTTAACTCCAAAAGTTTTAATTTTTATAGAATCCTATTACAATTTCAGAAACCGACAGATTAGCTCGGTCGGATAAATGCCTCGCTTGGCGGTCGTTGTAGGACTAAGGATTCTTGGTTCGCGCCTACTTGGCTTGGATTTTTCCGGCACGTCATAATTTGAGCGGGAGGTTTGACGTCGAGGTATAATGATGTGCACTGTCGACAATTATCCAGTACACACTATTAGAACTCGGCTGTCGATAAACCAGTTGTACTCAGGAGAGCTTTTTTCTACAGTTTCCCTCTCCTCTGGCGATAAAACCCATTAGACGGGTAGATCAGAAAATGCGAGTACTCCTAATTTAAAGACGTTTTGTAGGCGCAAATTTAGTATTACGAAATGTATATTTATAAAAAAAATTGTAAGAAACACTTGTATAGCTACATAATTCTGAAGACGGGTGTATAAACAAATAAATAAATACAATTTCAGAAGATTTCGAAACTGCGAAGAATAAATTGGAATTGTATTTGAAACTCTCCGAACCTGATTCCAATGATGAATTAAACCAAGAAATGTTGAAGAAGAGTAGACATTCGCGTAATATAAAAAAATATTCTACTGACAACGAGGAACCGATACTAAAACCAAAAGGAAATAAGCGTAGTTTAGAACATACCGATTCAGATTCTGAAGTAAATGATGTTCCATTTCATCTAAGTAAAAAGTTTAATCCATCCATTCCTCTTGATCCACCAAAAGCAGCATCAAAATTAAGGATAACCAGTTGTACTACCATCAAACCTGCTACAAATATCTCGAGTACTTTACAAGGTAATTCCATACGGTTTTATATATTTTTGTTATAATAATAGTTTTAAGGAGGTATCCTATTTCAGAAGGCCTAAAACTAGCATTTAAAAGAATTTTTTTGTAAAGGATAAAATTAACTTGAACTTCCGGGCTTTTTAGGATGTTTTCGTATATATTTGAAGTATTTCTAAAAAAATTTTTTGACATAAATTATTAAAAAATAGACAAGTTAAAATTAATTGTTGATCTTAACTTAAAAAATTGTGTGCATGAGAGAGAACGCAATTCTCCTTAAATATAAAATCAAAAAAATTTAAATTTCACATATGTAGTTTCTATTTGAACTAAAAAAATTCCAAAGAACTGGTAAAATTTTAATTTTTGAGAGATAAAACAAAAAAATAATTTTTTTTAAATAATGACTTTACTTGGTTTTAAAAATTGTAAAAAAATTTTTCCTAAAATTTTTTTAGTTCAAACAGAGGAGAGACTAATATTGAAAAAATTCATCATTCATTAAATTCAGTCAAGGCGTTTTATGTCAATCCTGCACACCAGTATTTTACAGCAAAGTTTGAATATGTTTGTCAAAAACCAACGGTAAACGTCTTGCGCTCGCTAAAAATCACTTCATCGGAAATTTTTTCTATAATTTAGGACAAAGCGCTTTTTTTATTTTTGTCATTAATATAAAAATGTCACATTTTTGTCCCCGTTTTGGGCTGAATGGTTAAAATTGTATTTTTAGAAAAGGGACCACTTTTTCGGATGTCCATTATTTTTTCATTGTTCGAAAATGGTGAGGAGGAACATATTAATTTTTCATTTCTAAGGGTGTAATTGATTTTAAAAAACTCTCGAAAGCGAAAAATTAAAATAATCTTGGCAGTAGTTTAAGAGCATGAAAAAAATCCTTCGAAAAAAGTGGTTTCCCGCGTGTCGTCTCAGTCCTAAATAATTAGGGGAGATTCGGGTAACGCCGAACAGTGGGTAGCCCCGTTACACTCTTAATTTTTAATAGAATAATGTGTATTTTCAATTTCTTTTATTAAAAAACTTGAATTTTCTAAAAACTTAAGTTTCCGGGGCTACCCGAATCTCCCCTAGAGATATCTCGTTCGGATTTATCAGGATAATTGAACCTCCCAAACCTACTAAGCCTCCTAATCTATAACTCGATCTACACACCCTTCAAAGTCTCTTACTTGAGTCAACTCACAACTGCGAACTGCAACATATCAAAATCTCCAATTCTAACTTCAATAAAACAATTTTCTCCCAAAATTATTGTCAAAACAGAGAAGAGCGCGCCTCACTAAGCCTTCATCTATCAACCGTCCAAATATCTACCCGAAATATTTTATTCTGTCAGGATAAGAAGAAAAAAATGCTCGTACAAAAAACGATGTTTCACTGTGTGGGATATGTGGCAAATAGGATATAAAAGAACCCTTTAGTGTATCTGTATAAATGAATAATACTTTCTGAATCTGAATAAGTCAAAACTTCTTCCATGCCCACAAGGTTGTTATCGATATAATTGCAATTTAACAATTTTAGAGAAAATTTTTTTTTTATTATCAATCTACATGTTTAGTCGTATCTAGTAACGCATTTTGTATACCCCTACCCTATATAGCATGTATATATACTATATAGAGTCATCTGATCTTCATTTTTAGTATAAAGATTTAAAAAATATTCAAAAAACTTTGAGACTTATTACCAAAAGTAACGTCGACTATGTCTTTTCATAATATTTATTAGAATTCTTCTAACTATACCTTGATTATCTATAAATTTTCACGTTTTATTAAAAATATCGAAATACGATATAGTAATTCTTATAACTAAAAGTCCCTCCGTGTATCATTAATTTAAGTGTTTGGTTTCATTGGTGCTTTAGAAAAAAGAAAAGGCTCCATTTTATCGATTCCTTGAAAAGTATTACGTATTTTCAAAATGGAGGGAGGAATTTAAAACCTTTTCATTTTTCATATTTAAGGTGCCCTGGATTGGAAACAATTCTTATTTAAATAACTTCCCAGAAAAATCAGAGATATGACCATCAATTGATATACAATCTTTAATTCTGTTTTTTTCTAAATGAGGTTTTTGGAATTCTAAACTTTTAAATTTTGTAACTCATTGAATTTTTCACCAAATAGATTCTAAGACCGCTCAAAATTTTCTAACTTTTACAAGGAATTCTCTCATATAGATAAGTCCAATAGTTCCAGAATGGGACCTTTGCATGTAAACGTCCATATGTGTAGACTTATTCGATTTGTTACTAATTCTTTTACTTATTGTACAAACCATTAATGGATTTTATAATCATCATTCTTGCAGAAATACCACAAGAGCCTGGAAGTTCTGAAGTACAGTTGAGAGTAGAAAAGCACTCGGATACAAATGGTCATTAGTATAAAAAATTACAATCTACTTAAAAGTTATATATTCAACTGATATTTCTTACAGTACAAATAAAAATTTCAACTTCTATTGTATTAGGGTGAAAATACCAATTACCAAGGTTGATTTATTTGTCGCTGTAAGAGATCTTCCATAAACCAAGTGGTCCCATTTTTTTGGAAACTTCAACCCCGCTCCCCCATGTAACATTCTGTTACATGTATTTCCACCATATTTCCTCTTATCGTAGTCCACCGGTCTATAGCTTGTCTTCCCTCTCCCTTGAAGCACCACGTGGTTTATGGAAGACTGTAGTTAAATTAGACTGAAGCAGTTACTCTATCACGCCAGCATGATAGTTTGAACTGATACCAGTGCATTTTTATTTTTATAATTTTTACTACGAAGTAGGATAAGGAGACCTCACGTGGTTTTAAGTTCAGCCCACGATTAGGGAGATACAGATCTAATTTATTTTTGTCGAAAGTCTACTTTTTAACATTTGCACCTCTTTTGATGAAAATAGAGAACTATTTCCTACTGTTTTGGTATTTTAAGGAACGTCGACCGCTTGACATAACCTCAAAACCTATTTTTTTCTGATAATTGTACAACTGAATCTTTCAGAATTTGGTGAAATATTATTAATTAGGGTTTCATTTGTTGTTAAAAATCACTTTCTAGTTTGAGTTTATGTCAAGCGGTCGATAATCCTTAAGTTTTACCGCCAATTTGTGAAATAAGTGACATGAATAAATATTAAAATATGTGACGCGAAATGTAGGAAGAGACCTAAGAAACTAAAAATAGAAGTTTGAATTAAAAATAAACAAAGAGAATCAATTTTTAATGCAAGCCAATTAATGATATTGCAGGGGGGATTAGAGTTTACCCTATCAAAAAATCGATTTTCATTTTTTTTATTTTCTTATAGTAAAACATCTTCCAAAATATTTTAAGCTCTTGAAATGTTATATCCGAATTGTTTCTGATGTAATTTTCATAAGAAATTATCTACTCACAGTCAATAGTAATGGTTAAACGCGTTTTTCTCAAAATGACTTTTTCAAAGTTCGTGTTCACTGACATTTGAAAACTACAAGACAGATTTATCTCACAATTGGAACACACTTTCCACATATAAAATACTAAACCCCAACGATGAGTTTTACATTTTTTCTGTACATTAAGGGCCATTTTTTGCCACTTCCAAATTTGTGGAATTTTTGTGTGAAAAATAGTAATATTTACTTCAAATTCCCACAAAAAATTTAAAAATGAATAAATTAATAATCAGAGATCGTTGGAGTTAGCATTTTATTATTCTTTGACTAAATTTTAAAGGTCTTTGATTTTAAATAATTTCAAGCTTAGATACAGTAAACACCGCAATTCATCTTTTTTCAAAAACGTTTTTGGAAAAGCTTTGTCACCGACTTGTTTGTCGATATTTTCGCATAAAAAAATGACAAAATATTGTTAAAATGGTACTTAATAATGTACAAAAGGTTTTAATAAATTAAATCTATCCGCACTTCTAAAAAAAAATTCACAGAAACAGTGCTCTTTTTCACTCTAAAACCCTAACCTCTCTTAAGTGTTTATTACAATTTAAATATTTCATAATCTCTTATTTTAATTTTAAAGAAACTAAAAAAAACTTTTAATTATGGTAATGGATTTAATTATTTAATTATAAATTTAAAACAGCTTATATATTAGTATTTTTGAAATAAAAAAATATTATTTAATATTTTGTAGTAAATAAAAATTAATTTCATAATTTTCATGCATATTAAATTGTTATTATTATAATTATTAATTATATTAATAATTGTTGTATTACAGTCTAATTACTGGTGTAAGCGAGGAGACTTTTCATTGAAAGTCATAGGTATCTCTAACCCCACTACAGAGGGCTTACTTTTAGCACTATGAAGTATGGGCGTGAAGTCTCCTTATCCTACTTCACAATTTTCACATTCATAATGTAATTACACATTTTTATATTTTTAGAGGTTGAATCAGAGTCGAATTTACATAACCAACAACAGCATGACAACGCTGCGAATTGCATTTCACGTTAGTATAACAAATTTGTAACTGTATTTCTGTAATTATAGAATCAACTAGAAAAATTTATTTTTCAATGAAGTTAAATTATGTTGAGATCATGAAAATGTGTAAATTTTAATTTTTTCTATGTAAAAATTTTTGATACTTTTTATAGTAACCTCTCACTTAAAATTTCGTTACACGTAGATCGGCTAAACATTTTTAAAATATAACTCTTTTTCATGCTTTAATTACATGTTATTAACTTTTAATTTTTTTATACAGAAGCTGACTTTCAGAAACTTGTGTTAAGGAAGATGAATACAATGACATTTATGATGTCAAGTGTGGTTGATAAAAATAAAGCCTCGAACTTACTTGTGCCTGTTAATTTTTTACACAAGGATGAAGATTTAAACTTATTTCCGGCAAACAGTGTAACAGAAATTGAAAACATTGAAAATAGAATGGATGAGCCAGAATTCTTTTCGAAAGTGGTAAGGATTGAAGGAGTTCATGTTTTATATTTAAAGCACCACGCGTTTAAATTATCTGAAGACCATATACTTAATCTCAGATTATTGTTGATTATTGTAGTAATATCAAACTTTAACTCTCCAATCTTGGTATTAAAATTACCTTCCACCAATATACCTTACTCACTTATTGTTTCAAACCAAAAAAATTCCAGTAGTTAAGGTGAATTTTTATTTCTTGTTCAGTCGTCTTGATAATCACAATAATATACAGGGGGCACTTTGCGTAAGAAGCATCTCTGAAGATCATACATGGAATTAATATTTCATGAATACGTAATTTTATACATGCCTTTATACTTGACTGTAGAGGTGGTAGTATCATTAAACGCCCATGCAGGATTCTTTCCTGTTAAATTTAACAATATCGAAAACAGGCAAATTTCGTTTGCTCTTGGCATCTTTGGTATCCTTCGATATAAGCATTTTCTCCTTGTAGCTTTCAAGAACTGTTTACTTTTTTCTCTTGCATTCTTCAGAATGTCGTTTGTAATTGGGCATTCCAATATTTCAAATTTTTTATTTTTTCAAAAAATTTCGCTATCAATCTTGTTTACAATTTTAATAACTTTTGAATCAGTGTTTTTCTCTTGTTCTTTATTGTCATTATTTTTAAATAAGACTATATTGCAAGCTTTGATTGATTTGTTGTAGATTTTTTATTCGTTATCCAGTTCAAATATTTTACTACCTAGGTGCTCACAATCTTCTGCACCTAGGGAAAATGATAGTTATTTTAAATAAAAATATGTTCAGTCAACTCTTGCTGTAATGGTCGTTGCTGTATTGGACTAGTTTCATAATGTGATAGCGGGGAAACGGGTACGCTGAGCTCGGTGGACTAGCGCCAAATATAATTTGAAAGAAATAAAAGTATTTGGCTTTGGCAAATATCTTTTTTATTCGTTTCAGATAAATTTTATTTAATTTAAAAGCAAAAAGTAGGTTACAAATTCTTACTTACTTCAAATTTGGTAAATATCTTTCAGATAAAGGGACTGTCCAAGTCAATAGGAATATTGCATTTTAGCGTAATATTATATGGCATATATCCTGATTAATATTAAAACAATTACTATTAATTATTTTTATACCAGGTTAAAGCTTTAGTCTACCTCGGGAGAAATTCCACCGTCAGTACAACCATACTTCGAATGATGAATAATCTTTTGACTTTTGAAATTGGTGAAGAATATTCGTTAAAAGGAAGGTCTGAGAAAAAAATGTGCTTTCAGTCTCTTAAACTGTATTCAGCAGTAGACAGTAAGAAATTACATTGCTATGTTAAATTAATGAATGTGACCTTGTCTATGAAAAGGGACCTTACGTGCGAAAATCAATTTTCGAAAAAACAGCAGTTAAAGCTTAACTTACAAAAACCCTTGTAACTTTTTTAAATATTAATATCTTTTAATCCAGTTTAGCTTATTTTCTTCCGTGCGGATCACACTATCAAAATAAAAAACATTCATGTAATGAAATTTTTTTTTAATAATTGTTTATATAAATAAATAACAAACTCCCCAAACATAGAAAAAATAATCTTTGTTTTCCAAATAGCGACAATAAGTATAAATAAGTGACACATGTTTGTAAGGGTTTTCAAGGTCGCTGATTACGAATATGATGTTAAATTGACAATTTGACAGTTGACAGCTGTCACTTTCTCTAAAGAGTGATAATTTTTCATAAAAAAGACAGTAATAAAGTTTTCGAGGTCGCTGATTACGAATATGATATTAAATTTGAATTTTGACTGTTGACAGTTGTCAAAAAAACAGTTAACTTTTCTAAATAATATAAAATTATCGTCTTTGTTATTTTAATGTGTATAAAAACAAAAAAATCAATTTTTTTGTATTTTTACTCTTGTTTCTTTTGACTTTAAAATTTTTATTTAAAACTTCTAATCAAATTATGACTATTTGGTTTTCACCATCTTAAAGAGCGTTTCAAACTCTATCCGAATCAACAAAAATGAGAAAAATCATTTTTTGACACGTAAGGTCCTTTTCATAGACCAGGTCACGTATATGTTATATTTGAAAGCCTTAGAAGCATATAATAATCGGAACAAAATTTAGGAAGTTTTCAGTCACTGGACTTGAAAGTAAAATTTTTCGAGTTAAAAGAGTTAAAATTAAATTACTGCCTCCAAGAGGCAGTAAATTTAATAACTTCTTATTTTTACTGTAAAAATTTTAACTTTCTTCGTTTTAACTCCCAAATGGGTGCGACTTTTATAGAATCTCTTGGAGAGTGCAAATTTAACACCCTTTCTTTACAGTGTAAGAAAAGTATCCATACACGAATAGAAAAAACTATTCCTCCTTACTTTATAGTATCTATACTCTGAAGTAAATAATACTAAATTCATGACTACGCTAGATCCAAGCAGTTAAGACTACACATTAAAAATTTCTATTGCTGACACAGCAATAAACATTTTTAATGTTGCGTCACAATTGGTCGGTACAAACCCAGGAAGAACAGCAATTCTAGATAGCTAAAATCCCCTTTTGCCATTGTCCCCAATCACAGATATGTTTATAGCAAAACTATTTTATCGGCTGAGACTCCCCGAACCTAACCTTCAAAACTATAGCAAATGGCAGTTGGGGACAATTTCAAGTGGAATTTTGGCTAACAACCCGATTACGAGTTAGGCCAAAATTTAACGTTTTTAAATGTTGTAGAATCAAGTAGTTTTATAAATTTTTAATTGTGGTACATATGTTTAGACATGACAAACAATTGTTTGTGTTTTGTTTTGTTAATATTGTTAAAATGAAAATAATATAATTTTTTTAGGTGCTGCACACACTCTACTTCAAACGTACGAATATGACAAAATTGATTTAGCAATAGGCGAATGGTTAACTCAGTGTAAAAACCGAATTAAAAGGAAAAAGTTAGTTCCTTAAAATTACGTAGTCTAATTAATTTTATTAAAACTATAACAGTGGTTTCTGTTTATTAAAAATTTTTTTTAATTATTTCATATTATATGTATGACACGCCGTGAAGAAAAATACCTAACAAGCAGAAAATTATAGTTTATGCTTGTGATTTTTGTATTAACACAAAAACAGTATCAACTCTTACGGTCGATTTCACCATCACCTATTAAAATTTAATCATTAATTAAATCCTCAATTAACTGTTTAAAATTAAGCAGAAACTTTTAATTCAGGAAATGTCATACAAAGACAATGTTAAAATGATTTTACTCTTAGGTACCTTTCTTTGGAACGCGTCATATATAACAGTTTAATTAACATTTCCTACTGGACTTAAAATGATATAATTGATTTTCATTACAGAGAAAAGAGAAGCAAAGCAGCTCAGAAGGAAAATATTCGAATAAACTTAGGAGCTGGACCCGATTGAAGTTCAGATAGTTTTTCCCTATTAATCGTTTTCAATAATTTTTTGTTGTTGTTCGTGAATTGTTTCTCACAGACGTTATTATAATTACGGTATTTATTTTACATAAATATGTTCGTTTGATTAGTGTTAATTTGATATTCAGGTCATTGATCTAGATCTATTCAATTGAAATTCGTTTTCAAATGTTTACTATAGTAAATTGTAATAAACTATAAATCTTGCAATAAAGTATATAAAATATTATTCTCTTTTCTTTGCCTTAACATAATTACCTCACTACAATACTACCAACTACAACTATTCAGGGTGTCTAGCGAACCGGGAAATCGGGAAAATCCAGGAATAACCCGGGAATTTGGTTCAACCCCGAAAAAACCGGGAAAAACCCGTGAATTTTCTATTCTTAGCGTATTTTTGACATAAGTACAGTGCTGGCCAGTAGGATTTGCTTAAATAATTTTTCAGTTCTTTTTTACTAAAAATCAGTTATTTTTAACTGATTCAGAAGCAACAGGTAATCACTGATTGTCGGTTAAAACCATGATTTCAAATTAAGAAAGCAACCTACAGGAAATAAAGATATTATACAAAAAAATAACAAAAAGTTATTTATTTTAAACAGAATATTAAATTTTTTGAGTAAATTTGAAACAAGTGAAGTTTTTTAACAAGTAATCACGCAAATTTCATTCATTAACAATTAAAAACTCATTTTGTCACTTTTCAAAAGCTTTTTTTGAAAAATATTAAACGATAATTTAGAAAGTTGCCGTTATTTGTTAAAAAAACAGCATATTTTTTAAATTGTTCATAATTTAAAAACAATTGATTAAAAAAGAACTTGTACGACAAAAAATGACCATTTTTATATTTAAATAAAAAAATTTTTAAACTAATTTTATTTTACCACACTTTTATCTTACATTTCAAGTGATATTTACACGACATACAAACATGAAAGAAATATGGCAAAAAATTTTTAAAAATAGATAAAAATAAAATAATAAAATGTTTAAATAAAAATAAAATGTTTTTAAATGTTTTTTTTAACAATTTTAATAAAAGGTTTTTAAAAATTATTATATAACTTTAATCATTGTGATTAAATAAAAACAATATTTAATTATGTAAATAATGTTATAAACATTTCATACGTTTTTAAAACCTTTGCAAACCCGGGAATTTTTAATTGACGAATCGCTGGATGACACCCTGATTATTATATGCCATTTTTTTTGTAGTGTCAAGAAATATTGGGACTTCTGCAGAAGTCCCAATATCAGAAAACAAGAATTTCTCAAAGAAATTAAATTGCTAACAACTATTTTGTAAACTAAAATGAAAAATTTTTAATTCAACAACGGAGTTCAACAATTTTTTATTCTTGATTTATTAACAAAGACTGTCATTTTAATTTACTCATTGCAATATTAAAAAACTAAAAATTTAGTAATACACTTTTAGCAAACCATTATATTCATCTTTGGAACTTTGATCACTTGGGACAAGAAAAATCTTTTTTCATAAATTTTTTGTAATCAAACTATAATTTTTAGTTTCTTCTTGACATCGCTGTGGCTATTATTACATTGTATGTTCTCTATATTATTTTCCTGTAATCTATATGTGAAAATACATATCTGTACCAAATTTGAGCTCTCTAGGTCAATTAGTTTAACAAAAAAATACAAAAAATGTTACAAGTAAAAAACCTTTTCAATAACACAATATAAATGAAAATGAAAAAAATACATAATGGCAATAGCAAATAAAATAAATATTGTCAATACAAAAAATTTTAATATTTTCAGGCAATATTGCATCAATATTGCATCAATATTTCCAGGCAATATTGCCTCAACATTACCTGGCAATATTGCGTCAATATTGCTTGGAAATATTGATGCAATATTGCCTGGTAATGTTCCCATAGGGCGGACATAATCAATATTGAGTCAATGTTGCCTCAACATTGCCCGGCAATATTGGCAATATTGCCACGTAATATTGCAACAATATTGAGCTCAAATGTTGTGCTATTTGGGTTGGGTCATTTTATTTTCGTTTTCTTACTACTCTAAAACGAATAAAGATAATTAAGTAAACTTTTTTTAAAAATGAAGCCTGAAGTCTATATTTTGAAGATAAAATAAAGCGATTACTAAAAAATAAATTTTTTTAATTGTTAGTAACAATTTTTTTAAACAATTGCAAATTGAAGATTGTTCTCAATGTTTTTGAAAAAATTAATTTAAAAAAAAGAAAAATGAGTAACCTTCAATTTTTTTAGAAATTGTTTAAAGTTTTCTGTCAAAATGCAGGCGAAAATAGAATCCTGTTCCTGGAAACAGATAAAATTGGAAACTGATAAATAAGATCTTCTTTTGTTTTGTTAGAAACATCACCCTTTCAAGCGGATTTTTAAGATCAAGAGTCTATTTTTGCTTGCATTTTGAGAGAAAACTTTACACAATTTCTATAAAATTGAAGGTTAGTCATTTTTCTTATTTTTAAATTAATCTTTGGAAAATTGCGCATCATTATATGGTAATTTAATTTTTCAAAAACATTGAGAATAATCTTCAATTTGCAATTGTTTAAAAGAATTGTTACTAACAATTAAAAAAATTTATTTTTTAGTAATCGCTTCATTTTATCATCAAAATATAGATTTTAGGCTTCATTTTTAAAAAAAAGTTTACTTAATTATCTTTATTCGTTTTAGAGTAGTAAGAAAACGAAAATAAAATGACCCAAAACTTTAACACGTGATTACTTCCAAAATAAAATCTTTTTTGAAAAATATTGTAGGGTGTAAAAATGTACTTGTATATCTACCGAAAGTCATAAATTACTTGAAAATTGGAGACAAAAATTTTCAAGTGGCCGGTTTCACTTATTTTGTCCCAAATAGAAATTATGAGAAAAATCCTGTGGAATAAACATTAAAAGAAAAATCCGCTTAAAATAAAAGGATTTCGTTAAATTTAAATAACTCAGGGTGTCTAACAAAGATTGAGAAGAAAATTCCCTGACTATTCCCTGACTTTTTCCCTGACTTTTAATCCCTTTTAACAAATTTTATTTCTGCTTTCTTGGGCCAAAAAATATGGCAACTGACATATTTAACAATAAATTTTTATCTAAAGATTGAAACAAACCATAAAAAAATTTTCTAAGTTTTATTAGATTAAAAAAATATTTTATTCATAAGAAATTTTAATGTTTGTATACATTTTTAGAAATTTACCTGACTTTTAATGAAATTCTCTGAAATTCCCTGACTTTTCCATGACTTTTCCCTGACCAAAAAATTCCCTGACCGTTAGACACCCTGTAACTATATTATTTTCTCAGTAATCCCTCTTCCTCACTAACTAAAGTCTGTTAATTTATGTATTTTCTAATATACCTACTTATGTACAATATACTTCTCGAATAATAATTGAAAAAAATTTTTTGTGGGTCAATTTAAAAATAAAATTAAAAATAAAAAATAAATTTCCGGTTTAGTATCAAATTTCCCGGTCATTTCCCGGTCAAGTGGCCACCCTGAAGATATGATTATTAAGTTTTGAAGGTAATTACAAAAGATAAGTTATTCATTTTTAATTGAATTAATATATCATTTAATTTTATCAATTTTAAAAAGAAAAAAAACTTATTTTTTTTAATTATCTAACATTTAAACAATATATAACCAGCAATACTACACAACCTACACAACATATTCTTCAACACATGATTTTTTTATTGTAAAATTATTAATTTAATAATTGGAAACTTTTCTACGTTCTTTTACGTTTAATAGTATTTTGTTTTTTTTAATTTTATTTGTAACAAATTAATATTCTTTGATTAGACATTGGTGAGTTTTTTAGCAACATTTTTTGTTTCTTATTATTTAGCTTTTTTCACAATGTTAAACAAAATTTATCAATTGCATAGAAACACTCTAAAGATACTACTCAACTTGTACCAAAACAACAGTTTTTTTCTAAAAATTTTTGAATGTGAATAATCGTTTGACCAAAGCTTTTGTCTATTTGTCAATTAATTCAATTATACTTTCCATATTGAAGTGATGAATTTTTTACATTCTATCATAATTTCATTTTGGATAAAAGGGTCAAGTTTTCAATTGTATTCCATTTAAATGTTATTAATTTAGACATGGCACAGGCATTAATTTTATTACTGTTTTTCGACAATATTTTGTACACTTTTTAAACAATAATAAGTCAATGTCCTTCGTGTTTCTTCAGACTCTTCTTGTTAGTTCTTGTTTTCAAAATTACATTTACATAAAAGATCAAACCGAAATATCACTAAATATTAGTATAAAGCACAAATAAATTCTCCTGAATGAACACAACCTCAATTTTCTTTATGTAATACATTTACGATACTGCGACTTGCCAAAACGTTTTTTTCCTGTGGCACAAATTTCTCGCTTATATAATTAAATTTTTAACTTTTCACAATTCCACAAAAAATATTTATTAACTTCGCCCATTTGTTTTTAAATCAAATGTGATTTTTCGCGAAATCAAAAATTAAGCGCTAGACGACCTTGCAATGGTGCTGCTATCTGAGATTAGCTTTACTTGCTTTTCATATAATGATTCCCCATTATTTAAATTTCACGTCAAATAAAATTTAGTATTGTAAGATTAATAAAACAATAAAAATCGCTAATAATTTGCTTAAAACAATAGTTTTCCTTGTGAGTCATGGTGCAATAAATTTTTCAGGGGTGAGTTCATGTAACTCTCACTTTCACTCAAAAAATTCTCACTTTCACTTTCACTCAAAATAATTCCCACTTTCACTTTTACTCTCACTTTCAATTTCACTTTCACTCAAAAAAATTTTCACTTTTACTCTCACTTTCACTCAAAAAATTCTCACTCTTTCACTCAAAAATTCTTACTATTCACTCTCACTTTCACTAAAAAAAATCCCACTTTCACTAAAAAATTATCATTTTTCACTCTCACTTTCACTTTCCCTAAAAAATTCTCTTTTTCACTCTCACTTTTACTCAAAAATTATCATTTTTCACTCTCACTTTTATTTATTTATTTATTTCATTTAAACGGGTTTACAAAAAAAAAGTTACCCTTTATAAGTTTAAAAAGAAAACAAAAAAGTATGATATAATAATATAACAATAATAATAATGACGCGTACAAAACTGCTGATCAGTCGACGTCATTTATATAATTTGATAGGTTACGCAAAAAATTGGATTTACAATTTTCAAAAAAGTCCAGACTAATTGCATGGTTGGCTTCACGACAAATACGCGTTAAAGGAGAATTGCTACCTAGATTAGTACAGCTGAGAGGTACCTTAAAAGTCGATCTATTTCTCAAAGAAAAGTACGGAACCGACAGCGAAATACTAGACAACAATGCTGGACAGTCAATATTACCACTAAGGACATTGTAAAAAAACTGTAGATCTAGTCTCAAGAATCTGCTCTGGATTGAAGGAATCTTCATAATCGAACGCAATTCAGTGTAATCGTGGCTAAAATAGTCATACGGTATATCAAGCTGTCTAGCAGCAAATCTTAAAAATCGATTCTGTATTCTTTCAAGTCTCAGTTTATGACAGTCGTACTGCGGCGAGTAAATAACTGAAAGAAAGTCAAGATGACTTTTACTAAAAAATTCTCATTTTCACTTTCACTTTTACAAAAAAATTCTCACTTTCACTTAAAAAATTTTAAATTTTCACTGTCACTTTCACCTAAAAATTCTCACTTCTCACCCTCACTTTCACTTAAAAAATTTCCACTTTTTATTCTCACTGTCAATTTCACTTTCATTTAAAAAATTCTCACTTTCTCTCGCACTCTTACTTAAAAAATTCTCATTTTTCACTCTCATTCCAAAAATTCTCACTTTTCATTGTAGTGCATTCTATAGAATATTCTATAGAATTTGACTGGAAATAATTTATAAAATTTCTGTAGATGTTAAGAAATATTCAGTTATATTCTATAAAATATTTGATAAAATGTTCTATAAAGTTATTCTATATATGAAGTATTCCATGTCAAGTCATCCAGAGGTCTTACGGTGTATTGCTTACTTCGATAATTTTTTACTCTTAAACTATTAAACATAAAAATTTGGCAAGGTACACTTTAAAAAGTTTTTTTCGTCAAATTTTTATGCTTAATAGTTTAACAGTAAAAAGTAATCAAAGTAAGCATTACACCGTAAGACCCCTGGATGACTTGACATGGAATGCTTCATATATAGAATAACTTTATAGAACATTCTATCAAATATTTTATAGAAGGTTCATTCCACTTCAATTCAGACAGGCTAAAATATGTAGGTCAAAATAATAGTTTCCTATGGAAATATATGATTTTTCACACAATTTTAGACGACACATGTTTTGCCGTTTGGCCAAAAAAATTATATAACGAAGTTAGGCGCATTTGAATTTTTAAAACTGCGAAGTCTTATTTGAACAAAATAACGGTAAAAAATATTTGATTTGATGTATCTTTCTTGCAACTGTCTATAATATAATGGGTTTTTTGTCCCTCATTTCGAATTAAATGTTCTTTGAAGTTCCACAAGTTTAATTAAAAAATTTTTAAATTAACAAAATGGCGGCTATTTTTCGAAAAAAATTAAAATCAAATTTTCTCAAAAACTCCATCTTTTTTTTTCTCAAATTTTTTTATTCTTTTCTAGAAGTCTAAAGATTATTTCCCAATAAAATTTATCAGGGCCCCGCATCTTAAAGAGGAATAACAATTTTTTTTGTTTTTTCAAAATTGAAAAATCTAATTTTTTCGATATCTTTACAATATACAACTCAATTAAAAAAATTTATCTTGAAAAATTAAGTAATTATTTATTACAACTGACATTTCCAGCATTCAAGGAATTCAAATTATTATTATTATATAATTAAATAAATGAAACTTGCATTTTTAAACACGGAAAAAAATTTTTACTGTGGGGAACAGCTAATTTCGAAAATAAATAACATAAAGAATCTATTCAACTAATTCAGTGAATGATTTCCAATGCATTAGTCAAACTGTTTCTCTGATATAGAGAAAATGAATTTCACTGGTCAGCCATATTGGAAATATTTGACAGTTTACCATTCTCATAGAAATTTCTCTAAAATCACAAATGTCAAATTTACATTTATTACCTCTAAATATGTATTAATTTACTAATTTTACATTTTATTAGTTATAATATAAAAAATATAATTAATAGAATTTGAATATACGCTTTGAACATTAATTTAAAAATGTTTTCATTCAAGTGTTATTTTGAGGTTATGTTATTTGCAAAAGGTAAAGCAAGAAATATCATTTTCGCTGGATCAGCGAAAATGGATTATCGATGGAGCCAAATCAGTGAAACTTATAGCTATTATAGTGATTGTTATCTATACTTTAGTAGAACTTTTCTTAGCGTGAAGTATATTAAACTTTTAATTCAGAATTTGAATGCAAAACACTTTTAATGTTGCAAACATTCAAAAACTACATGAAATACATTCAACAAAAAATAAATTGTCATGGAATTCAAAATTATTTTACTCCACCTTTAGATTAATTCAATATTCAATTTTCTGTTTTACTGTATTGTTTTACATTGTTACTATTAGGTTTGTTCTGCTTTTATTTTTTTGTTAGTTTTTTTTCTAGATATTTTGTGTTCTTCATAGACTTTGCTGAAAAAATGACATAAATAAATATTAGTAGAAATTTCATGGAATCTAATGTTTAATAAACGATCGAATTTTTGTTATAAAGTTTGAAAAGTTCTTTTAATACTAAATATCTTTTTTGATTTCGTTAACTGTTTTACCATTATTTTTTAAACTAAAACGAAAATTAATGTTGATAGGAAATTTTTTTTCAGATTGAAAGAAGTATCCTAATTTTATGGGAATTCATAGGAAAGTAATACATTGTTCAAGTGAAAATAAATTGATGAAACTTAGAGAATTAGCTATAAAAAGCACGATCGAAAAAATAAAAGCAGAACAAACCTAATAGTAACAAAGTAAAACAATACATTAAAACAAAAAATTGACGTACACTGAAAAAAAGTACTGAACCATGAAAATTTTTCTTGGTTGAAGCAAATCGTGAGATTGAATATGGTCAAGATTTATAGTATTGATTCAAGAAAACGATTTTCTTGACATAGTATATTTAGGAGAAGAAGAATTTTCTTGGATCGAGAACACATATTCTTGTTCCACGAAAATGTGGAACTCGACCAAGAAGTTAATTTTTAATTGAGTAGAAACAATTATTAATTTATATTAATCTTACCATTTTCATGGCTCGAGACTATGGGTGTTGGATGAAATAAGTAATCATTTAAAGGAAACAAAGAAATGATTTGCCTAATGTTCAAAATTACTTGACACAAGAAAACAAAAATTCTTTTAATAAGAAAATATAGGTTTGTTTCAAGTAAATTAGGTCATGAAAATGCATTTACTTGATTCAATGAACTTTTTTTCAGTGTATTAAATTAATCTAAAGATGGAGTAAAATAATTTTGAATTCCATAGAAATTTATTTTTTGTTGAATGTATTTCATGTAGTTTTTGAATTCAAATGCTGAATTAAAAGTTTAATATGCTTGAAAAATGCAAGTTTTAATGATTTAATTATATAATAATAATTTAAATTCCTTGAATGCTGGAAATGTCAGTTGTAATAAATAATTACTTAATTTTTCAAGACAAATGTTTTTTTCTTTTTGAAAATTAATTGTATATTGAAAAGATAAAGAAAAAAATTTGATTTTTCGTTTTTGAAAAAACAAAAAAATTGTTATTCCTCTTTAAGGGGGCAATCGCAGTTGTAACGTCAAAAAATTGACATTTTTTCAAGAATTTTTTTCTTGTAAACCATTAAACTTTTTTTAAAAATCAATTTTTTTTATAAGTACATCATTTAGATTTGAGTTAACAAAAAAAAGAAGTTAAAAATATTGAGAAGTTCCAAAGTTATGTACCGTTAAAGTAAAGTCCTTCGAAAAAACAGAGTTTTGCTGTGACGAACACTATGGAAATCTGATTAGTCCGAAATTGAAAATCGAAACAGATTTACTTTTACTGAAAGATTATCTAGTCCTTAATCAAAGGATTTAAAAGGAAAAAACTATTTGAAAAAATGGCGACTTGACAAAGTTGACGTAAAAAGAAACAAATCTAAGTTTCAACTTTGTCAAGTCGCCATTTTTTCAAATATTTTTTTCCTTTTAAATCCTTTGATTAAGGACTAGATAATCATTCAATAAAAGTAAATCTGTTTCGATTTTTAATTTCGGACTAATCAGATTTCCGTAGTGTTGGTCACCGCAAAACTCTGTTTTTTCGAAGGACTTTACTTTAACGGTACATAACTTTGGAACTTCTCAATATTTTTAACTTCTTTTTTTTGTTAACTCAAATCTTAATGATGTACTTATAAAAAAAATTGATTTTTAAAAAAAGTTTAATGGTTTACAAAAAAAAATTTCTTGAAAAAATGTCAATTTTTTGACGTTACAACTGCGATTGCCCCTTCACCTTCGCGCTACCTGACGTCCACCCAAGGTGGCCAACAAATACATAATGTTGAATATCTCCTTGAATTGTGTATCAATCGAATCGCTATTTTAACTCACTGAACAAACTTTTATCTACTTTCGAAAAAAACAAAAATAAATTTATTTTACACTTCTTCTTGTTCATTTATAACAATTAAAAAAGTATGTACGAGAATAATAAAAATTGACCGGGTATTTGTTTTTGTATATTGCAAAAGAAAATAAAAATAAAATCGTTAAACTTTTACAGTAAAATTGTTTTATATCAATAAATAAAATATATTATTATGTTATAATACAATTTTTATTTGTTTAAACAAATTATTGTTTTTATTTACCAACATTCTCTAGAATGCACCTAGAAAGTTGCAGTTTTTTCCTAATTTTGCAATTTACTAAATCTTATATGATTACCGATAAAGAATAGAAATTGAATAAAAATTGAACTATTGTTTAAACAATTTTTAAACAAATTATTGATGTTATTTACCAACTTTTCGCAGAATGCACCTAGAAAGTTTAAAAATTTTTTAAACAATAGTTCAATTTTTATTCTTTATCACTAATTATATAAGATTAATTGCAAAATTAGGAAAAAACTGCAACTTTTTAGGTATATTCTGGAAAAAGTTGGTAAATAATGATAATAATTTGTTTAAATAATTTTTTAATAATAAAACATAAATGTCATAAAACATTATTAAGATACTGTATTTGTATTAACACATAATTATATTCAAAACGTTTGATGAATTTTAATCGTTTTGGGAGCATAATAGTAAAAAAAGCGTTTCGACACAAAAATTATTGGTAGCGCGAAGGTTAAGATGCGGGACTTCGATAAATTTTATTGGAAAGTAATCTTTAGACATCTAGAAAATAATAAAAAAAATTGAGAGAAAAAAAAGGATGGGGTTTTTGAGAAAATTTGTTTTTAATTTTTTTCAAAAATTGCCGCCATTTTGTTAAATTTAAAAATTTTTTAATTAAACTTAACTTAAACATCAATTTAAATATTTTATACCGTTATTTTCTTCATATCAGACTTCGCAGTTTTAAGAATTCAAATACGCCTAACTTCGTTAAATAATTTTTTTGGCCAAACGGCAAAACATGTGTCGGCTAAAATTGTGTGAAAAATAATATATTTCCATAGGAAACTATTTTTTTAACTTACATATTTCAGCCTGTCTGAATTGAAATGGAATCAACCAGAATATAACTGAATACTTATTAACATCTACACAAATTTAATAAATTATTTCCAGTCAAATTCTATAGAATGCACTACAGTGAAAAGTAAGAATTTTTTGAGTGAGAGTGAAAAGTGAGATTTTTTTAAGTGAGAGTGAGAGAGAAAGTGAGAATTTTTTGAATGAAAGTGAAATTGACAGTGAGAATGAAAAGTGGAAATTTTTGGAGTGAAAGTGAGGGCGAGAAGTGAGAATTTTTTATGTGAAAGTGACAGTGAAAATTAAGACTTTTTTAGTGAAAGTGATTGTGAAAGTAAAATTGACAATTTTTGAGTGAAAGTGAAAGTGATAGTAAAAATGAAAATTTTTGAGTGAAAGTGAAAGTGAGAATTTTCTTAGTAAAAGTGAGAATTTTTTTGAGTGAAAGTGAGTTTTTTTAAGTGAAAGTAAGAGTGAATGTAAAAGTGAGAGTGAAAGTTAAAGTGGGAATTTTTTTGAGTGAAAGTGAGAGTGAAAAGTGAGAATTTTTGAGTGAATGTGAGAGTGAGAATTTTTTTATTGAAAGTGAGAGTAAAAGTAAGATTGAAAAGTGAAAGTGAAATTGACAATTTTTGAGTAAAAGTGAAAGTGAGATTGAAAAATGAAAATTTTTTAGTGAAAGTGAGAATTTTTTTAGTGAAAGTGAGAGTGAAAATGAAAGTGAGAGTGAAAGTGAGAATTTTTTTGAGTGAAAGTAAGAGTGAAAGTGAGAGTGAGAATTTTTTTGAGTGAAAGTGAGACTGAAAGTGAGAGTGAGAATTTTTTTGGTGAAAGTAATAGTGAGAGTGAAAAGTGAGAATTTTTGAGTGAAAGTTAGAGTGAGAATTTTTAAGTGAAAGTGAGACTGAAAGTGAGAGTGAGAATTTTTTGAGTGAAAGTGAGAGTAAAAATTGAAAGTGAGAATTTTTTGAGTGAAAGTGATAGTGAAAACTGAAAGTGAGAATTTTTTGAGTGAAAGTGATAATGAAAGTGAAAGTGAGAGTTTCATGAACGCACCCCAGTTTATAATTACGAAATGTTTTAGATTTGGAAATCAAAATGTGGGCTCTATGTAGTTCTTCGGGGTGTTTGTATAATTGCGATATATATTGCGGAAATAATTCAGAATAAGAAGATGCTTTATCTAATTGTGATTTAGGAAGTCGCATCGTGATCCAAATGCTCCACAAACAACTGTCAAATATTCCTCCCACAAAACTCATGCGGTACCATGTATATTATGACAATTTATTTGGTTGCCGTGATTTGTTAGCGCATATTGGAAAAAAATGTTGAGTTTGTAGGCGCCATTTTGAGAAATCAAAAGTTTATATTCAAAAAGCCAACATATATTTTTCAAGTGTTTTACAATCGAGTGTACAGTTTTTGGTAACAGTGGCTGTCAAAATTTACTAACGGTCACTTCCTTAAATTGGTGCAACTTCCTGGAATACTTAAAGATGAGATCTAATTTCTTTGAACCAATTCATTGTCTATCACTTTCGTTAAAATGTAATTTTTATAACTAGTAATAATTTTCAAAATTCTTCTACAAATGTTTTGACTATCGCTTAACACATTATAAGTAATCAATTATTGTTTTTTTTAAAGTAAAGAACTTTTAAAAGATTCTGGACAGTGTCTTGTTGAAATGCGTATGCCAACTTTTGCAACTTGAAGTTTGTAGCACTCTAAGTAGACGCAAGCAGTTATATTTATGACTGAAAGTATTAGAGACGAATATATAAATGTCGGTATTGCAAACACTTAACAGTCAGTATATCAATCAGATGCCTGAAAAGTTTTAAACTATACGCTGCCCCCTCTGAACCCTTCTTCTTCTCATTCACTGGAGAATGTGTGTGTGTGTGTGTTGTGTGGTTGGGTGCCAAAAGAGAGTGCTAAAACCCAACTGGGTGCCGCGGTGTTCCGCGATATCCTGCTGATTCTTCAAAACCGTAGGATAGTTTAACCAATATGTTGAAACTTACTATTATCACTGCTTCTACACGCGTTATACATGAGGCATTTCATTTCAAATTATTCCACCGACAAAAAACAATCACAAGGAGAACGTTTTTCTAATAAATCTTATAAAATAAAATTTTAATTATTTGTAACATATTAGATACTGAATCGAAAGAGAATTTCATGAACTTTCTAATGTTATTTTTATTATTTTTTAATATCTCTCTATTTCGTAAAGAAATTCCTGTCTGAAAGTTTAAACTCTTAATATCTCAAAACACCCCCCCCCCCTCCGTCGATTTTTCGCAAACTTGTGATTGTTTTTTGTCGGTGAAATGATTTGAAATGAATTGCCTCATATATGTACAGACTCTCATGGTATATTTGCTATAAATAAAAGTATATAAATATACACTACCGTCCGAAATTGTGCGAACGCTAACATTTCTAGCTATTAAAAAACACACCCGCACAGAAACAGTGATATCTCGGTTAAAAATGACGATAGATAGTTTTCTTTAATTGCATTGGAAAGCTTATTAAATTTCCTATAAAATGCCACTATTTTATGTTGTATTGCATAAATAGGAAGCGAGGTATCATGTTATAAAGACAAAAAAATAATTTTATTTTTTTCGGAATTTCTTACTCTGACTTTGACTCCTGGCACAGCTAAGCAAAGTTTATGAAAAAAATTGTTACTTCTACAGACTATTCCTTGTAACCTAAGCTTTAAATAGAGACCAAGAACAGCAAAAAATATTTACGGGTTCCCGAGATATTACAAAAAGAGTCGGACCGTGCCAAGCAGAATTTTCAATCATCGATTTCTCTAATTCGCCGTTGAGTCAATTACTTGTCTGTGAAAAAAGTATCGAAAATTAATTTTACCAAGTACATTTTTACTTGGATCCACTTTTTAAATATCGATATATAATAAATTAAATTAAAAAATGGATCCCAGTAAGAATGTACTTGGTAAAATTAATTTTCGACACTTTTTTCACAGACAAGTAATTGACTCAACGGCGAATTAGAGAAATCGATGATTGAAAATTCTGCTTGGCACGGTCCGACTCTTTTTGTAATATCTCGGGAACCCGTAAATATTTTTTGCTGTTCTTGGTCTCTATTTAAAGCTTAGGTTACAAGAAATAGTCTGTAAAAGTAACAATTTTTTTCATAAACTTTGCTAAACTGTGCCAGGAGTCAAAGTCAGAGTAAGAAATTCCGAAAAAAATAGAATTATTTTTTTGTCTTCATAACATGATATCTCGCTTCCTATTTATGTAATACAACTTAAAATAGTGACATTTCATTGGAAATTTAAAAAAACCATCTAGCGTCATTTTTAACTGAGTTATCACTGTTTCTGTGCGGGTGTGTTTTTTAATAGCTAGAGATGTTAGCGTTCGCACAATTTCGGACGGTAGTGTATATACGGAAAAAATGTTGAGTACCGTGCAATCCCTATCGTCGGAAAGTGGAGGAACTATAGTATGGTTGTCCTACGTTCTCAATTCGGGAAATCTACGTTCCCATGTCGGTGGCACTGAACACCCAAGATTTGAGACTCAAAACCTTGAGACTGCAATAGCCGCATCTTGGGCGCTCAGCACGCCCAAGTTGGAGGTGCGGCTCCTCCAAACAAAAGTTGTATCGCATTTATAAAATTTCGGTCTACTTGGAACGGCACGTCACCCAAGATTTTTTCCGTGTACATATATAAAAAATTCACACAACTTTTCGATTTGATTATTTCTCAAATACAAACGTCAATATTCATAATAGAACAATTTGTGCTGTAATTTATATTAAAGCAAAGTATCTTTTTCAGTAGGTGTTACACATCATAATCTTATATGTTAAATCAATAGAAAGGATTCTAAGTGAACAACAAAAAATTCTTTGCGTTATGTTAAAGATGAATTTAAGTTTTTTATTATATTTAAACAAAATCGATATTTTAAGCAAATTCGGCTTTAACTGAATTGAAAATAATTTCATTAAGTTAAATTGAAAAGACTTAAGATTGATCATCCCACATAGCACAAACACTTCCAGGAAACTTTTAGGAAGTTTCCCGTGGCAACTGTCGGAAGTTACCTTTAGTAACTTCCTGGAAATTTTCAGGAAATACAATAATGTCCGCAGGTTAGAAGCTTCCCATGGAAACTTTCTGGTAACTTCTTGGATCCTTCCCATAAAAACTTCCTGTTCTAGAAGTTACTAGGAAGTTTCCAAAAATTATTTAGTAAAATTATTATTTAACAAGGTTTAAAAAATTTTAATTATTCAAGTTTCGCATTGTTTTAAAATAAAAAAGTGGGTTTAATTAAAAAAAATGATCTTCATAACTACAGCACACATGAGGGTAAGGCAGACTCGAACCCCAAGTCTCATAGGATAGCCCTCGAAATGAGCTGCTGGGATAGCGCTTTATGCGCTCAACCAAATCGTCACTTGACTTTACAAGGTTAGTTTATATATAATACATATTTACTCAAAGATAGAATTAAATAAAAATATATATAATTAATAATTATTATTATTATTTTATTATATGAAAATAAAGCTTAAATATTCTGGTTTAGATTTTTTTTTTAATTATCCCATTTAATGTCCATAATATATTATACGCAAAAGGAAACTAGAAAATTTAAGCTTTATTTTCATATAAGTTTGCGAAAGTTCGACGGGGGGTGTTTCGAGATATTAAGAGTTTAAACTTCCGAACAGGAATTTCTCTACGAAATTGAGAGAAATTTAAAAAATAAAAATAACATTAGAATGTTCATGAAATTCTCTTTCGATTCAGCATTTAATATCTGTCTATCTTATAAAAAGATATCGCCGCCGCTGTTTCAAGATTCAAAGGTCAAAGGTCAAAGGTCAAGGGTCAAAGGGCAAACATAACCTTAAAACCCCTTTCTACTCACAGGTCACTTGGCAAACATAACCTCAAAACCCCCTTCCTACTCACAGGTTCCTTGGCAAACATAACCTCAAACCCCCCCCCCCCCTATTCATAGGTCACACGGAAAACATAACCTTATAACCCCCTTCCCACTCATAGGTCACAGGGCAAACATAACCTGCCCTTCCCACTCACAGGGGAAACAAATTCTTTAAAAGCTAAAAAAATAAAATATGTTTTAATACTTTGTTACTAAAAATTTTAAATAAATTTAATTATTCAACAAACATTAATTAAGTTAATAAATAAAAAATTTTAATTTTAATTTGAAAGAATTTGGCTAAAAACCAATTGTTGAAGTATTTTAAATAATTTAAAAAATTTAAATCATTGCATTTTTAGATAAAAACTTTAAACTGTAAATTTAATAACGGGAGGGTTGGCGCGCGACGCGCGCAGGGGGTACAGCCCCCCTAGTATATATATATATATATATATATATATATATATATATATATGATGTATGATATTTACTCAAAAATAGAATCCTTGTCGGAATAAAGAAATCGAATATAAATCAAGTTTTGCTAGTAATTGATAAAATTTGATAAAATATAGCATTGCTAATGAAAGTGGGTTAATATTTTAGTTGATTTGAGTAAGAATTGAGTTGAATTAACCGTTAATTAAAGTGTAATTAGTGTGTAAAGTGAAGTACTTATCTGTCAGTATTAGTGCTTTTTAAATAGCATATTTAGTGAATAAAGAAAAGAAAAAATTAGAGAAACTTATATTTAATTTGACAAAAGTAACAATTAAAGCATTTGTTTCTTACATATTTTGGTCAAGTTGATATTTAGTTATTGAATAAAGAATATTTAAAGCTAGAGATATCAGTTCTAACGTGAGACTTATAGCGAATTCGGTTATCTGCTCTACAGTGCTCTCGGAGTGCTCTTGCTCAGTTCGGGAGTACTCCTTATATGCTTTAACTATATAGCAAATCTGTTAAATCGAACAGGCTAATCCTTCGGGGAGCACTCTTAGAGCAGTCTTGAGATAACCGAATTATATAACCGATATAAATATATACCAATATAACCGAATTTGCTATTATGCGTGTGTAAATCGATAGTGTAATATGCTACTGATATATCGCCGCGCATTTGTCACGACAGATGGCGGGATTAGCATTTGTACTCCTTTATGTTTTGTCACATTTAAAACAAGAAATAGGAAAACAAACATTTCAAGATGTAATTTATATGAATATATTATAACACAGGCCTGCAAATTTTGGCTTAGTTCTGTTACAGAAAAAGTAAAAGGTTATTGAGCCAAAATAAGTGAAACCGGCCACTTGAAAAATTTTTGTCTCCAATTTTCAAGTTATCTATGATTTTTGGTACACTGAAAAAAAAATTTAATTGAATCAAGAAAATTTGAATTGGTTCAAGTAAATATCGGGATTGCATAGGGTCAATCCCATTATGTGATTGACTCAAGAAAATGATTTTCTTGACATAGTATACTTGGTTGGAGAGCATATGTTATTGATCCAAGAAAATATGGAATTGGATCAAGAAATTAAGTAACTTGTAAGAAATTCAGAATATATTAATTCAATATAATTTGTGTATCAAATCAAGTAAATGGTTTACTTGTATTGAGAAAATATTTTCTTGATTTAAGAAAATTATAGATTTCAATCAAAAAAATAATTTCTCAATTCAAGTAAATTATTTACTTGAATTCCCCCTCCCCTTCCCTCATCCCATGATTTCTAATACTTAGGTCAAACATTTTTATTATTTAATTAATTAACACTTATATTTTTTATTTAAATAATTAAACAATTGTTATTTTACATAATATTTACAATTAATTAATACTTATCACAATTACAACAAATATACCTTGAAAGAAAATTTTCCACGGTCGGAGGAATTGAACCCGGGTTGCACACGTCAGAAGCCGTACCGTTGTCACTATGCCATCCAAGCCTCAATGGATAGTTTTCAAAAACTGCTATTTAAGTTGCACATCCATTTGAAGAAAAATATTTTCTTGGGTCAAGAACACCGTTATTGTGTTAAGTAAAAAAAAAGTTTCAAAACAAATGAATAAAATGATTTGATTTAAGAAACACGAATTCTTTAGACAATACTTTACTATTTCGCTTAAGAACATAATATCCTTGATTCAATCCTTTTTGGTACTTCAAATAAGTAAAATATTTGATTGTAATAATAACATATTTACTTCCACCAAATACTGAATTATTAATACAAGAATTACACCCAATGCTCATAATTACTTGGCACAAGAAAATAAATTTCTCTCTTCAAATAAATATAGGATTGAATCAAGTAAATTCTGTCAAGTAAATGTATTTACTTGGTTCAATTACATTTTTTCAGTGTAGATATATGAGTACACTTTTTCCCCCTAAATTTTTTTTCAAAACAAAATTTATTTTTGAAGTAATCAGGTGTTGAAGTTTTGGGTAATTTTATTTTCATTTTATTATTACTTTGAAACAAATAAAAATAATTAAGTGAATTTTTTTTAAATTAAAGCATAAAGTCTATACTTTAAGGATTAAATAAAGCGATTGCTAAAAAATGAAAATTTATAATTGTTATTAACAATTCTTTTAAACAATTGCAAATTGAAGAATGTTCTCAATGTTTTTCAATGATTAAATTACGATGTATTGATGAGTAAAACTCCAAGTATTAAAATAAAAAAAAGAAAAATCAGTAACCTCCAATATTATAGATATTGTGTAGATTTTTCTGAAAAAATGCAGGCAAAATTCGACTAAAGTTACTGGAAAAAGGTAAAATTGCAAACGAATAAATAAGATTGTCTTTTGTTTTGTTAGAAACTTCATGTTTTCAAGCGGATTTTTATGATTAAAAGTCGATTTTCGCTTGCATTTTGTCAGAAAAATCTACATAATTTCTATAATATTGGAGGTTACTGATTTTTCTTTTTTTTATTTCAATGCTTGGAGTTTTACGCATCAATACATCGTAATTTAATCTTTAAAAAACATTGAGAACATTCTTCAATTTGCAATTGTTTAAAAGAATTGTTAATAACAATTATAAATTTTCATTTTTTAGCAACCGCTTTATTTAATCCTTAAAGTATAGCTTTAATTTTAAAAAAAATTCACTTAATTATCTTTATTTGTTTGAAAGTAATAATAAAATGAAAATAAAATGACCCAAAACTTCAACACCTGATTACTTCAAAAATAAATTTTTTTTTGAAAAAAAATTTAGGGGGAAAAAGTGTACTCATATATCTACCAAAAATCATAGATAACTTGAAAATTGGAGACAAAAATTTTTCAAGTGTCCGGTTTCACTTATTTTGGCTCTATTCTTATAGCTTTTTTGACGTAGAATACGAATCCGATTTCCAAAATGCCCCATCACGTCAGGATTTCTTGTAATATTGCCATAAATAGCCAAAAAAGGTCTATTTTGGTCATTTTTTGGAATTTTTTTTCGTGAACCAACATTTTTTGTTTTAATTTGCGAAATTGCATCGTACAGTACTGTGTCTAAGCTTTAAAATCCATTTTTCAAAATTGCTTTACGATTTTTTAGATAAAAATTATGTGGATTTGAAATTAAATGCCATTTTGAACTTGTGTAGGGGAGGGTAGGCTACATTGAACCGGGTATTTTCTAAAGTCCAAGAACTAATTAAATTTTACAAATTTTGATCAGGTTTTTGTATCAACATTAAGCTGAAGTACTTCTTTAGTACACACGTTACAAACACAAATTATTATGATAAAATAATTAAATTAAATTTTTTTCTAACAAGTTACACTTTTCTTATTTTGAAGAATCTGTGTCTACATTGAACCACCTTTAATAAAACACTACAATTTACTTCAAAAATAATATTTCCACTTACACATTGTAAAAATATTATTTTTCATTAAAAAAAATAGAAAATTGTTGTTAAAGAGTTGTTATTTGTTAATATAGGAGATTAATATATTTTGATGTCAGGTTAGGTAGGTAAAGTGACAGTTTGAGTTTATCTCGTTCACAATTGTGATGAAAGCATGTCTTATAGTATTTTTCTTACTAATTAGTAGAGCAGACAACTTTACCACTCTTAAAATGGAAAATTCTTTGCTTTTTCGGGTGGTTCAATGATGCCGCACTCACTGCATTCACATGACATTCACAACAAAAATTGTTTATAATAAATTTATGTAAGGCTTAAAATTCTTTATCACATCGGAATATTGAAGTTGACACCCTAAGCGACATAAATCACAAGTTTACTAATTTTTAAATCTTCCTATTTGAATAAATAAAATTCATTATATTTCCACAAAATTTTTTGTTTTGTACGTAAAAAACAGTTTTTTCGTTTTTCTTTGTAAATAATAAACCTACGTGCTCAAAATTTTTGGACGTAGTCGCTTTCGGTAATACTAATTTATATATTAAATAAGAAAAAATTCCACTCAGTCATTTCTTAGAAAATTAAAGTGGTTCACTGTTGACGCTGGTTCAATGTAGCCTACTCTCCCCTATACATACTTACATTTGCATTAAAAAATTTCAAATCTACATAACTCTTTTTTAGAAAATCGTAAAGCAATTTTGAAAAATGGATTTTAAAGCTTAGAAACAGAACTATACGATGCAATTTCGCAAATTAAAATAAAATATTTTGGTTAACCAAAAAAAAATTCCGAAAAATGGCCAAAATAGACCTTTTTTGGCTATTTAAGGCAATATTACAAGAAATCCTGACGTGATGGGCTATTTTGGAAATTGGATTCATATTCTACGTCAAAAAAGCTATAAGAATAACCTTTCACTTTTTCTGTAACAGAACTAAGCCAAAATTTACAGGTCTGTGTAATTTATAACACATAATTCCAACCCCTAAAAGAAAAAAATGGATATATATGTTTTAAACCAATAAAAATAAAGTTGCAACTGCTCCTACATACAGAAATATTTTTTATCTGTTAAGTGTTTTAATTGTTAATTCAATTGTTAAGTTAAGTTTATTGTTATGTTACACAAAATGGAGAAAAAATTTATATTTAAAAAATAAAACATGTAATTGAAACCTCTAAAAGAAAAAATGGATAACTTCAACCAACAAAAAATAAACATATTCCTCCTACTTTCAAAATCAATTTTTCTTTTTGTTGGTTGAGTTAAACAAAATAGAGAAAAAAATTATATATTTAAAAAATAAAACATATAATTCCACACCCCAAAAGAAAAAATGAATGACTTAGATCAATAAAAAAATAAACAAACTCCTCCTGCATTCAAAATAAATTTTTTTATTTGTTGGTTGAGTTAAACAAAATGGAAAAGAAAAGTTATATTTATTTAAATAATGTGCCTCATGTGTGCTGTAATTGTAAAGATCATTTTATTTGAAAATCTCAGCAAAGTATATTCCAAGTCGAAATTTAGAATAATTGGTTTAAGATCTACTAAAACCAAAAATGGCACGCGTTGCGCCCCCCTTCCTTGTCCTCTATTCTAAACAGAAACTTTTATTTTCAGAGTTATACACTAATGTAACTGTCTAAGAAAGAACAAATTTTAAGATTTTTTTGAATGAACAAAATAACGTACAATTATAATGTTTCAAACATCTAAGAGCGAAATAACAAAATTAGAAAAACGACACATTATTAATCCAGTAACATCTACCGAGAAATAGCAAATTATGATTGCTTAATTAAAGATGTAGTACAGTACAGTACTGAACTGTATTGTATATTTTTTTACTGTAATGTATATTGTTTTTTGAGGAATCCTTCAAGACTCTTTCAGGTAATAATTTTGGAATTTGACTAACGATTTAACGCTAGCTATCTTTCCCTCTATCAATCTCTATCTATCTCTTTCTACACAGTTACAACTGACATAAGAATATCTTTATCTAAAAATCTTATTGTTTCTTACTTCGTCTTCCAAAACAAGAACTATTATTATGTCTCTCTTTACCTAATTTGCATATCTACTGATTTTATAATAATGATGATGATGATCTACTGAGATTCTATTCAGGATAGAACTTCTGGTTATCTGTTCAAAAAAGAAACTTTAATTTATGGAGTTATACACCACCGTAAATGCCCAGATAGCATGTAATTTTAAAAAATCTTGTGGCAATGTTGGCATGCAAGATTTGTATTAAGTAAAAAAAATTTTCAAACACTGAAAATTGTCAATGTTTATTATTTTTACACGAATTGGGTTTTATATTCGTAAAAAATTAGTTAATACTGTGAAAATGAAATAATTTGGTTTCAGATAAAAATTAAAATTGATACACGCACGCAAGCCGAGAAAAAATATCAGGACCATATAAAGGGTGGGACTATATGCCAAAAGGGGTCAAAACCAGGAATTTTCAAAATTGGGATTTTTTATGAAAAAATCTAATTAATTCATGAACACATTTTTGTAAAAAGATTTTCTTTTTAATTGCGTTTTTAAATAAGTTTTTAATAAAAATTATAATTACAAAAAAGCCTCAATTTCTACTTGTAATACAAGTTAACAGAAAAACAAGAAATGCAAAGTCAATATTATTATCAGTACCTAAGTCAATATGGTTACAAGTGTTATTATCCCAATTTCGGAGATGTCATTTAGATGCGGAGAAACAATTCTTAATAAAAACTTCAAGAAATGAAACTGGATCAGGTTTATCTAAAGAAAAAAAGAAAGATTAGACATGGATGTTAAATTTTTTACCGTCCTGGGCGCAAGAAGAATACAAGAAAATCAATCATGAAAATTAAAATTTCATTGACTAAAATAAATTTTATGTTGTTCGAACGTTCTTTCTGAAAAAGTTTATCAAAATCGTTAAAAAATAAAAATTTTAAAACATTTTTATGAATTTATTTTTACGACATTAAAATAACTACTCAATTTTTATTGAAAATTTTATGTTTACATATTTAGGTTATTTTATTCTCTACGTAATTGTTTATTTATTGGTTTATGCACCTGTCTTCAGCCTTACATACTTGGCTATACAAGTGTTTCTTACAATTTTTTGCTTTACAAATTTTTATTATATACATCTAGTTTTTAAAGGTGGAAAGAAACAGTCTTTAATTTTTAATTAAAGTTCGCAAAATGAAAAAATCAAATTTGATTTTTGTTGTACCGTTAATAAGAAATAATTGTAAATAATATGAATTTTTTATTTATTTTTTTCAAATGCAAGTTTAAAATGTAAAAGGGTTGTTTTCTTTTATTTTCAATCGTTTATGCAATAGGAAATATGTTTGTATATACTGCTGCTAAATAGCAAACTGAAAATGGTAAACTTCTTAAAACCTGTTGGAGGTGATTTAGTAATCATGGTTTAAGGCCGTATATATTAAAAACAATTTTAACTGAGAAAACTTCTGCTTCGATTATCCCCTTGTTTCTATTTACTTCAACTGACCCTATATTTTA
Organism: Leptopilina drosophilae; assembly: GCA_032873175.1. Taxonomy (NCBI): domain Eukaryota; kingdom Metazoa; phylum Arthropoda; class Insecta; order Hymenoptera; family Figitidae; genus Leptopilina; species Leptopilina drosophilae. The sequence goes on from CM065478.1 coordinate 19,717,024, forward strand.
AATAGTTATTTTAATACCTAAAAATCACTTTATTTTAGAGAATTCATTGTCAGATTTGATAATAAAAATTTTGTTAATTGTTTATAAAAAACAACTATTTAATAAGAGATTTTTTTATCAGTAGAAGTTTTCTGTTACCTTTTTTTAATGTTGTACTAAAAAACTTTTTAAATTTATAAATAAATAATTTACCAATCTACAATCAGATTTAAAAAATTGAAAATGTTGGACAAAATATGTCAGACAAACCAAAGATGGTTAATAAAATAAAAACTTTAAATGTAAAATAACAAATAAACATTTTTATTTATGTGATAGTTTTTAAAAAGTACAACAGACATATACACTACCGTCCGAAATTGTGCGAACGCTAACATCTCGAGCTATTAAAAAACACACCCGCACAGAAACAGTGATAACTCGGTTAAAAATGAAGCTAGATGCTTTTTTTAAATTGCACTTTTTAAATATCGATATATAATAAATTAAATTAAAAAGTGGATCCCAGTAAGAATGTACTTAGTAAAATTAATTTTCGACACTTTTTTCACAGACAAGTAATTGACTCAACGGCGAATTAGAGAAATCGATGATTGAAAATTCTGCTTGGCACGGTCCGACTCTTTTTGTAATATCTCGGGAACCCGTAAATATTTTTTGCTGTTCTTGGTCTCTATTTAAAGCTTAGGTTACAAGGAATAGTCTGAAAAAGTAACAATTTTTTTCATAAACTTTGCTAAACTGTGCCAAGAGTCAAAGTCAGAGTAAGAAATTCCGAAAAAAATAGAATTATTTTTTTGTCTTCATAACATGATATCTCGCTTCCTATTTATACAATACATCTTAAAATAGTGTCATTTCATTGGAAATTTAATAAGCTTTCCAATGCAATTTAAAAAAAGCATCTAGCTTCATTTTTAACCGAGTTATCACTGTTTCTGTGCGCGTGTGTTTTTTAATAGCTCGAGATGTTAGCGTTCGCACAATTTCGGACGGTAGTGTACAAGTCATAAAATATTATAAAATATTGTTGATTGATAAGGAATACAAAAGTATTTAAAAGTATATTAAAATTTATTGTAACTTCACTTCCCGTTAACATCGTAATTAATTTCATCATTATCATCTAAAATTTATGTATAGACAATATTTTTAATACAGTTAACTCTATTATATCCTAAATATTCTTTCACTGAATCAAAAGAACGTACTCTTGACAATGGGACGTACAATTGACCGTGATTAAATACATCTCTTCTCAAGTCAAATAAAATTTTATTAAATGTTTGCCCTTGAGATTTATTTATAGTCATAGCAAACTCCAATGTAACAGGAAATTGCCTTCTTCTAAATGTAAAAGGGTAGACATTTTCGCAATATAAAGTAATGCGATGAAAAATATGATATTTCTATATTTATCTCCTATTAAAATTTGACATTTTATATTTTTTTATATCCAAAATATAAATAATATATATAATATGTAATATATATATATATATAATAATTATATATATAATATATATTATGTATTATATATTATATATATATATTATTATTATATATTATTATTATTTTTTTTTATTTATTGGTTTATACACCTGTTTTCAGCCTTACATACTTGACTATACAAGTGTTTCTAACAATTTCATGCTTTACAAATTTTTCTTATATACAATTCTTAATACTAAGTTTGCGCCTACAGAACGTCTTTTCGAAATTAGGAGTACTCGCATTAGTCTGGACTACCCGTCTAATGGGTTTTCTTGCCAGAGGACAGGGAAACTGTAGAAAACCTTCTCCTGAGTACAACCGGTTTATCGACAGTCGAGTTCTAATGGTGTGTACCGGACAATAATCGACAGTGCACATCATTATACCTCGACGTCAAACCTCCCGCTCAGATTATCTCACATGCCGGAAAAATCCAAGCCAAATGGGCGCGAACCAAGTATCCTTGGTCCTAGAACGTCCGCCAAGCGAGGCATTTATCCGACCGAGCTAATCTTTCGGTTTATATATTATTATTATTATATATTATTATTATATATTAATATACATTATATATATAATATATTAATTTGTAATTTTTTTTTGCATTTTTTGTTCATTAAATCTAATACTAATCATCCAGCCCCATTGCACAATCCTTCATTAATACTAAGATTTCGAATAAGCATGACAATAGAATAAATTCTTAAATGCAGTTCACGTGGTGGTAAGCATGATGGTGAAGGTGTATTTAAATATTCTGGTAAAATAACTTCATGATAATTACCATTGTCACAATTTTCAGTAGAATCGAAACTTTTATATATTTTTTCTTTATCCTTATTTAATAAATGAACTACTCTTTTATTTATTTCATCATCATCAACATTTCTAGGTGATAGAATTGCACAAAGTGCCATTTCCTGAAATCTGTTATTTTTTATATAGTCACCATAAGTATCTTCGGCAATATCTATATCCTCTGGTTGAATAATTTTGTTTGCTAATAAAAAATTATTACCTTTTTAATTACATTTCCCGTCTTAAATTTTAAGCAAGAAGTCTACAAATTCCTTTTCTTCTGGTAAAGCTCTCATATTATCTTACAATCTAATTTTTTAAAATTTTCTCAAAGTTTGCTATATTTTATTGACAAATTCAAAATTTCTGACTTTGTACCTCGTTCTTTAATTGGTAAAATTTGTCTGAAATCTCCACCCAGAATTAAAAGTTTACCACTAAATGATTCTTGTGATTTCATTACATCCCTTAATAATCTGTCCATTATTTCTAAAGCATACTTTGGAGCTATTGGTGCTTCATTCCAAATAAAAACATCAATTTCCTTTAGATAGTTTCCTTCTTTTGATTGTACTTAAATATTAGAATGTGAATCACTAAAAAGAGGTACAGGTAAACCCAATATTTTATGAACAGTTTTTCCACCAGGCAGTAAAGTTGCAGCTATTCCAGTAAATGACACATTACATACTTTTTTCCCTTTACTTAACAATAAATGCCATAATGTTGTATACAAAAAGGTTTTCCCAGAACCTCCAAGACCATCAACGTATAAACATTAACAAGTACTTTTTGAGAAATCATCAACTTCTTTCATAACATAATCAACAATACATTTCTGTTTAACATTTAAATGCCTGTACTTCTCTTGACCCAAAGAATTATAATTCATAACAAAAATATCATTATTTATCCCTAAAGGTACTTCTTCATCTTCGATATCAGGCAAGCCTTGAAAATAAGTTAAACTATATCCTTCATTAGACAATAAAGTCTTTATATTCCTATAAGCTGCATCTTCTGCTGCAGAAACATTATTTTTTAAAAAGTCTTCCGACATTTTACTTTTTAACCGTTCCTACAATTCAGAAGGATGCACTGGGTGACAATGAATTAAAATTCTAACGAATAACCTGCGAAGTGCATAAGGCATCATCCTTATTGCAGCTTCTTCTATTGTTCTAGTCCACTCATATTCATCTTCTATGAGCTCTAATGCTAAGCACGTAGAAGTAAATGTTTCATGAATAACTCCATTTACTGTTTTAATGTTGAACATAATTTTTAAATTGAAATTTATTCCGCGTCGAATTCATTCATTTCATTTTCCATACGTTTAATATATCTATATATATTGCTGTGCTCGCTGCTTGTTTGGCGTGAGAGAAATACCGATGGCGCACTCACTGCCGCGCATGACGTAGGCCGCTCTTGCCTCTCGTCATACCTGAGGAGAACCAGCGATCTATAATACTTGGTTGCACATTTCGATTCACTCAGTCTGCCAACGACCGGACTCGGGGCTTGCTCCGAGGCCGATCGACAGCAGCTCACTTTCTTTTCTCACCCTCGATCTATTCTCTGTCCAGAGAGGCGCTAATCCTGGCCAGGGGATGATCTTCCTCGTTTGAGAAGGTGAACATGAGGAGCTAATCTGTTCACCAGCTCTTACAAATTCCTAGAACGAGTTGTACTTGGACTTCGGGCCCTAATAAGTCCTGGTAACACCCTTGGATTTCGTTCTTTTAATTTTACCTGGTGCAGAGAAGACCGCGTGGAGCTCCACCGTGTAGTCTCTGTACCCTTTCCACCTTAGTCTCAACTGAACGTGGGGCGCTAACCCGGGACGTTGAGACATCCATGTTTTTTTTACCATCCTTTTTACACACACACACACATTTACATAATTTTTCCCTGTTGAACTGAGGAGCTAATCGTTCAACAGATATGACACATACACCTGGACAACTTGGCCTTGAGGAGCTAATCAGGTCAGGATGTCCAGAACATACAAGAATCTTACTCTAATTTCGCGACGGGCAAGTATATTGACCGTAGTTCGATATCTAGTTCTTTTTCGGTAATTTCTTAAATTCCGACCTAGCGTGCACGACCCTAGTTTCCGTTCGCGCGCGTAATTGGGGGTTAATTTCTAGAATCAACCCAGTAATTTTCGGTGTCACGAATTTGTAATTTTAATTATAAATATCAGGGTAAATTTTATTACAGTCCGAACGAGAACGGCGAGGAATGATTCGGGTGTGAAGGAGTGTAAAGGCGGACGCGCGTAAATTTTCCATTTTTGTTATTATTAAATTTTCATTTATTTAAATATTTTATTTTTATTAATTGTAATTTAATTCTCAATTTTAGTTTATTATTTAAATTTTATAATTCTTTCTTTATAAATTTTTCTTTGCATTGTATCGAGTCAGTTTTATTGTTTTATATTTTTAATGTAATTTTATAGTTTATTTTTATTTTGTTATCATTTTATTTTTATTTTGTTAATATAATTACTTTCGAAGGTTTAAAATTATGTTTTATTATTTCGGTTTTACCCTGTCACAAATTTCTCTTAAATTAGTATATATAATAGATGGCGCTTGCGTCATAGTAAATTGATAGAATTTACAAATCTAGAGACCCGGACTCCATCCGGCGAGTAAATCCTTATTGGCAAAAATTAAGATCATTACATGGCGCCCGAACAGGGACTATAAATTATTATTAACAAAAGAAGTTTAAGTAAAATAGTCAAAAAAATTTTTATTAAGAGAAATCGGTGATTTTTGTGAGATTAAAATGGTATTTTAAAAAAAACTAAAGACATCATGGCGACATCAGGGCTCAACAAGTTCATTTATCGGAAGATAGGGAAATTAGAGAGTTGGTTTCCTGGTTTAACCCTGATAGAGGTTTTGGAGAAGGTCCACGAAGAACAGGAGAAATTTAAAATAACAAACCAGCAGTTATTGCGAGTTTTTCCTAAAATGGTTTTGAAGGTGGACCTGGAGAATAAATGGTTGATATGAAAGAAACCTGCTTTTTCAACCTAGAACCGATCATCCTGGGAAATCGACCAGTTCTATCCAGCGCCTCAGGACACCGTTTTGACTCTACCACAGATTGTCATCGTTGTGGTCAACCTGGTCATAAACGCCGTGACTCAGAAACAAAGTTGAGATCTTTTGCTCTATATGTGGGTTAAGAGGCCTGCTTACTAAATTTTGCTGCGGAAGAAAGAGAAATTAATTTTCTTTCTTTTTCGTTTTCCCACTTTTGGACACCTTCCATCAACACCATCTAGAAGGAACTTTTCCTTTTAACATCATTTTGGAGGAGTGGGGAACGAGCAACTAGTATATATTTAACATCTGTCCATCTACAGGATCACTTTTCTTTTACAATTTGATCAGTCAAGATCTCATCTGTAAAATTTAAGTAGTAATCTACTTCCTTCAACATCATGGGAGTCCAATAGATCTACAAGTTATCAAAAGCCGACCTGGTGGCTCAATTGGAGAGGCATAATATCGTTGCGACCGGAACAGTATCGGAGCTTCGCCAGCAATTTGTCGCTTTTGTGAAAGCAACTCCTGAGTTGATGGAGAAAACAATAGACACGGAGGATTATAATGAAGAAGAGGACATCTCTCGAGATCATAGTTCGTTGGAGGATCCTAATTTAATTAAACCATACGAAGTACCACCATCTACTAGTCAGGAGAATAGACCTGTAACCTTTCCATTACTACAACCTGTAAACTTCAATGATCAAGCGGACGCTTCAACACCAGTCATTAGGAATAATGACACGTACGTTTTGGAAAGAATGAGAAAATGGGGTTGTAATTTTGATGGAGAAGATGTTTATTCTTTTCTGGAACGAGTGGAGGAACTTCAAGCAGCGTATGGATTCTCGGATCAACAATTCTTCAGAGGTTTTCAGGAACTCTTAAAAGGGATGCCTTACTTTGGTATCGAAATGAAGTAAGAACTACATGGACTTTAACTGAACTAACTACAGCACTAAGGAGGTTCTACCTAGCGCATAGCGAGTTCAGAAATTTAGAATCTCAAATAGCAAGCAAGCTGCAGGGAAGAAATGAATCAGTTCGGGAGTTCTGTACGTCTTTACGCACGTTGATGAGAAGACATGGTGGCTACGACATCCAAAGAGAATTAGATACTCTTTTTTGGAATATGCAACCAGTTTACCGGTTGCATATGAGAAGATCAGACTTCAACTCAGTCAGTCAATTAATTCAAAGAGTTGAGGAAATAACAGAGATCTTGAAGGATATCAGGATCAATGAACAGCAGTCTACTGGTAGTCAACTAGTCGCCGAGATTTCTAATCCATATAACCCTAAAACACACTGTTGGCGCTGTGGTAAGGAAGGACATCGCAGATCTATTTGTAGAAGCAGACCAAAGAAATTTTGCTCTTATTGTGGGAAAGAAGGAGCTTTTACAAAAGGTTGCCCTTGTGAAAAATCGGGAAACGGAAAAAGGGTCGAACGACAGGAGTAAGTTCGACCTCAGCAACACCAGACTCCAGGATTTTTATCAACTGCCATTGTGAGAACATCACCATTCCAGCCCTAGTGGATACAGGAGCAGTAAGCTCTTTTATTGATATTCACACAGCAGATCGTCTTGTTAAACTTGGAGGAGTTGCTAACCTAGAAGAAATCATCGTCAGTCTAGCAAATGGCACGGAATATAAGGTAAAAACTAGTTTTGACATGAAAATTATGGCCGGCTCAACTAAAGTGAAGCATAAGTTCTTAGTGTTACCTGGTTTATCGCAACCTATGCTCATCAGTATCGATTTACTTCGGAAATTCAACTTTTCTCTATTGCTTAATAATCTTAATATTCGATTATTAAAAAACTCATTTAAAGTTGAAGTTTGTGAAATTGGACCATCTGGATTAGTTTCACTGAATAAGGATCAAGAAAGGGAATTAAACGCTTTAATTAACAAGGAGAAACTTTTATTTAAGGATATAAAAGGTCATACACCATTATTAAAGCATGAAATTCGTCTGGATGATTCTTCACCAATCAAGCAACGTTACCAACCTAGAAATCCAGCAACACATGAACATATGAGAGAGGAAGCCCTGGAAATGTTGAAACAAAAAGTTATTAGAAAATCTCGTAGTGCCTGGAGCTCACCAGTAGTTTTAGTTAAGAAAAAGAATGGCAAATTAAGATTTTGCATTGATTTTCGAAAATTAAATAAAGTTTCGAAAAAAGATGCTTATCCATTACCACGCATTAACAGTATTCTCGATCAGCTTAAAGGAGCCAAATATTTGTTGTGACGATGTGAATTTCCACGCGTGTTATTGCTGTTGAAAATTCTATATCGTCGCGCCATCTGTCAGAAAAGCCCCGAGCCGACAGGCCCCAAATTTTCATGGTAATTAAGGAAAAGCTAGTACCGCCAGCTGCCCACTATTTGAGGGAAAGTAGGTCGCGCGGCTAGCCTGGCGAGGGAAAGCGGTAGATGGCGGGGCCAGTACCACTTTTGAAGAACGAGACGAAGAATAAGATGAGCCACGAGGAAAATTCGAGACGCTACAGGTGGCCAATATATTAGCCGCCATAATGAAAATTTTGTATTGCCGCGCCGGTACGCAGTCCTTCGCCGTGAGCGAAATTTTCGGTTGTTTTTGAGAGAAGTGTGGAGCGGGAATTTTCCTTAAGTGTAGCAGTGGAGCGTGAAGTTCAGGATTTATTGTGTAAAATAAAAGTAGTGATTTGTGGAGAAAGTGAAGACTTATTGTTGTTTTTCCCTTGTCACGATCCTTGTGGATTACCGCCGCATCGCTGCCAAGTAAAGCCAAGCCGAGGAGAGCAATTCCGATTGTGAGAAAGCCGAGTTGTCGTGGGTAAGTCGTTTGCCAGTCTTGTGTCGGTCGTGTCTCGTCGTTGGCATTTTCTGCTTGCCAATCGTTCGAGCAGAATTCCCTCTGGGTGATAGAGAATCCCCGAGGTGTCGAGTTCTTGTTGTTGTTGTGAGCCGAGTTAGTTTATTAATTATCTATAAAATTAATTGTCGCCTGACGGCGAAATTTATTTATTTAAATTTCTAAATTATGAATTGTTGAAAGCGTCAGATTTTGTTTGGCGTTTAGCAGAAACTTTAACTGAAATTAAAATCAATTGAAATTATACGTCACATTGTCTACACTCGACCTTAAAAATGACTACACCATGGACCTGGAATAATGTACTTCAATTAGCATTTAATAATATAAAAAGTAAACTAACCGAAGCTCCAGTTTTGGCTAGTCCTGATTGGTTACAAACTTTTTATCTTCAAACGGATGCTAGTCTCGAAAGTCTTGGTGCAGTATTAACGCGGAAAATTGGAACTACTGAAGTTGTTATCGCCTATGGCAGCCGTACTTTAAATCCTGCAGAGAAGAGAATTCAGCAACTGAATTGGAATGCCTAGCTGTAAAATGGGGCATTTGGAAAATGAGACACTATCTAGAAGGTTATCATTTTATAGTTGTTTCAGATCATCAAGCTCTAAAATGGCTGAATAGTATCGTCACCCCCTCAGGAAGACTCGCAAGATGGATCATGGAATTGGGCCAATGGGATTTTGAAGTACAGTATAAAAAAGGAATTGAAAATCGTCTCCCAAATTACTTGTCTCGTTTACCATTACAAGTTTCTACTATTGACAAATCAATATCTTGTCAATGGTATCAACGCCATTTTGAAGAAACAACTAACAACCCCGAAAGATGCCCGGACTTCAGGATAGAAAATGGTAAACTTTTTCATCATGTACTTCATTCTTTGGACTTCAAGGATGTACCATATGAAGATCAATGGAAGTTATGTATTCCTAAGGAGGATAGGAAGGAAGTTCTACATAAAGTTCATGATGAAACAACAGCTGGACATCTTGGTGTTGCTAAAACACTAGCTAGGCTCGGAGAATTTTTCTTTTGGCCCGGAATGCTACGTGAAGGCGCTGAATATGTGAGAAATTGTAAAAATTGTCAAATTAACAAAAGCTCACAACAAGCGGCAGCAAATCTTATGCATGCCACATTAGTAGAAAAGCTGTGGGAAATGATTTCTATCGACTTCATTGGACCTCTGCCGAGAACAACTTTAGGAAATACAAGTTTATGTGTAATTCAGGATCGTTTTACAAAATGGATTGAATTAAAACCATTACGTAAAGCAACATAAATGTTAGTTATTTCAACATTGAAAGACATTTTTTATCGTTTCGGTTGTCCTCAGAAAATTGTCTCAGACAATGGTAGACAATTTATTAGTAAAGAATTCAAATCATTCTTAGAAGATTTCGGTATTCAACATCGTCTTACACCGCCTTATTACCCGCAGTGCAATCCAGTAGAACGAGTCAACAAAGTAGTCAAAACCATGATTCGACAATACTTGGATAGCAAGAAACCAGACTGGGATCGCCATCTACCGGAACTTCAGTTCGCCTATAACACCTCTAAGCACTCATCGACGGGTTTCACGCCTGCCTACCTTACCGCCGGCCGTGAATTTCTCCCGCCTGGGTTTCAAGAGACGCGTTTGAATTTGAATTCAAACACTACACCTGAAATAAGGATAAAAAAATTACAAAACGCACTGGAATTAGTTAGAATTAATCTACCTAAAAATTTTAAGATTCAACAAAAATATTATAATTTAAGAAAACGTGAATGGAAGCCTAATATTGGAGATAAAGTTTTAAAACGAAATTTTCATCTTTCTAAAAAGATGGGAAAAAGAGTGCATAATTATTGGAAAAATTCAGTGGACCTTTTGTTGTTAAGAAAAAAATTTCACTAGTCATTTTTGATCTTGTAAATGACCAGGGGAAATTTTTTCGTCATGTCCATTTAAAAGACCTGAAAAATTTTATTTCCAACCAAAAATATGTTTTCCCTCCAAATTATTAAAGTCATCGACCTCTTCGAGAAAATAAATCTGAATTCGTAGAATTATTAAATTATTATTATTAATTAATAATAATTAATTAATTAATTAATTATTAATTAATTATTATTATTAATTATTTAAATTTGAGTATTCCTGAGTTTGATTTCAACTATCAAAGAATGTTTAAAAATAATTTATTAGAATCCAATAATATTAATTCAATAAATGTTCCTCTTTGGCCGGATTTTTCAAGAAACAAAGAATTTTCAAAAGTTGTTTCTTCTAAACCACGAAATTCGCAATTAGTAGTGAAAAAGGATGAAATCCCGCCTTCTACTTCAGAAAATAATTTTGAAGCTACGCCGTTATCTAGTATGACTTTGGTTGCTAGAGAAAAAATTGCGAAGCAGATGAAAGTAAAACCTAAGGAAACCTCGTCAGGAAAATCGAAGAAGACCATCGCTGTACCTGAAAAAAGAAAAGGTTAAAAATGTTAAGAAAAGTTCTTCAAAACCAAAAATAATTAAGGAGGAAATACTTATTGAACCAATTAAATTGGTTAACAATCCAACTCCTGCAGTAAATTCTTACCAAAAACTTTTTGACGAGTTGGAAAAGACAATTCAAGAAGCAGATGTGAACAACAACATTCCACAAGAAATCATCGCGGAAAATTCAATTGTCGTGCCCGAGAATGTGGTTGTCGGAGAAGTAGACGTCAATAACAACAATGGTCAAGGAAGTAGTGCTGATAATCCGATTGTTCTTCCTGAAAATATGGTTGGTAGAGAATTCGTAGTCGCTAAATTGCCCGGTGGACCTTGGATTCAAGTTCCATTACTCACGAAGCGGTACTGAGTTTTTTGGGAAGATTGTAAGTGGGTTCTTCATCTCCAAGCAACAACTGGACATATCTTCGAAAGCTCGAAAACTTTTGTAAGTGATACTTAGCTAGAATTTATTTTATTTTTATTTTCTTCCCCTAAAAAACGCTTATTAAAATTCGCTTTTCAAGTAGGGGGATGTAATGTTGAACATAATTTTTAAATTCAAATTTATTCCGCGTCGAATTCATTCATTTCATTTTCCATACGTTTAATCTATATCTATATTAAAAGTCTTCCCACATTTTACTTTTTAATCGTTCCTACAATTCAGGAGGATGCACTGGGTGACAATGAATTAAAATTTTAACGAATAACCTGCGAAGTGCATAAGGCATCATCCATATTGCAGCTTCTTCTATTGTTCTAGTTCACTCATAATCATCTTCTATGAGCTCTAATTCTAAGCACGTAGAAGTAAATGTTTCATAAATAACTCCATTTACTGTTTTAATGTTGAACATAATTTTTAAATTGAAATTTATTCCGCGTCGAATTCATTCATTTCATTTTCCATACGTTTAATATATCTATATATATTGCTGTGCTCGCTGCTTGTTTGGCGTGAGAGAAATACCGATGGCGCACTCACTGCCGCGCATGACGTAGGCCGCTCTTGCCTCTCGTCATACCTGAGGAGAACCAGCGATCTATAATACTTTATTGCACATTTCGATTCACTCAGTCTGCCTACGACCGGACTCGGGGCTTGCTCCGAGGCCGATCGACAACAGCTCACTTTCATTTCTCACCCTCGATCTATTCTCTGTCCAGAGAGGCGCTAATCCTGGCCAGAGGATGATCTTCCTCGTTTGAGAAGGTGAACATGAGGAGCTAATCTGTTCACCAGCTCTTACAAATTCCTAGAAGGAGTTGTACTTGGACTTCGGGCCCTAACGAGTCTTGGTAACACTCTTGGATTTCGTTCTTTTAATTTTACCTGGTGCAAAGAAGACCGTGTGGAGCTCCACCGTCTATTATATATAATAGATGGCGCTTGCGTCACAGTAAATTGATAGAATTTACAAATCTAGAGACCCGGACTCTATCCGGCGAGTAAATCCTTATTGGCAAAAATTAAGATCATTACACTGTTCTTAAATTTTGAAATGTAGTAGTCCCTTTACATGTTAACAACAGTAATCTCAAATGAAATAGTTCTACTTGCGATGGACTAACAGAATAGATTCTTCTAAATACTTTTTCTTTGCGTAACCGTTTTTTCCATTCCTTGACACAATTTTTACATTAATATCACAATTAAATATTTGTGAAAGTTGAGGACAAAAAGGTACAACAAACCTATTATCAACAATATATCCGTTTGGTCTATCATACGTCTTACCCCTATTTCTCCTACGGTATAGAACATAATTGCCTGCTTCAAAAGTTGTACCATCTAAAAAATTTTTAGGAAATTTTTTAGAACATTTCCCATCAACAATATACCAGTCTCCACAAGGACCATGAATAACAACAAATATAATAACAATAATAATATTATAATACTAGTAATAATATAATAATGATATAATATATAATATTTATAATAATAATAATAATAATAATATATATATATATATATATATATATCCCTATTATATAAAAACATTTCGCCGCCGCCGCAGAGTCAGGATTTCTAAGGGCGCCTTATATCCCAAAGGGTCCGTCAAAACTTACGTCAAAATTGACCTATTTTTTTATCTATAAGGTCGAAAAGGAGGATAAATAATGGCCTCACATTACGTCAAAATCTATGTCTAATTTGACATATTTTTTTACCTATATGTTTAAAAGGAGAATTAATAACGGCCTCACATTACGTCAAATTCTATGTCTAATTTGACCTATTTTTTGACCTATAGGTCAAGAACATAAATCAAAACATATGTCAAAATTGACCTATTTCTTGACATAAGTCAAGAAGAGGATAAATAACGAATATAAATACATGTTTAATTTTACCTATTAAAAAAAATAGTTTTTTAAAAGGGTTTTAAAAAAAGGACTTAATGTGGGCCTTCACATTACGTCAAAATTTGATCTGTGTTTTACCAACAGGTCAGAGCTTGCCCCCTCAAATAGAAGCGCGAAATAGGACGTCGAAGCCTATGCAAAAGAAAATTGTTTTACTTGCAGGCTGGTATGTTACTTCAAAATTGATGACAAAGATTAAAAATTTGAAAATGGCTAATATCATAAGATATATAATATCATATAAAATCAGGGGGTTGGCGCGCAAAGCGCGCAGGGGGGCGGATCCCTCCTAGTATATATATATATATATATATATATATATATATATATATATATATATATATATATGATATAATATTATATAATAATAATATTATAATATTATAACAACAAATGAATACACTACCGTCCGAAATTGTGCGAACGCTAACATTTCTAGCTATTAAAAAACACACCCGCACAGAAACAGTGATATCTCGGTTAAAAATGACGATAGATAGTTTTCTTTAATTGCATTGGAAAGCTTATTAAATTTCCTATAAAATGTCACTATTTTAAGTTATATTGCATAAATAGGAAGCGAGATATCATGTTATAAAGACAAAAAAATAATTTTATTTTTTTCGGAATTTCTTACTCTGACTTTGACTCCTGGCACAGCTAAGCAAAGTTTATGAAAAAAATTGTTACTTCTACAGACTATTCCTTGTAACCTAAGCTTTAAATAGAGACCAAGAACAGCAAAAAATATTTACGGGTTCCCGAGATATTACAAAAAGAGTCGGACCGTGCCAAGCAGAATTTTCAATCATCGATTTCTCTAATTCGCCGTTGAGTCAATTACTTGTCTGTGAAAAAAGTATCGAAAATTAATTTTACCAAGCACATTTTTACTTGGATCCACTTTTTAAATATCGATATATAATAAATTAAATTAAAAAATGGATCCCAGTAAGAATGTACTTGGTAAAATTAATTTTCGACACTTTTTTCACAGACAAGTAATTGACTCAACGGTGAATTAGAAAAATCGATGATTGAAAATTCTGCTTGGCATGGTCCGACTCTTTTTGTAATATCTCGGGAACCCGTAAATATTTTTTGCTGTTCTTGGTCTCTATTTAAAGCTTAGGTTACAAGGAATAGTCTGTAAAAGTAACAATTTTTTTCATAAACTTTGCTAAACTGTGCCAGGAGTCAAAGTCAGAGTAAGAAATTCCGAAAAAATAGAATTATTTTTTTGTCTTCATAACATGATATCTCGCTTCCTATTTATGTAATACAACTTAAAATAGTGACATTTCATTGGAAATTTAATAAGCTTTCCAATGCAATTTAAAAAAACCATCTAGCGTCATTTTTAACTGAGTTATCACTGTTTCTGTGCGGGTGTGTTTTTTAATAGCTAGAGATGTTAGCGTTCGCACAATTTCGGACGGTAGTGTATGTGGTAATCCTCGTTCTTAAAATTCAATAACATAAACAAAAAATTTTACCTCTCCAAATAACTTATCTTCGGCAATAGTTATAATTTAATTTTTTACTTTTAGTGAAAAAACTCTTGCTACAATATCAGGTCTATCGGAAGCAGATTAAAAGGGAATAAATTTTGAGGCCATACATAAATCACGTAGCCTCATGAGGGGAAGGGGGGTTCAAGTAATTGACTACGACAAGAGGAAAAAATGGCGCTAATACATGTAATGGCGTACTACATAGGGGGAGGAGGGGGTCAAAATTCCTAAAAAATAGGGCTACGTGGTTTATGGATTTCTTTTAAATGTATATTACAAGTCATTTTAATAAATAAATCTGGTCTACCATGACGTCCTACAATAGCCATAGAATCTTGATATTTTTGCATCATATTAAGAGGTGACCCTATAAATGTGGAAGTCAGTATTAACATTTCCCCAACATATACGTCACCTTTCGACTCTTCGTTACATAGATGATCAATTAATCCTTTATATGTTTAACTTCTCAATTGTATTTGATTATTTTCACAAAACATCAATCTATCTTTTTTAATTTTAACATAATTATCAACAACCCACTGTTGAAATAATCTACCTCCGTTTAAAAATTGATTAAATTCATTATCTCTTAAAGCTATTTTATATTTTATGTAAGCAGATCTTGAAATTGTATGATTTCAACTTTATTTTTTGCTATTAGTTCGAATCATATCTATAGGGGAGAGTAGGCTACATTGAACCAGCGTTAACAGTGAACCACTTTAATTTTCTAAGAAATGACTGAGTGGAATTTTTTCTTATTTAATATATAAATTAGTATTACCGAAAGCGACTACGTCCAAAAATTTTGAGCACGTAGGTTTATTATTTACAAAGAAAAACGAAAAAACTGTTTTTTACGTACAAAACAAAAAATTTTGTGGAAATATAATGAATTTTATTTATTCAAATAGGAAGATTTAAAAATTAGTAAACTTGTGATTTATGTCGCTTAGGGTGTCAACTTCAATATTCCGATGTGATAAAGAATTTTAAGCCTTACATAAATTTATTATAAACAATTTTTGTTGTGAATGTCATGTGAATGCAGTGAGTGCGGCATCATTGAACCACCCGAAAAAGCAAAGAATTTTCAATTTTAAGAGTGGTAAAGTTGTCTGCTCTACTAATTAGTAAGAAAAATACTAGAAGACATGCTTTCATCACAATTGTGAACGAGATAAACTCAAACTGTCACTTTACATACCTAACCTGACATCAAAATATATTAATCTCCTATGTTAACAAATAATAACTCTTTAACAACAATTTTCTATTTTTTTGAGTGAAAAATAATATTTTTTACAATATGTAAGTGGAAATATTATTTTTGAAGTATATTGTAAGGTTTTATTAAAGGTGGTTCAATGTAGACACAGATTCTTCAAAATAAGAAAAGTGTAACTTGTTAGAAAAAAATTAAATTTAATTATTTAATCATAATAATTTGTGTTTGTAACGTGTGTACTAAAGGAGTACTTCAGCTTAATGTTGATACAAAAACCTGATCAAAATTTGTAAAATTTAATTAGTTCTTGGACTTTAGAAAATACCCGGTTCAATGTAGCCTACCCTCCCCTACTATAACCTTTATTCCCAAGTGGATAAAATATTGGATAAATCCAAAGTTCTACATTCGGATTTAAATTATTTACTACTTGTAATTGTTTTTCTGATTTGTTATAAACCGTTACATAAGATTCGGGTATTTCACCCTCTGAATTTGTATTAAAAATTGAAGCTACTTCATTACAACTTTGCAAATTATACCTATTTTTATCTAAACCTTTTTTCAATGTAAATAATAATTGTAAATCAGGAATTTAAGCATTATTTTTTCTGGCTAATTCAGTTTCCATTTTAACAACCTCAGACATCATCGAGAAAGATTTTGTATGAACATTTTTATCTCTCATTATTCTTTCTATACATTGTAGAATTTGTTTATCTAATATTTCATTATGTTTTAATCTATAACAAACAGATTCTTCTGGATCATATATAAATAACTGTACAAAATATGGATCTTTATCTTTTTTTGGAAATAGAGCATTATTTATTTAGTAAAAAATGTGTCCTTGCATTTTATAACGAAATGGTCCTCGCCTTCTTCTACTATTATATTTAACTACATTCGCATTTAATGAAGCAAAAGAATATGAGTTATTATATGCTCTTATATTTATTTTAAAATGGACAGACTTTTTGTGATTCCCCTCTAACAACATTCTTAATTCGTATGGATATTCAACTGTGGACAAATTAACACCGCCATGACCAGAACAATCATTAAATGAGTTCTTTTTTTGCATTAACTTATCCATCTTTAAAGTGCTTTGCATTGCAAATTTATTTGTTAATGTATTTATTTTGTGTTATAACTTTAACTTACAACAAATTTTGTTAACTTCTTCATTTTTTATCGATGTTTATCAAAGAATTTAATTAATTTTCCAAATTATTATTATTATTATAAATACTCTCTTCCATAACATTTATGTTTTTTGCAGAAAAAACTGAAAAACTTAATTTATTATTATTACTTTTTAAAAACCTTTTACGATATTCTTTTTGACAGTTAGCATTTTTCTCTTTTTTAAGCCTTGTTTCATTAATTTTTTTTAATTCAACCCTTTCACGATATTCTTTCTGATATTGGGCCTTACTTTTTTAAGATTCTTAGCGGAAAAATTTAATTTATCAAAGTTGTTTAAATTATCATTTTTACTTTTCAATTTTAACTTGTTATTACTATCATTTTGTACAGCATTTAAAAAACTATTTTTAACTGCGTTTATAGAAGAATTTTTTTCTTTTCCAATAATAACTGTTCTATCTAATGACAGTATTCTATTATTATCTAACCGTAAATTCATATTATTTTCTCCAATTAAATCATCATTAACCATTTCAGTTGATGGAAGTTTGAATAAAGAAATCGTATCTCTCTTTTGAAAAACGCTACTTTGATTATTTTTATCTGCTTTAGCTAGTAGATTTGTTGGATTTTCAAAATGTTCTTTTTGCTTGGAATAGTTGGTTTGTTTCGAAATGTCATAAAAAGTTTTTAATTTCTTAACTACCAATTCTTCTCTTCTATCAATTAGAAGATAATTCCAATCATATTGAACAAAAAAGGTCTATTCTGAGAAGTCCTTGTAACCTGAAAAAGAATTAAAACAGTATTCCTAAACATAAAACTTAAATGATCTCTTATTTTGCAATAAACGTAATCAAGAGTGTTCGGCATCTCATTAAAGAAAACAGAAGTTGTAAACACAATTGCAAATATACCACAATCAACACTTCCCGCAGCTTGTTGATGAACTGCCGAAAAAGCTACAGCAGGATTAAAACGATATAATCTCAGCAAATACTCTATTTCATCTTCAACTAAAAATCCTCGATTAAGACTACCATAAATATAGAGTCTTATTCCATAGTAATAGGTACAAATCCAATGTCCACGATCCTTAGAACCACTAAAGAGAATTTGAATATGCTTTTTATTTTTATCAATAGGAGTAATGAAATCGAGAATTTGTACATATAAAGTGCTTTGCATATTAAAACCATTATTTGATGTCCTTTTTAACAATTTTTGAAATTCATATATATGATTATCATTTAACATACATCCATTAGTAACTATCCTTTCTAAAAAAACAGAAAGCATAGAACTCGAATGAAAGGAAATCGAACTCGAAAACGTAACTCGAACACGTGAAATTCGAAAAATGGACGTTGCTCTTACGCACGCGTGAAACCAAGTTAGAAAGATGGCCACTGTTTGTTTTCTTTTGGAATCTTATTTTATTTTCGGCAAATAATTGTTTTTTTATAATAATATAAATAAAAGTATATTAAATGTTTTTTAATTTTTTATTTTTAGGCTGCGTCTACAATAGAAAAATAATGTGTTGAATGTGTTATGTTGTAGTATTTCTGGTTAGTGCTAAATGTATAAGGTAAGCACTTTGTAAACAATTGTTCCTAACCTCACTAACTTAGTTACTTTATCGGAACGAAACAAATTTCTATTTTTGTTGTGACAGACTAAAAATACAACAAAATAACCATATATATTATATGTATAAATAATAAATAAACATTTATTTGCTGAAAAATAAGTAAAAAATTTTAAAAAAACATACAGTAACAGTTTTTTCATTATTGTTTAAAAACCAGTTTTCGTCCGAAGTGATATTTTAATGTTTTATTATTTCTGAACAAATATAATTTTTGAATTTTGCCACAAACATTTTGTTTCAAAATTTATTTTAGAAAATGAAATTAGTTGTTTTTACATTTTTTTACCACAACAAAATCATAATTTTATATAAAATTTAGCAAAATAAGAAAAACATATCAGAATAGACTCTTGGAAAAAGTGAAGTTAATGCAAATTTAAAATATTCATTATGTGTGAAAAATAAAAGAAGTATTTACAATTAAGAACTGTATATAATGCCTTTTTATAATTATACATATTCGTACATTTTCTAAGCACAAAAAGTATTTTTTATTTTCTATGCTTTCATTTAGTTGTTAAAATATTTTCAATTAACTCAAACTTTTAAATTCCAAGTTATTTAACTTAGAATTTTAAAGTTTGAGTTTATTGGAAATATTTTGACAACTATGAAAACATTGAAAATAAAGAATACTTTTTGTACTGAGAATAATTAATTCTCAGTACAAAAAGTATTCTTTATTTTCAATGTTTTCATAATCGGCTCAAAATAGCTAATTTATTTTTTCTTTTTGTTAATGAGTAATTCTTCGCGTAGCGCACAATTTGTATTTTATTATTTTTGAAAATTCTTTTGACAAACTATAAGTTACAGCCCTAATAGAATTTTAAAGTTTAATATTTCTTAATGAATGAAATATCAGTGGTAGATCGGACAAAATAATGAAAATTTTCTTTTTTACAATAAACAACCCTGGGGTGCGTTCATGAAACTCTCACTTTCACTTTCCACTCTCACTTTCACTTTCATTATCACTTTCACTCAAAAAATTCTCACTTTCAGTTTTCACTCTTACTTTCACATTCACTCTTACTTTCACTCAAAAAAATTCTCACTTTCACTCTAACTTTCATTTTCACTCTCACTTTCACTAAAAAAATTCTCACTTTCACTAAAAAATTTTCATTTTTCAATATCACTTTCACTTTTACTCAAAAATTGTCAATTTCACTTTCACTTTTCAATCTTACTTTTACTCTCACTTTCATTAAAAAAATTCTCACTCTCACTTTCACTCAAAAATTCTCACTTTTCACTCTCACTTTCACTCAAAAAAATTCCCACTTTAACTTTCACTCTCACTTTTACATTCACTCTTACTTTCACTTAAAAAAACTCACTTTCACTCAAAAAAATTCTCACTTTTACTAAGAAAATTCTCACTTTCACTCAAAAATTTTCATTTTTACTATCACTTTCACTTTCACTCAAAAATTGTCAATTTTACTTTCACACTCACTTTCACACTCACTTTCACTAAAAAAGTCTTAATTTTCACTGTCACTTTCACATAAAAAATTCTCACTTCTCGCCCTCACTTTCACTCCAAAAATTTCCACTTTTCATTCTCACTGTCAATTTCACTTTCATTCAAAAAATTCTCACTTTCTCTCTCACTCTCACTTAAAAAATCTCACTTTTCACTCTCACTCAAAAAATTCTTACTTTTCACTGTAGTGCATTCTATAGAATTTGACTGGAAATAATTTATAAAATTTGTGTAGATGTTAATAAGTATTCAGTTATATTCTGGTTGATTCCATTTCAATTCAGACAGGCTAAAATATGTAAGTCAAAAAAATAGTTTCCTATGGAAATATATTATTTCTCACACAATTTTAGCCGACACATGTTTTGCCGTTTAGCCAAAAAAATTATTTAACGAAGTTAGGCGCATTTGAATTCTTAAAACTGCGAAGTCTGATATGAAGAAAATAACGGTAAAAAATATTTAAATTGATGTTTAAGTTAAGTTTAATTAAAAAATTTTTAAATTTAACAAAATGGCGGCTATTTTTAAAAAAAATTAAAAACAAATTTTCTCAAAAACCCCATCCTTTTTTTTCTCTCAATTTTTTAATTATTTTCTAGATGTTTAAAGATTACTTTCCAATAAAATTTATCGAAGTCCCGCATCTTAACCTTCGCGCTACGAATAATTTTTGTGTCGAAACGCTTTTTTACTATTATGCTCCCAAAACGATTAAAATTCATCAAACGTTTTGAATATAATTATGTGTTAATACAAATACAGTATCTTAATAATGTTTTATGACATTTATGTTTTATTATTAAAAAATTATTTAAACAAATTATTATCATTATTTACCAACTTTTTCCAGAATATACCTAGAAAGTTGCAGTTTTTTCCTAATTTTGCAATTAATCTTATATAATTAGTAATAAAGAATAAAAATTGAACTATTGTTTAAAAAATTTTTAAACTTTCTAGGTGCATTCTGCGAAAAGTTTGGTAAATAACATCAATAATTTGTTTAAAAATTGTTTAAACAATAGTTCAATTTTTATTCAATTTCTATTCTTTATCGGTAATCATATAAGATTTAGTAAATTGCAAAATTAGGAAAAAACTGCAACTTTCTAGGTGCATTCTAGAGAATGTTGGTAAATAAAAACAATAATTTGTTTAAACAAATAAAAATTGTATTATAACATAATAATATATTTTATTTATTGATATAAAACAATTTTACTGTAAAAGTTTAACGATTTTATTTTTATTTTTTTTTGCAATATACAAAAACAAATACCCGGTCAATTTTTATTATCCTCGTACATACTTTTTTAATTGTTATAAATGAACAAGAAGAAGTGTAAAATAAATTTATTTTTGTTTTTTTTGAAAGTAGATAAAAGTTTGTTCAGTGAGTTAAAATAGCGATTCGATTGATACACAATTCAAGGAGATATTCAACATTATGTATTTGTTGGCCACCCTGGGTGGACGTCAGGTAGCGCGAAGGTGAAGGGGCAATCGCAGTTGTAACGTCAAAAAATTGACATTTTTTCAAGAATTTTTTTTTTGTAAACCATTAAACTTTTTTTAAAAATCAATTTTTTTTATAAGTACATCATTAAGATTTGAGTTAACAAAAAAAAGAAGTTAAAAATATTGAGAAGTTCCAAAGTTATGTACCGTTAAAGTAAAGTCCTTCGAAAAAACAGAGTTTTGCGGTGACCAACACTACGGAAATCTGATTAGTCCGAAATTAAAAATCGAAACAGATTTACTTTTATTGAATGATTATCTAGTCCTTAATCAAAGGATTTAAAAGGAAAAAAATATTTGAAAAAATGGCGACTTGACAAAGTTGAAACTTAGATTTGTTTCTTTTTACGTCAACTTTGTCAAGTCGCCATTTTTTCAAATAGTTTTTTCCTTTTAAATCCTTTGATTAAGGACTAGGTAATCTTTCAATAAAAGTAAATCTCTTTCGATTTTTATTTTCGGACTAATCAGATTTCCATAGTGTTCGTCACCGCAAAACTCTGTTTTTTCGAAGGACTTTACTTTAACGGTACATAACTTTGGAACTTCTCAATATTTTTAACTTCTTTTTTTTTGTTAACTCAAATCTAAATAATGTACTTATAAAAAAAATTGATTTTTAAAAAAAGTTTAATGGTTTACAAGAAAAAAATTCTTGAAAAAATGTCAATTTTTTGACGTTACAACTGCGATTGCCCCCTTAAAGAGGAATAACAATTTTTTTGTTTTTTCAAAAACAAAAAATCAAATTTTTTTCTTTATCTTTCCAATATACAATTAAATTTCGAAAAGAAAAAAACATTTGTCTTGAAAAATTAAGTAATTATTTATTACAACTGACATTTCCAGCATTCAAGGAATTTAAATTATTACTATTATTATATAATTAAATCATTAAAACTTGCATTTTTCAAGCATATTAAACCTTTAATTCAGCATTTGAATTCAAAAACTACATGAAATACATTCAACAAAAAATAAATTTCTATGGAATTCAAAATTATTTTACTCCATCTTTAGATTAATTTAATACACTGAAAAAAAGTTCATTGAATCAAGTAAATGCATTTGTATGACCTAATTTACTTGAAACAAACCTATATTTTCTTATTAAAAGAATTTTTGTTTTCTTGTGTCAAGTAATTTTTAACATTAGGCAAATCATTTCTTTGTTTCCTTTAAATGATTACTTATTTCATCCAACACCCATAGTCTCGAGCCATGAAAATGGTAAGATTAATATAAATTAATAATTGTTTCTACTCAATTAAAAATTAACTTCTTGGTCGAGTTCCACATTTTCGTGGAACAAGAATATGTGTTCTCGATCCAAGAAAATTCTTCTTCTCCTAAATATACTATGTCAAGAAAATCGTTTTCTTGAATCAATACTATAAATCTTGACCATATTCAATCTTACGATTTGCTTCAACCAAGAAAAATTTTCATGGTTCAGTACTTTTTTTCAGTGTACGTCAATTTTTTGTTTTAATGTATTGTTTTACTTTGTTACTATTAGGTTTGTTCTGCTTTTATTTTTTCGATCGTGCTTTTTATAGCTAATTCTCTAAGTTTCATCAATTTATTTTCACTTGAACAATGTATTACTTTCCTATGAATTCCCATAAAATTAGGATACTTCTTTCAATCTGAAAAAAAATTTCCTATCAACATTAATTTTCGTTTTAGTTTAAAAAATAATGGTAAAACAGTTAACGAAATCAAAAAAGATATTTAGTATTAAAAGAACTTTTCAAACTTTATAACAAAAATTCGATCGTTTATTAAACATTAGATTCCATGAAATTTCTACTAATATTTATTTATGTCATTTTTTCAGCAAAGTCTATGAAGAACACAAAATATCTAGAAAAAAAACTAACAAAAAAATAAAAGCAGAACAAACCTAATAGTAACAATGTAAAACAATACAGTAAAACAGAAAATTGAATATTGAATTAATCTAAAGGTGGAGTAAAATAATTTTGAATTCCATGACAATTTATTTTTTGTTGAATGTATTTCATGTAGTTTTTGAATGTTTGCAACATTAAAAGTGTTTTGCATTCAAATTCTGAATTAAAAGTTTAATATACTTCACGCTAAGAAAAGTTCTACTAAAGTATAGATAACAATCACTATAATAGCTATAAGTTTCACTGATTTGGCTCCATCGATAATCCATTTTCGCTGATCCAGCGAAAATGATATTTCTTGCTTTACCTTTTGCAAATAACATAACCTCAAAATAACACTTGAATGAAAACATTTTTAAATTAATGTTCAAAGCGTATATTCAAATTCTATTAATTATATTTTTTATATTATAACTAATAAAATGTAAAATTAGTAAATTAATACATATTTAGAGGTAATAAATGTAAATTTGACATTTGTGATTTTAGAGAAATTTCTATGAGAATGGTAAACTGTCAAATATTTCCAATATGGCTGACCAGTGAAATTCATTTTCTCTATATCAGAGAAACAGTTTGACTAATGCATTGGAAATCATTCACTGAATTAGTTGAATAGATTCTTTATGTTATTTATTTTCGAAATTAGCTGTTCCCCACAGTAAAAATTTTTTTCCGTGTTTAAAAATGCAAGTTTCATTGATTTAATTATATAATAATAATAATTTGAATTCCTTGAATGCTGGAAATGTCAGTTTTAATAAATAATTACTTAATTTTTCAAGATAAATTTTTTTAATTGAGTTGTATATTGTAAAGATATCGAAAAAATTAGATTTTTCATTTTTGAAAAAACAAAAAAAATTGTTATTCCTCTTTAAGATGCGGAGCCCCAAATTATTTTATTGGAAAATAATCTTTAGACTTCTGGAAAAGAATAAAAAACATTTGAGAAAAAAAACGATGGAGTTAAATTTAAAAATTTTTTAATTAAACTTGTGGATCTTCAAAGAACATTTAATTCGAAATGAGGGACAAAAAAACCCATTACATTATAGACAGTTGCAAGAAAGATACATCAAATCAAATATTTTTTACCGTTATTTTGTTCAAATCAGACTTCGCAGTTTTAAAAATTCAAATGCGCCTAACTTCGTTAAATAATTTTTTTGGCCAAACGGCAAAACATGTGTCGTCTAAAATTGTGTGAAAAATCATATATTTCCATAGGAAACTATTATTTTGACTTACATATTTTAGCCTGTCTGAATTGAAGTGGAATGAACCTTCTATAAAATATTTGATAGAATGTTCTATAAAGTTATTCTATATATGAAGCATTCCATGTCAAGTCATCCAGGGGTCTTACGGTGTAATGCTTACTTCGATTACTTTTTACTCTTAAACTATTAAGCATAAAAATTTGACGAAAAAAACTTTTTAAAGTGTACCTTGCCAAATTTTTATGTTTAATAGTTTAAGAGTAAAAAATTATCGAAGTAAGCAATACACCGTAAGACCTCTGGATGACTTGACATGGAATACTTCATATATAGAATAACTTTATAGAACATTTTATCAAATATTTTATAGAATATAACTGAATATTTCTTAACATCTACAGAAATTTTATAAATTATTTCCAGTCAAATTCTATAGAATATTCTATAGAATGCACTACAATGAAAAGTGAGAATTTTTGGAATGAGAGTGAAAAATGAGAATTTTTTAAGTAAGAGTGCGAGAGAAAGTGAGAATTTTTTGAATGAAAGTGAAATTGACAGTGAGAATAAAAAGTGGAAATTTTTTAAGTGAAAGTGAGGGTGAGAAGTGAGAATTTTTAGGTGAAAGTGACAGTGAAAATTTAGAATTTTTTAAGTGAAAGTGAGAATTTTTTTGTAAAAGTGAAAGTGAAAATGAGAATTTTTTAGTAAAAGTGAGAGTGAAAAATGATAATTTTTGAGTAAAAGTGAGAGTGAAAAAGAGAATTTTTTAGGGAAAGTGAAAGTAAGAGTGAAAAATGATAATTTTTTAGTGAAAGTGGGATTTTTTTAGTGAAAGTGAGAGTGAATAGTAAGAATTTTTGAGTGAAAGAGTGAGAATTTTTTGAGTGAAAGTGAGAGTAAAAGTGAAAATTTATTTGAGTGAAAGTGAAATTGAAAGTGAGAGTAAAAGTGAAAGTGGGAATTATTTTGAGTGAAAGTGAAAGTGAGAATTTTTTGAGTGAAAGTGAGAGTTACATGAACGCACCCCTGCTTTAGTTTACACCCTTATATGAAACGAATAGTATGCAAATTAGGTAGAAGTAAAGGAAACTTTTATTCTATTTTATCTACTTTTCTTAAGTGAAAGAGAGACGACAATGCGTTAAATTTTAACGACAGAAACGATAGGAGAAGTTCATATGCGATTTCCTTTGGTGCGAGAAGGAAAGCAAAGCGTTAAATTTTAACGGAAAAGGAAACTCTTATGTCTTTTCGTAAGATGCGAGAAGGACTCTTAATGTTATATCATTGTCAGGAGAGAGAAAACAAATCTCTACCTGCCTACGCTGAAGGATGTCTTTTGCCTTTTCATTGGGCAGTCTAAGATAGTCCCGTGAAAAAAATTGTAACAAATAGTGTAAGCTGTGATGGAAATGACAAAAAAGCATATAATCAAATCAAAACATCAGAGCAAAAAGATATTTGTAGCGAAGCAAAGAAATATTTGTAGCGAAGCAAAGAAATATTGTTGTTTCCCATGCACTTGGTTCTACATCAATAATATCCCTGAAAATTGTATGTAATAAAATGCAATTAAGTCAATATGAGAGTAAACAAAAAAATTAAGTTAAAATCTTTTAAAGAAGTGAATGATACTCAATTATTACAAACATCAATAAGAAATGAAATGAAAAAAAGAAATGAAGAAAAATCTAAGTATTCGAAAGAAAAAATTAAAAAATGTTCTACAGATTATCAAAAAGCATACCGTCAAAGACTCAAATTGAAAGAAAAAATAAATTATGAGCAACAAAAAGACATTCATATTTTAAGTAAACTAGATCATAACTCAAGAATATCTTAAATAGTTGCAGGTGATAAAAATTATTAATGTAATTAATGATGGAAATGAAGTAACAGAAATAAAGTTAAAATCCTTAAAAGAAGTGAAAACAGCTGATGATGATACGATAGTATGCATTCGCATGCAAGAAATGGTGAAAATGATAACATTCTAAACCACAACATAAAAAAAAGTTCTGCGGATTATCAAAAAGCATATCGTCAAAGACTTAAATTAAGAACAATAACTGTTGATAGTTCTATAACTGAATTAAATGGAGTAGATTATAACCTAAGAATATCTCAAACTGACTATAAAACACAAGTAATTAATGGTGAGAATAGAGTAAGAGAAATAAAGTTAAAATCTTTAAATGAAGTGGAAAAAGATGATGATACGATGATATTACTTTCAACTGCAAGAAATGATAACACTTCGAAACAGAAATTAAAAAAAAGTTTTGCAGCTTACCAAAAAGCATATCGTCAAAGAATTAAATTAAAAACAATATCAGTTGATATTTCTTTAAATAAAGAAGAAAACTATCTTGTAGCCATGGAGGTGTTTCATTGCCAATAGTAGAATATCCTTGTAAATTAAAAAGTTTGTTTGATGGATCGCACAAAATGTCTGATCATTTTAGAGCTAATATAGTGATTCATCATCGAATATAAAAGTACAGTCTTAAGATAGTTTGTATCTCAGAGATATTGACGTATTTATATTGGATGAGGCACCAATTGCACCAAAATATTATTTGGGAATTATAGATAGAACACTGGGAGATGTAATACAATCAAATGTTGCATTTGGTGGTAAAATAGTTATTTTAGGAGGGGATTTTAGACAAGTCTTGCCAATAAAAGAGCGAAGTACCAGAAGCGAAATTATTAGTTTATCTATAAAACATAGTTTATTATGGAGTTGTTTTCATAAATTTTCATTATCTCAAAATATGAAAGCATTACCTGAAGAATAATTTTTTTGTTAAAAGTAGGAAATGGTGACATTAATGACCTACATGACAATATTCAATTACCAGAATCAATTATTGAAAAAGGTCAGATAGATATTGTTCAAGACTTATATGGTGATTTGATTAAAAGTATAAATTTGAAGAATAATCAAGTTATGCAATTTTAGCTCCTAGAAATGTTGATGTAAATGAAATAAACAAAAGAGTTGTAGCTTTTTTAAATAACGATAAAGAAAAAATATATAAAAGTGTCGATTCTACCGAAAATTGTGATAATGGAAATTTCAGTGAAATTATCTTACCAGAATATTTAAATACACTTTTACCGTCTGGTTTACCACCACATGAATTACATTTACGAATACATTCAGTTGTAATGCTAATTAGGAATATGAGTATTAATGTGTATAATGTCATGTAATGGTTCAAGATTGTTAATTTTATATCTATTAAATAATGTTATTAAATGTCAAATATTAACAGGTGACAAAGCTGGAAATATTGTTTTTTTTGCACCGTGTTACAATACATTGTAGTTTATCCTTTTACATTTAAAAGAAGGCAATTTTCTATTTAATTAGCATTTGCTATGACTATAAATAAGTTTTAGGGACAAACTTTGGTTCATCTCCATCAAAAAATTTTGTTCTTTCTTATTTATATGGTACTTTAGTTTTACTTAATGGATATATCTCCGATTTGTAAAACAAAGTTTAAATTGTTATATACTACAATAACAGTTACAAAAATAATTGTTTTTGGTTCCTCTGCTTAAAGAAGATTTATTTTCATTGTTACTTTTTAATTAAAGTTTATTAAAAAGAATATACGCTAAAAAAATTAGGTATGAAATAATTTGTTTAATTGATAAATAGACAATTTAATATATATTTATATTAAATGTTTATTTTTTTAATTGTATAATTAGATTTAGATTAAATATTTTATCATTATATTATTTATTTGGAGGATATGGTTCTGCAGAGAATGCAAAGCCACTTGACCGGAGAGAATAGTCTATCGGATCACCAATTTGGTTTCCGTAAAGGTAAGTCTACAGTTGATGCCATCCAGGCAGTTGTGGACATAGCCAAAGCCGGGAAGAACAGGTTGGGACCACAGAAGAAAAAGGGCTTCTGTGCTTTAGTGGCCTTTAAACGCAACGCGTTTAACTCCGCGCGATGGAAAGATCTCATCGAGTCGAAGATGAGCAAAGGAATGCCGCCTTACTTGTTGCGTATAATGGATAATTGTCTTAGCGACAGGTGGGTGGTATATGAGGGGGACACCTAGACTCTGAAGAAGGAGATGCAAAGTGGTGCCCCTCAAGGCTCGAGGGTGGGACCATTTGTATGGAATGTATCTTACGATGACTTCTTGCGAATGGATCTACCCGAAGGCGCGGTTATCATCGGCTTTGCGGACGACGCGTTGGTCGTGTGCACAGCCGAAAGCGAGGAAGCCCTTGGGACATTGGTGAACGAATGTCTGCGGCGAGCCAAGAGCTGGCTGGATGCCAGAGGTCTTCAAATGGCCCTGGATAAGACCGAAGCTCTGCTTCAGTCCCACGAATCGTGATAGACGAATTCGAGGTCAAATGGAGCAAGTATATAAAGTATCTCGGTGTGGAGCTCGATGGAAGGCTAAACTTTCATCACCACATAGCAACGGCAATGAATAAGGCGGTTGAGTGTGCTGCAAATTTGGCACGTCTTATGCCGAATGTTCGCGGACTCGCTCCCTCGCTCAAGTTCAGAAGCAAAAAAATTTGCGAGAACATGCTGTCGGCCCAGAGAGGTATCAATGCCAGAATCGTATCTGCGTATTGTACGGTCTCGACAAGTGCTGTGCAGGTCCTTGCAAGTGTCCCGCCGGCCGATCTTATGGCGAGGGAAAGGGAGGAATTGTTTCTTCTTTTTAAAGAAAGAAATAATCCCCAGAACCCAGAGTCGGGAAGACTCAGTAAGGCCTGCATCCGCAAGAATGCGAGGAGCAGACTCGTCGAGACTTGGCAAGACAGATGGAATAGGGAGGAAAAAGGCCGATGGACTTATCGGCTTATTCCAACGCTCACCACCTGGATAAACCGAAAGCATGGAGAAGTCTCCTATTATTTGACGCAAGCGTTTACAGGCCACAGGTGTTTTAACGCGTACCTGTATCGCTTTAAATTACGCGAAAATGAGGTGTGTGCGTACTGTCAGTTCCCCGTGGACAACGCAGAGCACACCCTCTTTTCATGCAAGAAGTGGGACTTGGAGAGGCGGGCCATGTTCGAAGGTGTAAACAGTCAAGTTACACCGGAGAACATGGTATCGCTGATGACCCAGTCAGAAGGAAATTGGCGGCTAGTCGAGAACTTCATAATCTCGGCCATGTCGAGGAAGGATCTCGACGGCCGCCAAAAGCGTAATTTAAACAGCTTTTAATTTGTTTGTTCGTTTTTTTGTATTAATTTATTTTGTGATTTATTTGTCCTTATACACTTTTAATTTATTTTGTGTTCTATTTGTCCTTATAAAATTTTAATTTATTCCGTGATTTATTCGTCCTTATTTATTTTAATTTATTCTGAGATTTATTTGTCCTTATACAATTTTTACTTTTTGACATTATATATCTGTTGGTTTCATATGTTTCTGTTTTAGACCCGTTTAGTATTTTATCTATTGACATTTTAAATTACTTTAACATTTGTTTTTTTTTAATTTTTGTTGTGCTGTTAATTCCGCTTTTATATTGAAATGGTTTCAAATTTTATTTTTAACTATTGACGCAGGAAAACCGCAGGTAAAGAATAAAGTCGCAGCAGCGACAGAGTTCGAGCGCCACCCTCGAAGGCTAAAGTCTTACGACAGTTCCGAGGGAGGATAAAGGGCTCCAAAAGAAGGGTTACGGGTTTTAGTGGGTCGGGCTGGCAGTAGGTCGCCAGTATTCTAAATTTATTATAATACTTATTTATTTTCTTTTTTTTTTTATTTTTCTTCTGTTTTGTTATACCAACCCCACATAATCTTGGAGTGCGGAATCCAAGGTATCTGTAGGCAGATTTCCCAAAAGTCCCTAAGCAAAAAAAAAATATATATATATAGTTAACTTTTATTTAAAATAATATTTAGAAACAATGAAATATTATTATCAGGTATGATTTGGACATTTTGGAATAGTAAATTATGAAAAAATTCTACAGTGATGTATGGGGTAGAGCGGGAGTAGCTTGCAAGTGATTTTTAAAAAAAATTAACTCATTAAACGCATTAGGTCCATTTCGGAACTTTTTGGAAAATTTTCTCGATATTATAAGGTGTAAATAAATGAAAAAAATATATAAAAATCGTTCCTAAAGTTTAAAAAAAATAATTTGCTTATAAAAAAATTTTTTGTGTATATGTCTTAAAAGTCGAAAGAAAACTAAAACTTTGATTCTTTAAAAACTTTTTTCTAAACTTAATATTTTTAGACTTGTCAAGGAAAAAATTACGAATAAAAATTGTTATTTTCTTTCTTACTAAAATAAAAACTTTATTAGGGTTGCCATTTTTGAATTATCATTACCAATTTTAGTTGGAAAACTATGATGCTGATAATTTATTTGAAGATATAACTTTTTTTAGTAGTAGACCTAACCATTTTATTAAGACACTTAACCCAACCATTTATTTCTCTCAGTTAACCATTTGTAAAACTAAATATAATAATAAAGTAGTGTCTAATCGTATACGATGTGATGAGGACGTTTCCTCCATTCATTTCTTTCTTTTAAATATGTATTTGTAATTTATTTTTTTTCGCAATTTTTTACGTTTCTGAAGAGGGCAGCTTTGCTGTTGAAAACGTTAAAGGAATTGTTTTAATTTTTCCCATTTACTTGACTCGGAGTGATCGATAACTTCAACACATAATTAATTTGGAAACAGAGTGATAGAATCGTTATTATATCATTAAATATAATAATAGTTCAAAAAAATATATATGTGTAGAATCCACGAAGTAGTATAAGGAGACCTCACGCGACAAAAAAATCTGCACATATTTGGGGGGGACATAGATCTCAAAGATTGCACCACTAACAGAGGTTGCGCCTCTGTGGTTAAAGTATTGTACTAACATTTTTCGTCTGCTACTGTATATGAACATAACCTACAAATTAAAGAAATACGACGAAGTGTAATGGCGACCATGGTTTACATTTCAGCAGCAACAGCGCTGAGTCTGTTAGTGGTGCAAATACTCATAACTCTAACCCCCCTAAAATGTGTTGGTTTTTGCGCTGCAAAGCATTGGCGTGAAGTCTCCTTATACTACTTCGTGGTAGAATCCATTAAAGTGTATTACACGTTTTAAACTTATTTAAAGTATTATAATAATTGAGCGATTAGATCAAATAACTAAATCAGCGCACTGACGAACTCTTTAATACTGGTTGGGTTGCAGTGTGTACTTAGAAACTTCAGTATTATTATACTGTTCAGTTTTCATAAATATTTATTAAAATAGATGGCATTTTTATGTACTTTTAATTATGTTACATTACATTGCTGATTTTTAGTATAACTTTTTTTAAATGTCTATATATCAGTTTACTGTAAAGTTTTGTAATTATAGGTATGTTGTGTTTTGTAGATTTTTTTATTTCCTATCCTAAAAATATAAATATAACGTTCTAAATTGATCATTTTCACACAGTTCCCATAGAAAAAGAAAGAGAAAATAGGGCGCGCGTAGCACGCTGTTTTGAGACTAGTATCCCATAATAATTAACCATCATTTCATCGATGGAAACAGCTGTAGAATAAAACCCTATGATGTAGGCGCATTGCGCCTGCTTCTCCGACTGATTTTTTATAGTTTTATTAGTAATATTGTTTAAAGGGTGGGTTAAGAGTGTGTGAGGAGTGTGCAGTAAAGTGCAAGGAGTAAGTGGATATAAGGTGTGTGTGAAAGTAAACGCTGAAAGGTTAGTAAAAAATAGTTATAGGTTTGAACGTGGTGTGTTTGGAGGTTAGGTGGGTGAGAGAGAGAGTTGCTTGGGGGTAAGAGACGTGTGCAGGAAGTAGAGTGGTAAGGTAGTGATATGTTGAAAACTCCTCCGAAAGGCAAGAGAGGGCACCAAGAGACAGAAATTAAAGAAAAAGAAATTGTGAACAGCGGCGAGTCGAGTCAGAGTGTAAGTGGTAGAAGCAGTGCAAGGCAAGACGAGGCAGCAGAAAAAGAGAGAGACGGCAAGCAGGCAGAAGCGCGGAAAGATTCGGTGGTAAAGTCGTATGCTAGCGCAGCGGCCTTAGCAGGTGAGAATACAAAACGTAAACCAGGCAGGCCGTCGAGTAAAGATAGAGGGGAAAGATCGGTGAGTAGAAGTTCGGTGAAAATGATGGGGGATTTTATGAAGGAAGAAAAAGAGGGGGGAAATAAGGAAAGAAAAAAGGATGAAAGTAGGGGCAAAGAAGAAATAAAGAAGCAGAAGGGGAATTAGCTGCGGTGTTGAATATGACTAGGAAAATGGGGGAGGAATCAAATAGAAAATTGGACGAAATGAGAAAAGAAATGAAAGATGAAAGAAAGAAGGAGGAGGTTAGAAGCAAGAAAATTAGTGAAAAAATGAAAAAGGTATGGGGAGAAATGGGTAAAATGAGAGAAATGTGGGGCATATTTGAAGAAGAATGGAGTAAGGAGAAAGAAAAGGTATGGGGAAAACTGGAGGATCTAGAAAAGGGTTTTAAAGAGAAGGAAAAGGAAGGGATGGAAGAATTAAGCAAAATAGAGGAAAAATTAGAAAGGTTAAGTATATTAGAGAAAAGAATGGAGAAGTTAGAGGAAAAGGAAGAAAAGAGGGTGAAAAGAAGTGAGGCGGAAGAGTCAATGGTAGGAGAGCTTAAGATGGAAAGGAGATTGGAGGTGATTGAGAAGAAAATAGAGGGGGTGGAGAGGGACAGAAGAAAGGAAAGGATCGTGGTAAAAGGTGTGGAAATGGAAAGAGGGATGGAAAAAGAAGAACTGGAAAAAATAATGAAGAATATTGGTGTAGAAGTGCAGATAAAAGGAATAAGGGGAGTAGGTGGGGATAATAGAGAAACGCCGAGAGTATGGGTAGTAGAGCTTGGGAGTGAGAAAGAAAAAAGGGAAGTAATGAGGGCGAAAAGTAAATTAAAGGGCAAACCGGTAAAAATAGATAAGGACAGAACATTTAGAGAAAGGAGGATTCTTTGGTTGTTAGGGAGGAAAGCTTGGGAAGAAAGGGAGAATGGGAAATGGGTGAAATGGGGAAGGGAATGTTTATGGATAAATGGGGTGAAATGGGTAGTGAACGAGGAGGAGGGGGAGGTGGTTCAAGCGGAAAGAAGAGCGGGGTTTGGAGAAGGAACGGAAGGAGAAATGAGCAGGGAGGCGGAATAAGGGGAATAAAAGACAAAATAAAAGTTGTGTTTTGGAACATATCGGGAATAGGAAATAAAGATGATGGGTTTTTTAAGACCTTGGGTGGGTGGGATGTAATTTTATTAAGCGAAACGTGGATAGAGGAGAAGGAATGGCAAAAGATAAAAAGAAGGTTACCGAAGAATTTTGTATGGAGGATACAAGGGGCAAAGAGGGATCATAAAAAAGGGAAAAAGTGCTGGGGGAATAATATCAGGGGTTAGAATAGGCATAGAGGAGGAAAGTTGTGCTGTCGGAGGGAAAGAAGTATATGGTTGTGTGGCAAGAAGGCTTAAATAGGAGAGGATTGGGTTTAGATTGTGGGGATTTATAGAAGAAGGGGTGAAGAGGAAGGATGGGGGGTAATAGAAGACTGGATGGAAATAGGAAGGAATGAGAAAGTATTAATTAGGGGGGGGGATTTAAACGCATGGACCGGTAAAAGAGGAGGCAGTAAATGGGATGAAGAAGAGGAAATTTATACCAGAAGTTCGAAGCATAATGAAGTAGATAAGGAAGGAAAAAGGCTGCTGAGGATTTTGGCGGAAAGAGGTTGGACAATTTTGAATAGAGACGTGAAGGGGGATGAGGAAGGGGATTTTACGTATGTTGGAAGAGGACAAACGATTATTGACTACGTGCTGGTGGATGAAAAAATGAGAGACGCAATTAAGAGTATGGAGGTAGGAATAGAGGTGGGGTCGGAGCACTTTCCAATAATTGTAGAGATTGAGGGAATAGCGGGATGGGACATAAAGAGGAAGGAAGGAAATAATATTAAAAAGTTAAGAATGGGGGAGTGGGGGGAAGAAAAATTAAAAGAATTTGAAAGGAAAATGCAGATGGAAAGTGACGCAGTAGAAAAGAAGGATATGTCAGTGAATAGGAGATTAAGCAGATTGAGAGAAATAACGGAAAAAGTGAAAAGGAATATAGAGATGGAAAGTGTGGTGGTAAGAGGAAGAAAGGGTTGGTGGAACGAAGAATGCGAGAGAAGTAAAACGGATCTTAAGGAGCACATAAGAGCATGGAGAAAGGGTTGGATTGAGAAAAAGCTCTATAACAAGAGGCACAAAAAGCACGAGAAGCTGTTGAGAGAGAAGAAAGAAGCAGAGAGGTTAAGATTTATGGAAGAAATAGAGAAAGCGGTGGCTGCAGGCAAGGTGTGGGATGTCATAAACAGAGAGAGGAAAAAGAGAGAGGGAATAAATAAGGAAATAAGATTAGAAGAGTGGACGGAATATTTCAAAAGCTTAAGCGGGGGGTGGAAAAGCGAGTTAGAGGGGAAGGCAGAAAAGGACTGAAAAGTAAAGAGATGGTAGGGATAAGTATGGATGAGATGGAGGAGGCAATAAAAAGGTTAAAGAGAGGAAAAGCGGCAGGGGGGGATGGAATGGAAGGGGAATGTTTAAAATATGGAGGAGATTGGGCCAGAAGGGAAATGTGGCAGGTTGTAAAGGATATATGGGAAGGAAAAGGATGGCCAGAAGAGTGGAGTACTGGCTTGATAGTGCCAATTAAGAAAAAGGGAGAAGGAAAAAGCGTAGAAGACTACAGAGGGGTTACATTAATGCCAGTGGGCTACAAGGTGTATGCGGAGATTTTAAGAAGGAGATTAGAGGAGAGAGTAAACGAGTTAGGTTGCATACCGGATAACCAAACAGGATTTAGAAAGGGAATGGGAACAATAGATAATATATGTACGTTGAACTATTTGATAAATAGGAATTTAAGTAGGGATAAAGGGAAAATGGTATCGGTTTTTATAGACATTCAGGCAGCATTCCCATCCGTGAACAGGGGCATTTTATGGAGGGTGTTAAGGAAGATGGGAATTGAAGAGGATTTGGTGGAAAGGATCAAAAAAATGTATATGGACACAAGGGAAAAAGTAAAAATTGGGGAGGAATTGGGAGAGGAGTTCTGGTTAGGCAGAGGGCTTAGACAGGGTTGTCCTTTAAGTCCAATTCTGTTCAACCTATTAATAGCAGATATAGAGGAGACGTTGAAGAAGAGGGGAAAAGGGGGAGTAATACTGGGGCCAAGTAGAGTGTTCTCGCTAGCCTACGCGGATAATATGATATTGATGGCAGATGATGAAAGAAGGATGAGATTAATGTTGAATGAATTTATAAAGTATGTGAGTGAAAAAGATTTGTGTATAAATGTGGGAAAAACGAAAGTGATGAGGTTTAGAAAGAGAAGAAAGATATAGAAGGAAGAGTGGAAGTTGGATGGAAGTGAAGTTGAAGAAGTGGATGAATTCTGTTATCTAGGGTACTGGATGCAGTTTAACGGAAAGCAGAATCTGAATGTGGAAAGAAGAATAGAAAAGGCTGGAAAAATGATGGGGAAGGTGTGGGATATAGGAATAAGGAGATTTAAGAATGACTGGAGAAGAAGAGTGTGGATGTTTGATATGTTAGTGTGGTCAGTATTAAGTTATGGAGTGGAAATATGGGGTTGGAAGGAAGTGAGTAGTATGGAAAGTATGCATGAAAGGTTTCTAAGATGGACGATGGGTGTGAGTAAAAGCTGTCCGGGATATATGTTGAGAGAGGAAATTGGGAGAGACAGAGAAAGAGAGTGATTGGATTAGAGAGAAAGTTTGAGGATGGAAGAGGAAGCGGGCTAGCTAGAAAATGTTGGGAATTAATAAAAAGAAAGGAAGGAAAACGGGTGAAAAGTATGTCAAGTTGGGAAAGGGAAAGATGGAATGTAATGAGTGAAATAGGGGAAGGAAAGCAAAGTCTGGAGAAAATAGTGGAGAAATGGGGTTAAAAAGATAGGGAGAATAGATGGAGAAAGATAGTGGAATCGAATTACAACAAATGGTATAAGGTAGTCAAGGAGGAAGGAATGCCGAATTATTTAATAAAAATGAGGGATGAGAGTAAAAGAAATAGAGTGTTGAGATTTAGAGTGGGTGAGGGAATGAACGAGTGCAAGTACTGGATGGAAGAGGTTGAACGATTATGTAGGATATGCAGGTATGAGAAAGAGGATTGGGGGCATGTGTTGGATAAATGTGGAAGAGAGGAAGGGAATGAGGAAAGAAGTGTGGGCGAGAGGGTGTGTAGCGTGTTGAATGGAAATGGTGAGGGTGAAAGATGGATGAAAGAGTTAGAAAATAAAAGAGCGAGGGTGGGAAATTAAAAGAAAATTTTTGGAGTTTGTTTTTGCAGGGTCAAACTAGACTATTAGGTCGAATAGTATTTAAAATTAATATTTAATATGGACGAAGCCAGATTGGGCAAGATGAAACGGGAAACGGAAACCCGAGCACTTGGCGAATATATAGATTATATTGTAGTAGGTTAAGAATAATATGTTAGAGATATAAGTTAGATGTAAGTTTCTTTTGTATGGTTTTTGCCTCGAACCTTGCGGCTTGTGCAGGGTGAGAGTAAATAAAAAAAATATATTAAAAGCAATATAGCGTGAATTTTTAAAAACAATTCGATTTTGAATAAGTTTAATTTAATTTTGCAAATATTAATTTTAAGTTTTTATTTTCTAATATTTATTTAATTGAAGAATTTAGGAATACTTGAAATTTCGTAAAATTGAATATTGTAAAGTAATGGATTTGAAAATTCTCAAATAACAATCGATTTAAAAAATAATTTTAGTTAAAAATTCTTGCAAATAATAATTGAATTGATAATGATTGCATCACTCTGTTATTTTTAATTATTAGAGACACCTTATTTTAACACATTATTGGTATTTGTATGTTATTTATATATTAAAATTATAGAATTAATAAAAAATATATTGACATTTTTAAGAAAAAGTTTCTAAGTACTACATAGATACACTGTAAAAAAATTTTTTTGTAGATTTACAGTTTTATTAAGAATTTTATAGAAACTTATAAAATAACGTCTTTAAACGTAGTGAATTTAAAATTCCGTCTGTAAAATTAATACTTTAATGTGTCCATTTTACAATTTTCTGTAAATTTACTACTCTGAAAGTAGGTAATAAAATGACAAAAATATTACTTACTTTCAGAGTAGTAAATTTACAGAAAATTGTAAAATTGACACATTAAAAGTATTAATTTTACAGGCGGAATTTTAAATTCACTACTTTTAAAGACGTTATTTTATAAGTTTTTATAAAATTCTAAATAAAACTGTAAATCTATAGAAAATTTTTTTTAGTGTGTATTATGAATACCAGCCTACTAATTTTAGGTTAAGATTTCTGTCAAAATGATTGTGCGAATTAAATAACCGAGTTAAGTTGTACAATTCGAAACTCCGATTTTCGAATTGGCTAGTTCGATTCGAATTTACTTTCGATTCGAATCGGCCAATTCGATATTCGAATTCGAAGTTTTTAATTGGCTAGTTCGATTCGAATTATTCCCGACTCGAGTTTTCTGTTGTCGAGTCGAATAATTTTCGATTCGACTAGATTAAATGCACACCTCTACTAAAATCCTTTGATTTTCGTAAATTCGAGTATGCCGAATTATCCGATGCGCCGTTTTAACCGGGAGTGCGATTTTGTAATTTCACTTTGACTTTGATTTTGACTTTGACATTAACTTTGACTTTGACATTAACTGTGACTTTGACTTCGACTTTGATTTTGACTTTGAGTTTCAAGGAATACATAAATATTGAAATTAAAAACAATTTTTTTTCTCTAAAATCCTTTGATTTTCGTAAATTTGAGTATGCCAAATTACCCGATGCGCCGTTTTAACCAGCTCTCTCCTTATAGATTTAAAATACTTTAAATTGAAAGACAATTAACGATACGGCATTTTAGTCGTTTACTCGTACACTACCGTCCGAAATTGTGCGAACGCTAACATCTCTAGCTATTAAAAAACACACCCGCACAGAAACAGTGATATCTCGGTTAAAAATGACGATAGATAGTTTTCTTTAATTGCATTGGAAAGCTTATTAAATTTCCTATAAAATGCCACTATTTTAAGTTGTATTGCATAAATAGGAAGCGAGGTATCATGTTATAAAGACAAAAAAATAATTTTATTTTTTTCGGAATTTCTTACTCTGACTTTGACTCCTGGCACAGCTAAGCAAAGTTTATGAAAAAAATTGTTACTTCTACAGACTATTCCTTGTAACCTAAGCTTTAAATAGAGACCAAGAACAGCAAAAAATATTTACGGGTTCCCGAGATATTACAAAAAGAGTCGGACCGTGCCAAGCAGAATTTTCAATCATCGATTTCTCTAATTCGCCGTTGAGTCAATTACTTGTCTGTGAAAAAAGTATCGAAAATTAATTTTACCAAGTACATTTTTACTTGGATCCACTTTTTAAATATCGATATATAATAAATTAAAAAATGGATCCCAGTAAGAATGTACTTGGTAAAATTAATTTTCGACACTTTTTTCACAGACAAGTAATTGACTCAACGGCGAATTAGAGAAATCGATGATTGAAAATTCTGCTTGGCACGGTCCCATTCTTTTTGTAATATCTCGGGAACCCGTAAATATTTTTTGCTGTTCTTGGTCTCTATTTAAAGCTTAGGTTACAAGGAATAGTCTAAAAAGTAACAATTTTTTTCATAAACTTTGCTAAACTGTGCCAAGAGTCAAAGTCAGAGTAAGAAATTCCGAAAAAAATAGAATTATTTTTTTGTCTTCATAACATGATATCTCGCTTTCTATTTATACAATACATCTTAAAATAGTGGCATTTCATTGGAAATTTAGTAAGCTTTCCAATGCAATTTAAAAAAAGCATCTAGCTTCATTTTTAACCGAGTTATCACTGTTTCTGTGCGGGTGTGTTTTTTAATAGCTCGAGATGTTAGCGTTCGCACAATTTCGGACGGTAGTGTACTTCTTATTCGTACAATAGTTAAGTTTCATAAAATTGTACGTCAAAGTCAAAGTTAATGTCAAAGTCAACATCAAAGTGAAATTACAAAATCGCATCCCAGACGCACTCGACCATGAGAGACTATAAGAATATGCTGTAAAGTATCAGTATTAAGAA
Source organism: Leptopilina drosophilae (assembly GCA_032873175.1). NCBI lineage: Eukaryota > Metazoa > Arthropoda > Insecta > Hymenoptera > Figitidae > Leptopilina > Leptopilina drosophilae. The sequence continues at coordinate 19,757,029 of CM065478.1, forward strand.
ACATGTGGAGTAAAATCTGTTCTTTCTAGCATCTATGGAATTTCAAAATATTCAATCTCTTTAAAACTGTTGACCAACCGATTCATTGTATTGTTAACTTTTTTCATATTTTCGTTCAATTTAGGATATATATTTAGATTTTTGAGAAATATTTGAGAACTATTTACTTAATACACAAATTTTATAGAAAAATTATTTTTCTAATATAACAGTTTTTAAATTTAAATTAGTAAAAATAAACTAATTATTACTCTTTAAATTAAAGTGAGTGAAAATTCGCTTAGTAAAGTCAAAAGTCTTTCACGTATAAAAGTACGTGTATGTCGACTAATTTATTAATGATTTTATTTGTACATAAATACTCATATTATATTTTATTCTTTATCAATTAGTGAAAAAACGTTGACTAATAATAATAACAAATTAAATGTGGAAAAATAATTAATTGATATATTTAAAAAATGGTTAAAAAATAAAATTCGATAATTAGTTAACAGACAACTTTGACTGATTTCTGCTTTTAAATTTGAATCTTTAATGTCAGGAGACAAAACACAAAATGTGCTAAAAATGTCAAAAATTAAAAACAATTCAATTTGTCTGAAAATTATTATGTGAGGATTTTTTGGGTTACTGATTACAAATCTGATGTCGGTTTTTCAAAATTCAATATTGCAGATCCAATATGTGGGGGAACGTTTTTTAAAATTGATCCAATTTATCTCAAATTTGTTATTCAGGGCTTTTTGGGTTTGTTAATTACGAATTTGATGTCGGTTTTTCGAAATTTAGAATGGCGGATACAATATGGTAGACGACAAATGAAAAATTTATGTAATTTACTTGAAATTTGTTGTTCCGTTTTTTCGAGGCCGCTGACTGCGAATCTGATGTCGCTTTTTGAAAATACAAAATGATAGATCCAACATGTAGACAATTTTTTTTTTTAAATTATTCAATAGGGGAGAGTCTCCAGTTGTGAGACCGGTTTTATTTTTGACCCGTAAATTGTAAACGGGTAAACAAAATTGTAAATAAAATACATCGTTCGAGAGGTAACAGAAATACGCAACTTTTATTAACCCATTAACGCCTGAATGTAATGAATTTTTAGTCTGACTTCAATCTTAAATATTTTCTAATAAACATATTATTTTCTCTTCGATAAATAATTTTTTTTTTTGCATTAAAGTGTCCTCTATCCGAATATGATGTGCAGAAAAAATTTATTTAATATCAAACAATTGATTTGTCGTCATTAACATTAAAAATTCTTGTTACTAATAAATAGTTATTAATTTTTATTGTTATATTCACTTTTATAATTTTTTCATTATTTTTTTATAATTCAAATATTTTATTAAATAAATATATAATAAATATATATAATAAATATTAGATCCGCCATTTTGATTTTTAAAAAGCTAATATCAAATTCGTAATGAGCGACCCCAAAAACCCCTGTGTGCAGATTGGTATAAGAATCAAACCAATTTTTGAAATTTTTGTCCGCCATATTGGATCCGCCATTTTGAATTTTGAAAAACTAATATCAAATTCGCAATCAGCGACCCCGAAAACCCCCGAGTAAACATTTTCAAGCTAAAGTTTAAAAAAATGTATGTCGAGCATCAAATTTCAAATTTTCAAAAAAAATTTAGTTTTTAGGCGCTCAAGAAATTTTACGATACATTTTCGGAGTACATCGCTTTTTTCAAAAAAAAAATGTCCCCAGTTGTGAGACACTCACACGGAAAAACTTTGTATACTAATTCCTGTTAAACTCACAATGCATTTTTAGTAAACTGACTACTAAAGTGGGGAAAAAGTGGTCACTATACGAGATTTATAATTTAATAGAAGTTTTTGTAATACTATATGATCTCTTTTTTTGCAATATTTAGTAGTCAAGTTATGAGAAACTCGCCTATGATATACGAAAGAAAGTAGATGCAGAAAAAGTGAATGCCAAAATTTTTATTTTCTACATTCCAAAGAATGAAATTTTCTTCGTGCCGCGTTTACAATTTAGTAGTCAAACGATCAAAACTGCACGCATACCAACGAGCACCGCTGTTCGTGTAGTCACACATAACCACTCAATCTCATATACATGTGCTCAAGTCAAATGACTGCTGTCATTCCACCTGGTTCTCTTTTAATAATTTAATAATTCAATATACAGAGAAAAGTAGATATTAAGAATTTTAAT